>JARHVA010000195.1:0-600000 GCA_037957365.1 Torreya grandis
ATTTTACATCATTAAATATGTCATGTGTGTTAGATATAGATAATAAGGAAACCTAATTCCTTTACATTATACCTCTTGAAAATTGGTAAAAATGAGCTAGTAACATGATTTAAGCTAGCCCTAGCAACCCCATTTGTTACAATGTGTTGCCTACATAGCTAATACTCCTAAGATAAACTCAGACTTGCATGTAGTTCTCACTCTTATGCATGCATGTGGAATTATAATAGTGTGAATATATTCTCTTTCTCCTAGTAATCCTTGGTACAAGTGATGAAATAGTATATTTAACCTTTTGAATGCATTAGATATTTGATTCAGTTCTATAGTCCAATTTGATAGCTTAAAATAAACAACACTTTCTAATTAGAGAGTTGCCTTATCAAATTGTTAGGTATGTTAATTAGACCATAGAATTTATATATATAGTAACCCTTTTGATTTTTAATTATAACCTAGTGACACATGAAAATTTGACCATATGATGGGAAAAGAAGGCTAACAAAATGGTCACAAAGTGAAAGATATAGAAAAAGATAAAAAAATATAAGCATGAATAGTTATATCAAAGTTGGACATTAACATTTTTGTTAGTGTATATTATGAATGAAAATTTCCAAGGGGATAAAATCATACATAAAATAGACACAATAGAAAAGGATCCCTAGCATACATTAAAAAGATTAAAAAAAAAATATAAGCATGAATAGTTGTATCAAAGTTGGGTATTAACATTGTTGTTAGTGTCCATTATGAATGTAAACATCCAAGGGGATAAAATCATACATAAAATATACAAAATAGGAAAGGATCCATGGCACATAAAATTTAGATAAAAAAACATAACACATAGGACCAAGGGGGTAGGTAAATCAAGTGAAATAAGATGAAACTGAAGAGGTCCATGATAGACTGCATTACTAGATGTTTAATTCTCAGTAAAAAGTATATGAATATAAAGAGACTATAAATATGTGTACTTGTACCAAAATGAGTGTCTATATTCCCCCCCCCCCCAATTAAATATATTAATTCAATAAAAACTATAATTACTAGTTTAAAGGAAAAGAAAAATGCATAATGTGGTGTGGACAACACACCTTGTCTTCACTTAAGTTTTTTTTCAATATTTTATTTATAAAATTACTTATAACCAATTAAAAAAATAGTACACAATATATTAAATAAAAAATATATAATTTATATGTAAGCAATAATAAAAAGTAGCATAAATAGAGAGCATAGATATAATACACGTGTACATGTTATGTAATAAATGGTTCTGAGGTGTTGGAAACTAGAGAAGTAGACAGGGGCATTACAACCTCATCCATATGCTATGTAGGAAGATTAGTGAGACTATAAGTGATCAAGTTTTTTTCACAATGGTTTTATTTTACTTGTAGTAGGGAGAGTTGGGAAGTGATCATGCCCTGAATCAAGAATAGGAAGAGTTGTGCCTAAGCTAGTGAGAGTATCATTTCCTAACCAACACAACTCAAGTAAAAAAGATATGTATATGTATAGCTTACTAGAGGATGAGTTATTTAATCAATTTCACCCAAAAAATTAATGATAATAAATAATTTAACCACTCCAATCACACCAAAAAAAAGAACCAACCACTGTAGATGGGTAAGGCTCAGTATAGTCTATGAAATTTTTACTAGGGTATCAATATGTTAGGGTATCAGTATGTAGAAGTATGTTTTATGTTAACACTCCATACAAGATATTTGGAATCTAAAACTAATTTGGATTTTTAAATATTAGGCACACATTGTATAGCATATGCACCTTGGATATGTCTCACACTAAAACTATGTATAACAAATGGTATTAATCCATAAAATTTTACCAAAAATGTGAATCTAAATCATATACTATGTATTTTTGCCAATTTGGTAACTACTTAAATGTGGATAACATGATTCCAAATCATTACCTCACTATGTATGGAGAAATATTAAAACTTAAATAAGTGTAGACACTGAAAATGTGTCTACCCCCTAGGTCTTCTTTCACCCTTAGCCCCCCTTGGCCCATGTCCTAACCCTTGTCCTAGCCCATTCCATTTATCAAATAAATATTTTAATTTATTTGGCCCTCTTCCACCTCACCCGTGCTACCTTGGATCCCCTCCTTGGATCCCCCCACCTCTCTCCTAGCCTTTATTGCCCAAATCTCCCCTTTATCCTTTCTCCCGCATCCATTTAAGCCTTCCCACAACCGTTTTCCCCATGACCCCTTGACCCGGTGGCGTGCAAGAATGGACAGAGGCTAATTTTAGCCTCTGTCCCCATTCTTCTTCCGCCAACATCGGCTACACTTCGGTCGACGTCAGTGATCCTGCCGGCGTCGGCAGCCTTCAAAATCATTTTCTTCATCCATTGCAGAACCCCCGTGAATAGAACTCTCTTGATGCTCTTGCATTCATATTTTCTTCTCCTCCCCTTCATACAACAACACCAGCAGCTACAAGCATCTTGTAGGAAGATCTCCAAGCAACACTCTCTAGGGACTCTGCATCAGTTTTCTACATCAACAACAGGGACTCTGCCTTCATCAACAGCATAAGCAATAGCACCATCAACACTCCTTCAGCCAGTCACAGGTAAGTATTTTGTTTGTAATTCCATTGTGTTTTCTAGTTATTTGCTTCTAAGTATTATGAACTAGATTCAGCACTCCTTATCACTAGACCAGACCAGACCTGAATCCTTATCTCCCTGTCTCCCTATTGGCCTCCTCTATCCCTCTATCCCTTTCTGACATTTTTTCCATTGTCCCAGACCTCTGCATAGACCTCAGACCATTAACCAAAACCAGAGTCACAGACCCAGACCCCCAGACCATTCAACCAAGCCCAAAACTCTGTCTCAGGCCCATCCACAGACCAAAACTCATCCAAACCTTGTCCACAGACTACTGCCCCCGACCGATGCTGGTCACTTCCCCCACCGATGTCGGTAGACTAACCGACATCGGCAGACTGTGACAACTGACGCCGGTAGGACCACCGACACCGGCGACTGTCACTAGGCTGACATCAACATTCAGGTAAGCATTTGCTTCCATTTTTCATTCTGTCTTTATCATTTTTAGTCTTTTATCATTTTGTCCTTTATCAGACATCTTTCTATTAATTAGTGGGTTGACATCCCTCAAGCTTTTGCTTTTGGGATCAAGCTTTCGCTTGGCATCCCACCATCTCCTCATCTAACACCTTCTTTGTCTTAGTCTCTTTCTCTTGCAGGTGTCATCCTCCACAACCAAAGAGGATTTCTCATGACGTCTAGATAAACAGTGTGCACCACTACATCCAGGTACATCAAGCCTTGACCATTCTTCTTAGTTTCTTAATTCTCTCTTTGAATGTAAAAGCAAATCTAGCGTAGAAACATTTTGGCACGCCCGATGGGACCCTTAGGGTCTCCCTTGGGTTCCTTTTCTTTTGTTCATATAGGTGCATTAGGTTTCTCCCTTTTCACTTCTTTCTTCTCTTCTAAACGACATCATAAGCAGGATTAAAAGGAACCTTTCTTTCTTTTCTTGCATTTCTAGACTAGTCAAAAATCATATCCTTCAAACCCTTTCTCAACTTGTTTTTCATCTGAACTTAACATTTTGACTTGGGGCTTAAAACACGTTGCATTGCATTTTTGTTTGCTTGCATTTCTTAGTCCACACTTAGTGATTAATAACCACATATTGAATTAATCGTAGTCCACTTGATGTTACACAACCGAACCACGTGCACTAAATCAAACATCAAACATACTTGAGACAAGGCCCGACTGGGATTTCATCCCCCAGCGGATACCTTACCCCTACCTGCCAATCTCACTTGGATTTCATCACCAAGGGGAAAGCCCACTCCGTTCTCTGGCGGAGGATAATCTCTAGGAAAAGGTATATTTTGGCTAAGCAAGACCGGCTTATCATTGGGCTTGTGAAGTGAGGGGAGCTTGCTCCTTAGCACCAGGCCACGTACCAAACCTAATACAGACTTCTTGAGTGCCTAAACAAACTTGAAACCATCCATAGACTACCTCTTCTAGGACCCTTCTAACAGCCAACCTCCCCAAACATCACTTTAAGGCATAAGCCACACGAGCTTAATAATTTATTTCTAGTGATCTAACGCTTAGGCTCTACTTGTGTTCTTCATATTTTCTATTCTTATCTGCTTGTTTGAGGTAGTGAGGACGTTCTTCTCCTTGTTTTTCAAAAACTCTCAAATCTTTTGGGTTTCTGGAAAACACAATCACCGGCATCAGTTTTACCACCGACGTCGGTAGCATTTTCTCGTCGGCATCGATTATCTGACCGACGTCGGCCATCTTCCTCATCGACACCAGTTTTTTCAACTCACGTCAGTCTCTGTCACAGTTCTTTTTTTTCAAAATAGCAGCCTTAAACCCCCCCCCCCCCTTTTTCTGCCAAAAACCCCATTCTGAGTTTCTGAAACTAAAAAAACACAATTTTTGAAACTTGACCCTTCTTGCCTTGAATGGTTCTGACTCGCAGTCAAGCCAAGGCTCTAGTCAACCATGCGAGGCATCAACCACTTCCATCTACCCCATCCATAACTGGTCCTATAATTGAGTTCCACTCGGAGACTGAAAGAACTCCTACTCACCCAACCCCGCCCTAGACTCCTATTGTCCCAGAAGGGGACCAAGATTTTGCACGATTCTTGGACCTCGACGTCAAAGCCTTGTAGCACTATCTCATGCATAGCCGAATGCGAGACTCCTTAGGCAACCCAATCTATGGGATGCTGACTTCCTTAGTCGAGACAATGATCACATCAATAGTATCTACAATTCAGCCTATAGACAATCAAGCCAACACCTCGACCAATAACCCAACCATCTCCTACTTTCAAAATTTAGCCTCTCCTTCTAGACCTACCTCCATGGGGGTTCTGGTACCCCCTCAACCTCAAACGACTCAACCAAATCCTACACCTTTCCAAAACCTAGTGGTCTCTATCCCCCCTACTCTTGCACCTATCAACACAAGAGTAATTGTCTACCCTTCAACAAGTGTGGCCACTCCTCAACCATATTTGACGGCCCCTATCTAATTTGTGCCTACCAACCCCATAACACAAGTTCCCTTGGCTTCAACTTCTGCCCCAATAACTAGCCACCCATATGTTGTGTCTACACAACTAACCACGTCATATGCCCCTCTTAATATCTTTCAAGCGCCTTATAATCTAGGAGGCACTCCACCCACCAATCCGTCAGTAGACATCGTCAAAATGCTGATGGACAAGATGTCCAGCCTAGAGACCTCTGTTTATAGCTCACGCAATGCTCTCTCATATGAGCAAATTTGCAATGAGCCCATTCACCCTTCTGTCCCGATCAGGCCATACCCCAATCAATGGGAGCTTCCTAAATTCTCTCACTTTCAAAGCAAGGAAGACCCACAACAGCACTTATGGGCATTCAAACACGCCTGTTACCTTATTACCCATGACGATGCATTGCTTTTATGCACATTTCCTATGTCTCTCTCTGGTGCTGTGCTTGACTGGTATAGCTCTCTTGCCAGCCATTCCCTCTTCACATTCACATAGCTGGCCTAGCTCTTTCTTGATCACTTCTCCATCAACATCACCAAGAAGGTCTCAATCACAAACCTCTATTCTATCCACCAATTTGAGTACAAATCCATAGCTGACTTCGTTGCTCACTGGAGAGCCCTCATCAATCAACTCTCCTTTTCCTTACCCCAACCCGAACTTATCAAACTTTTCTCCCAAGCTTGCGCCAAACATATTTCTTCCACCTTACAGGTTCAGACCTTTCGCACCTTCGACGAAGCCTTCACGATGGCCCACAAACTTGAATTACGTGCCATCGATGATAATAAAGTCAAGTTACGGAGCAAGAATCCCAACTCTAAGACCAATGACTCCTCTTCTTCTAAACCTTCATCATCCAATCCTAAGTCTAAAGCTTCAGCTAACGCTGTGGTCATTAGACCTTCATCCTCTTCACCTTCAACTAATCAGCCTGAGCCATCCACATCTCAGAGTGCCACCTGCCAATTCTAGCAGAGATACATACAATGATAGTATACTCCTCTCAGAGAATCATACACGTCTGTGCTGGAAAAACTTGTTAAACAGGGGGTTCTCAATCTCCTCCAGATCCGACCACCTACAAAATTTGATCCCTCACACGCCATCCCTACGTGGTATAGGGAAAATGACTTCTACAACTACCATTGTGTTAAAGGACATGACACGGGAAATTTCAAGACCCTTAAAAACATAATCCAAGACATGCTCGAAAAGGGGGACCTCATCCTAGACAATCCCAATGCCCCCCTAATCAAGGGATCGACATCTTCAAGCAACCATTCCCCAATCATCCACCGACCCAAAATAATGTCCAGACCTTGATTGACAACACTCATGAACACAACATTCAAACAGTCAATACGGTCTCGCCCTTCATCCCCGACCGACCTCAAGAGGTTAGTCCATCACGTGTGGATGAACCTCTTTCCCCGATTAGTTCTCCATCAATCTCTCTCATCTTGGAGGATGCTTCAAACTTACTGATGCCACCAGTCTCACCATCCTCCTTCCTGCTACCCATGGAGGACCCGACCCTTCCTACTCCTCGACCACAAGTGGAGGGCACCATCATCCCTGCCATTTACCCACTTGAGGAGCCTCATTCTCTGGTTTCTCCACCCAGGGAAGAACCTACCCCTCCTTCATCTCCAACCAAGGATGAATCGGTCACGAATTCATCACGCCATGGGTCTGAGGCTACTACACCCATCTCATCTTCGGCCCCACAACTGTCAACATCTTCTCAAGGACCCAAACCTCATCCAACATCTTCTCAACCATTTTCCTGACTAGTGGAGAAAATTGGACTTCTCCCTTCAAGGAAAGTGGAACATCAGGGATTGTGGGAGTGTCTTAAAGCTCTTCAACATGCCCATGCCCTCTCGTCTCATGCTGCCAATCCTCCTAAGGCAGAATCTCCAAAGACTCTCAACAGAAGACCAGACTCTTGCTTCTAAACCCACATCTACCCCATCTAAACCTATCAAGTCACTTGGCATTTGCCCTGTCTCTACCCTCACTCACCCACAAGTGAAGGTGGACTTAGACCAGACCTCGACCAATAGTAGTCTTCCAACCAAGTCAAAAAAGACTGCTAGACCATATAAGTGAATGCCTCTTCCCCCATCACCATTACCTTCCATTTTGGGCCCCCATCCTTCGACCCTAACTAGAAGTCCTTCCCACGCTGACCTCTAATCAAAACCAATTTGCCTCCTTTGCTTCCTCTTCCTATCTCTAGCCTACCCTCCCCTAAAAATGTGGTACCTCTCATGAAGAAAGTGCCATCTCCACCTAATCACCACACCATCAACCCAAAAGGTGGTACGAAAACCTCCTCCAACTCCGCCTAAGCAAAATTCACCAACAACGCACACATCGACCAGCACGGACCCTTTAGTGGGCTCATACTTTTTGATATTGCACTGACTTTTGTAGACTTCCAGCATAACCCTTCCACCCATTAGGACCTTTCCAACCTCTCAGGTCCAAGCCCTCCTAGTTTGATGACATGAATATTTGCTTATACCATCGTATGCCAGGACACGATACTGAGGCTTGTTGTGCCCTCAAGGCTGTCATTCACTACTATATGGAGAAGGACACTCTTCTCCTTGAGGACACTCTTGACCGACCCTCGACACCTTCCCATCCAACCTCTTCAACCACATCATCTCACCAACAGGCCATGACCCCTTCTTCACCTCCTATCTTTGAAATCAATGCTATCCACATAACCACTACGTCACAAAAGGACAAGGCAAAAGAAAAATCTGCCATTCCTTGGACCTACCTTTTCATCAAGCCACCTCAACCTGCTCAAGCCTAAAATTTCTATTCTTGGCACATACGTCAGCCTTCTTCTTCTTCCTCTTTCAGGCCAATTCATGACTCCATGTTGAAACAGCTTCACTAGATGCCTGTGAAGATGTCCCTTTATGACCTCATCCAAACCTCACCTCAGCATCATCAAGCCCCTTATCTGAGCCTTGTAGGCAGCAGAGGTCCAACTCGAAGACCCCCAACCACTCGCTACTCTCGTCCACTCTTTATCTCCTGTTGCCTCCATCACATTTAGCGATTCTGAGATTCTTACATCCAACACAGAAGATCAGGACGCCACCCTCTTCATCACTACCTATGTTGATCGGGACACACATTAAACATGTTATGATCGATGGAGGCACCAGCATCAACATTATCTCCACCCATGCCTTTGATAAGTTGGCTCTTCCCAAGAATTGCATCTCCAAGACTGATGCAATCTTGTGCTCCTTCAATGACACCACTGCCACGACCATTGGCACAGTCATCCTTCACATTCGCGTTGGTCTACGCACAGTCCCAGAGCTCTTCTATATCATCGAAGGAGAGTTTCAATACAACATGTTGTTGGGCCGACCTTGGATCCACACCATGGCCTGTGTCCCCCTCCACCCTACACCGTTGTGTGAAATTTAAGCACGACGGGCAAGTCCACACCATTCCCGCTGACCCTTCACCCTTCAAAACTTGTAACACCACCTACCGTCCAAATGGCATCCTCATTCCTATCAAGCCATCAACCCTGGCACCACCTCCATCTGTAGAAGCTTCAACTAGTTTGCAACCGGCGGTTGCCCTCACCCCTCCTCTTCAAGCGACTACCAAAGACCCCATGGAAGACATCTTCCAGCGACTTTCACTTGGGGAATATTGCTTGCTAACCTTAGACATGTTCCAAACTCTGCAAGAGTATGGATGCCTTCACCATAGCCCCAGTTATGACCATCAGATCAGGATGGTCGTGCCTTATGGTCCTCCTCAACTCTGAACCACTCTTGTCTATGGGGGGATCAATCAAGCTCCTACTAATGGCAACCCTCTCTCTTCACCCCAACCATTCACATCAGACTTCTCATTTCTTGGCAACCCCACCTTTTCACACACTTACCTTTACAGGTGTGCATGGAAGGGTTTTGGTTTCGGACGCTATGAGCAGGGCTCCCATCAGCCCATCGAGCCACTCAATGATGACAATGCCAAGAAATGATATGGGCCTGGGATATCACGACCCCACTCACGCCTCCACAGACCTTTGCCCCGAGCCAACCATTGACCAATCTCCTCCAGGCTCACCCATTCCTCCTCCTTCACCTACGAAGTCGGTGGTTTCCATCCCTCCTAGTTTTTTTTTTTTGCATAAACACCATCCACCTGGAACCCCTAACCTATCAGCTAAATGGGGTGTCCAGGTCTCTCCCTCTCATTTATCCCTCCATGATAGAAGATGAGTCAGCGACCATCAACACTGTCCACTGCGTAGATGACGATGCCATTCTATCTTACATGGGCACCGACAACTCTTTCATCTAGCGCTCCCTCCCTTCTAAGACCCAAGTTATGTTAAATGAATCAACCATTGACATCAACCTCCCTTCTTCTGATGTTCCTCACGTCTTAAAGATTGGCCAATCTCTAGACGCCCAAGAGCAGCTTGACTACACTCAGTTTCTCTCAGACCAATAGCAAGGCCTTTGCCTGGACCTACAGTGACATGCCTGGCATCGACCCCACCATTGCCACCCATAACATTGTCACCAAACCAGAGGCTAAGCCTGTTAGGCAAAAGCTTTGAAAGATGCATCCTCATGTTGTGCTCCTTGTCAAAGAGGAGCTTCAGTGCCTTCTTTTTGTCTCCATCCAACCCATCGATTATCCACAGTGGGTCTTTAACATCGTCCCAGTCACCAAAGCAACTGGGGGGATCTGGATCTGCACAGACTATCATGACCTTAACCTAGCCTGTCCCAAAGATGACTTCCCTCTTCCTAACATTGACCAGCTTATTGATCTCATGGCTGGCCATGAGATGCTATCTCTCATGGATGGGTTTTTAGGATACAACCAGATCCTGATTGCACCGAAAGATCAGCACAAGACTACCTTTATCACCCCATGGGGGACTTTCTGCTATCAGGTCATGCCTTTCAGCTTGAAGAATGCAAGTGCCATTTATCAATGTGCCATGACTTACATTTTCCATGATCTCCTCCACAAAATCATGGAAGACTATGTGGAAGACCTTCTCAGCAAGTCCAAGCTTCACCACGACCATTTGACCATCCTCAAGATCATCTTCTCTCACCTTCTTCAATACAATGTCTGCCTTAACCCCAAGAAATGCATCTTTGGGGTCCTCTCAGGCAAGCTCCTCGGCTTCATTGTTTCCTTCCATGGCATCGAGATAGATCCCGCCAAGATTTGCGCTATCCTCGAAATTCTGCCTTCGACCAATCTCAAGCAGCTTCTTAATCTGCAAGGGAAGCTCCAATCTATTTGCCATTTCATCTCGCAGCTTTCTGACCATTGCCAACCTTTTCATCATCTCCTTAAGAAGGATGTCTCCTTTAAGTGGGATAAGGACTGCCAAGAGGCTTTTGAAGTCCTCAAACACTATTTGGTCTCTCCACTAGTCCTCATTCCACCTAAAGATGACCAACCCTTCTACCTTTACATCTCAGCCACCAACCATTCATTAGGTGCCATGATCGCACACTGAGACGAGCATCACCATGAGCAGGCGGTCTACTACATCAGCTGAACACTGGTTGACTATGAAACTCGGTATACTCATATCGAGAAACTCTGTTTGGCATTAGTCTTTGCCGCTACTAAGCTCTACCACTATCTTCTCAACCATAAGACCTTTGTCATCACTCACACTGACCCTCTCAAATATATGCACTCCAAGCCATATCAAAATCAATGTATGGCTCGGTGGCTCATGCTGCTTGCTGAGTTTGACCTCGAGTTCATCCAGTAGAAATCTATCAAGGGGCAAACCATCACTGACCAACTGGCAGATGCCCCTCTTTCTGACAATCAACCTTCATAGTGTGAGTTTCCTGACCAATCTATCGCTGTGCTTTCCACTGATGATACCGTCTACCAAATGACCATGTTCTTCGACGGCTCCAAATGTCAACTCAATGGGGGTGTGGGAGTCATTCTCATCCCACTCGAAGGTGAGCCCATGCCTCTGTCTTTCAAGCTTGACTTTGATTATACCAATAATATGGCTGAATACAAAGCCTTAATATTGGGACTTCAAACCGCCCTTTCCCTCAGCATCAAGTCTATCAACATCTTCGGTGACTCACAACTTGTCATCAATCAGATCAACAGTTCATACCTCTGTAAAAATGAAATTTTACAAAGGTACAAAAATCATGCTGACACTCTTCTAGCCTCTCTTGACCATTACCTCTTGCAGACCGTTCCTCGATCCACAAACAAATTTGCAGACACCATGGTTTCTCTCACCTCGCATATCCCATCTTCATCATCTTCATCCAAAATTTTTGTCACAGTGCATCGTGTGCCATTGCCTTCATACATTTCTCCTAACATCAACCATGTCAACACCATAGACTCTAGTCCATGAGATGATTGGTATAACCAACTTGTGGACTACTTATCTCATTTTGTCATTCCTCCCCATCTCTCTAGCAATGCACGGTGAGCTTTCATCAAATGCACGGCTCGCTACACCATGTTAGGGGGTCTTCTCTATAAGCGAGGCTTTGACGGCCTCCTTCTTCACTGTCTAACCTCCATTGAAGCGTCTCATGCCATTAAACAAGTCCACGATGGGATTTGTGGCAGACACTTCAGTGGGAACTCGGTTGCCAAGCGCATCCTTCGCTTGGGTTATTTTTGGCCCACTCTTCATCAAGACTGTAGCGACTATGTTCGGCGTTACATCAAGTGTCAGCAGCATGCTAACTTGCTTCATCTCCCTAGCCACACCTTATAAGTCGCTCAGGATTTTTGGCCTTTTTCACAGTGGGGCTTAGATCTCATCGGTGAGATTAACCCTCACTCGTCTCTTCATCATCAGTCCATCATCACCACCACTAAGTATTTCACTAAATGGGTAGAAGCCATTCCTCTCATCTCCACAAAAGCCGACAAAATTGTCGACTTCATCAGCACCCACATCATCTTTCATTTTGGTGTTCCTCACAAAATCATCATCAATTATAGAAAGTCATTCAAAAACAAAACCGTCCAAAAACTCTGTGACTCATTCAGCATCAAACTCAGCTTCTCTTCGCCTTACTACCCACAAGAAAATGGGTAAGCTGAGGCTTCCAACAAAATTTTGACTAAAATTCTCATGAAGGTAGTCAATGACATTGGAAGGGACTGGCACATTCACATTCCCTTCACTTTGTGGGCCTACCGCACTAGCATCCAAACCTCTATGGGTGCTACCCCTTTCTCTCTAGTGTACGGAACAGAGGCTGTCCTACCTCTCGAAGTATAGATCCCGTCTCTCTGCATCTATCTGCATGACATTCTCTCCAAGGATGACTTTCATCAAGATCGCTTAGCTCAACTTGAGTTACTCGACGAACGTCATCTTTCTACCCTCAACCATCTCCATGTCTATCAAAATCGCATTAAGCGAGCCTATGACAAAAATCTGTGAGAACGAGATTTCAACATCGAAGACCTCGTCCTCAAAGAAACTAGCATGTGACCAATATGGAGCAAAGTAAACGAGGCAAGTTTGCCTCTAATTAGCTCAGACCTTTCATTGTCATGCATAAGTATGGGTCAGGGACTTACCTTCTGTCTTCTCTCGATGGACGACCAGAACTTGAGCCTCTTAATGCCTTGCATCTGCGACCATTCTACTGTTAGATGAGTACTCGTCTACTTGACATTTAACTTAAGCTCGTCCCTTGAGCAATCCTCATCCTCTTAATCCTCATTCTGTTCAACCCTATTCCCCTAAACAAATCCTCTATAACCCTTTTATGATGCATGGATGCTTTGTCCTAATAAAAGGGAGCCCTTGAACTTCCATAGTCTTGTTCATGACTCCAGATTCTGTCAAAAAAAAAATCAAGATGTCAAACATATCTAAGGTCACCCAATCAAATCAAAAGGTAGACTGCTCCCTCGAAGGACATCTGTACTATCATTGTTGTAGCTAATAGACTGCTCCCTCGAAGGATAGCTATTCAAACATATATAAAGCAAAAATATAGACCACTCCCTCGAAGGATGGCTATGACTAAATCTTGCTACAAATAGCACTCTTTTAGAAGCTTCTTGCATTGATCAGCTTCACAAATGACCACAAAGCAAAATGACATCTCTATGTGGACTTCCCGCATTGATCAGTCCGCTCTTTCAAAAAAAAAATGGGTCATGGACTTGGCTTGTAGTTGTCTCGAGGTCTCCTATAAAAAAGGGCAAGGTTATCTCTGCTCTAAAAATGGGTTACCCTATCCTCACCTATCATAACACCTACTCAAGGGACTTTGAGCTCACTTTAATGTCAAAGTGATTCGATTACCACTCTAACACAACCATGGTCAACGATGTAATGCATGAATGGGGCTCTTGGTTCTAACAACCCCTATCTATACTGTCATTCTGGTCCTTGTCAATGAACGGGCAATTATGCCTTTCACTTCCTTCACACTTTGGTCACATTCGAACTTCATCACTTGTCAAACCCAATCAACTCAACTCCAATCTTTTTTTAGACCACTCACATAGCCTATTCACACTAGTTTCTATGGACACCAATACACATGGAAACTATCAACCAGACACTATTTATGTTAAGCATAAACCAATACTTGTTGAAGCATGAATAGACCTCAATTCATTTTTAGCATACATCCATCATGACTATGGAACATTGCTAGGGATGAAAGGCTTCTCAACCAATGTTATAGAACACACCATTTGGAAAAGGTTGTAACATCTTTTTCTCCTTATCATTTCGACACATGACCAAACCAATCATCGACCAATCTTCTCAACTAGTCTAAACTACATTGGTCTGAGGCCCCTTCTAATCTGGGCTATGTAGGCAGCACTCAGATGACACGATGTCTTCTAGGGTTAGCTCGACCACCCTCTGTTTGTGATGAACAAACCTTCTCTTCTTTGACCATGACCTTGACCTCGACCAAGACCAACCAATCACTTCAACTCTTCCTCCCTCTTTGGGAGAACTACATTGCCCTGAGGCCCTTAGGACAAGGGCTATGTAAGCAGCACTCAGTTGACATGGGGTCTCTTGGGGTTAGCTCATCCATCCTCTTCGTCACTTTCTTCCATCCCATTCTCTTGTGACCTGTCAATCATATCACAGTTAGTCACATATTTTCATAATCATTAGCATAATCATTTTCATCATGTTCATCCATAGTCATTAAACACCACCATTTAATCTAAAAATCATAACCATTCACATCAAATATCAACATCAATATCATTAATCATCATCATATAACAATTTCATTAAACATCACATTCATCATCACATTAGTCATCATAATCACAAACATAGCATCATAGCATCATCATTATACACATCATATCAAAACATGCATCAAGTCAAAGTGCCATAAACATTAAACACATCCATACAATTTCTCATAACTCATGTTAATAATCCAAAATAATCTCATCATATATATCTTAAAGTTTTATACAATCGCACAATCTGTGCCTCTCTCTCTCTAAAAAATCACATACATCTCGCATCATCGGCACGCAGGCCGGTATATACATCATATCAAAATCTACCCTCAAGGCTGTGGCTATGGTGGTGGCGATGGCCGAGAAGATGATGTATCCTCTCCCCCCTCTGATCTACGCCATCTACACGAATTGGTAGCAGTCACTCATGACATAGACCGCTACTGGCTTAGCTCTACCCTCATATCTGAGTATCATTGTATCTAAGGAAACCCTCTAATATCTCCCTCATAATATGTGATCTCATCCAACGCATTATTGTATCTAACTATAGATACAATCTATGGTGGACCCATCTGGCCTGCTGTTATCCCCTGTACTGCCCCCTATGGCTATGCAAATGTCAATTGCACCGATACTGATGGTCCTGCCCCCTGTGAAAATGCCAGCTACTGAGATGGCTGCTGTAATGGGCCCTGCCCTCCAAAGCTCTAACCTGCCACTGCTTATGCCTGGGCTGTAACCAGCTGTCCCTGTAATAGAGTGACCTACCCTGTTAGTGCTGCCACTCAACCTATCATCTCTGTCACCTGTCTTGTTACCCCCGCTAGCTGCCCCTACAAAACTGTGACCTATCCCTACAAAATGGTCACTTGAGCCTGTGCCGCATCCCTCTCCTATCACGCTAT
The DNA here is from genome assembly GCA_037957365.1 of Torreya grandis. Lineage (NCBI taxonomy): Eukaryota > Viridiplantae > Streptophyta > Pinopsida > Cupressales > Taxaceae > Torreya > Torreya grandis. Next base: position 15,283 of record JARHVA010000195.1, read on the forward strand.
GTCCCTCTCCTTGTGGGCTGTATCCCACTCCATGGTGACAGTCTACAGATCTAGCTGGGGACCCACCTGATGCCTATGTACCATCCTGTCCACCATGCTGTGTAGGCCTCTGTACACCCTGGGTCAGCTATCCCAGGTCCTGCCAGTAGCTCCTCAAAATTTGGTCCCTCTGTCTCCTCTGGCAATGGGAGCGGTGCCTCAATATCATCCCGCCTATACTGTAGGAATGTGGGAGGTACATCCTGTAGCAACCCATACTGGCACCACACTCTCTCTACTGGGATCCTCTCGAGCTCACCGGCTCACCTACCTCTGACCCATCGCATGCTCTGAGTCCCGACCATCTGCTTGCCCTGGTCTCTGAATGCTGGATATACCAAGTATGGTCTCCAGACGATATTTGTTGGAATCAAGGCCTCCAGTACCCCTCTATAGTGGTCAATATCTCTGACCACTCTGTCCACCCGCGTTTGTGCCATCACCTCATGCCATTGCCTAAATCCAACTCTGAAGCTAGCCTAGATCACCACTGGGAGGCCAAGAGGTCGGGTAACCACAATATGCTCATATGCCTAGTAGTGCAGAAGGTGGCCTACACACAGACTGTACCGTCACTGCCAACTGATGCCCCATAGCTCTCTATATACTTGGGCCAAAAATATGGGTGCCCAAGTGAACACTGTCTACTGCTCTAGCATGTCCATAAAAACCTTGGTCATGGCGACTGAGAACCTGCCTCCCTCTGCATCTGGCAATGCATAGACTATGATGCCGATCATCATCAGAACAGCCAGCTAATGTGCACCCTCATCCACCGCATACAAAGGCTCATAAGCAAAACTTGCTGAATGGTAGCTCGTCTCTGTGACATGCTCCCCAAATAGCATAACCATGTGTATATCATGTGCCTCTCTCAAGCATGCATAGATGTCAGCTCTGTGTATCGGCAGCTATAAAATATGGTACATGTCCTCGACCGTGACCATCATCTCACACGTGGGCAAGTGAAAGGTGTTGGTGGCATGGTCCCACCACTTGATCAATGCCACCATGAGGCTCACATCCCTTGCCACTTTACAGTATCATCTTAGCCCACCTAGCCCCACTGCACTCATTTGTACCCACTCCTCGACTGTCACGCCTCTGCGCATCCATGTCAACAAGGTCAGGAGGTGATCCTATAGCATCAGAGTCTACCTCACCTGCATCCATCCACAGTCAATCTCATGTTAAAACTGTTCCTACTCTTCCTATTTGGCCAACCATTCTGACCATCTATGCCTAACCTGACACTCAAGAAGCCCTTGGCGTAGCTTCAACCTTTTGACTTGACCATTTTTCACCACCCTTTCTGACCAGGTAGCCACCGATATCAGTTAGCGTGCCAATGATGGCACTCAGATAATTGACGTCGATCACCTAGTGACCGACGGTGGTAAGTGAGTGACTGATGCTGGTCACTGGTCAACCAATGTTGGCTAACCCACCGATGTCGGTGATTGGTTCCACCCTATGGCCAAATGAGGTGACCCCTAAAATTTAGGGCTTCCCCTTGGACCACCCACTTACCCCCCAAATCACTCCTAAATCATCCCTAAGCTATCCTAGACCCCCCACCCACCTTCCTAGCTACCCTCCCCCCTCAATTTCTGCCTAAAGCAACCAAAAATTCTAAAAACTAAATCAAAACAACAATCAATCAAGTAGGGCTCAGAGACCCTCCTACCTTGTCTCGACGTCATCGACATGGTGGCATGATGGGTGCCGCTGATGGTGGACCTCTCATGGGACCTCTACTCCCCTCTACCATCTCTTTCATGCTAATGACTTTGCACACTCCTATTGGCCCACACGCATCCATGCAGCGTCCAATTGACTCCTTCTCTTCACCAATGTTCCTCTACCACCTCGCACTGTTCCTCAGTCAACTCTGGGTCACTTTCACTCAATCAACTCCAGAGCTCTTTTTTTTTTCTCTCAGTCAACAAGTAGCAAATGACTTTTGGTGGGCCACCAATTTGATTTTGTCAGATTTGGGAGGCCACCGACGTCAGCATATTTGTGCCCTATTCCACCAACGTCGGCCAATTTGGTCCGACGTCGATCTTCTTTGGACACCGCCATTGGTTTTATGACCGATATCGGTAGACTTCAACCCTCCAAATTCTTTGCCATGACCAAAATCATGCCCCAATCAGTCAACTTTCACAGTAGAAGTCATCTTAGCCCCCTGAGGCACATTTGAGATCACTTTTGCCTCCATCCATTGACCACCAGACCTTGGAGATCACGACTATCTCCTCAGACTCTGACCACTTCCAATACAAACATTGCCTTGGTTGTTTTTGCATGTATGTTACCTCACGAATGGTTAGCAAAATTGTGCGCAGACTATTTATGACCTTCACAAGTATAGATCGCAAGCTGGTTGATCCCCACTACTTGTGACATTTTCATGTTTTCTAGGAGCACTTCCTGAGCCCAAGATACCTGGAACACGATGACCATTAGAGCTTCAGCTTAGATTGAATAACCTGATCAGCTACGACCAAATGTTGGGGCCCAGTTATTTCAATTTTAGCACTCCTCAACCTTGACCTGCGACAATCTGACCTGACCATCCCATGAAGTGGTATACGCGCAATCACAACTATTGTAGCATTCTCACTCACCCCCTCTCTATCCATCTCTCTGTCAAATTGACACTCGATCTCAAGTTCCCTTCCCTCGACTCTCGCTTTGAGGGGGGAACACCTCATCCCATACCTGGGGCAACCAACTCCTATTTTTGTCTTGCAGTTCGTTAAGAACAACCAACAAGACAAAAAGGGGCAAATGTAGACACTGAAAACGTGTCTACCCCCTAGGTCTTCTTTCAACCTTAGCCCCCCTTGGCCCATGTCTTAACCCTTGTCCTAGCCCCTTCCATTTATCAAATAAATATTTTAATTTATTTGGCCCTCTTCCACCTCACCCATGCTACCTTGGATCCCCCCACCTCTCTCCTAGCCTTTATTGCCCAAATCTCCCCTTTATCCTTTCTCTCGCATCCATTTAAGCCTTCCCACGACTGTTTTCCCCATGACCCCTTGAACCAGCAGCATGCAAGAACGGACAGAGGCTAATTTTAGGCTCTGTCCCCATTCTTCTTCCGCTGACATTGGCTACACTTCAGCCAACATCGGTGATCCTACCGGCATCGGCAGCCTTCAAAATCATTTTCTTCGTCTGTTGCAGAACCCTCGCGAACAGAACTCTCTTGATGCTCTTGCATTCATATTTTCTTCTCCTCCCCTTCATACAGCAACACCAGTAGCTATAGGCATCTTGTAAGAAGAGCTCTAAGCAACACTCTCCAGGGACTCTGCATTAGTTTTCTACATCAACAACAGGGACTCTGCCTTCATCAACAGCATAAGCAATAGCACCATCAACACTCCTTTAGCCAGTCACAGGTAAGTATTTTGTTTGTACTTCCATTGTGTTTTCTAGTTATTTGCTTCTAAGTATTATGAACTAGATTCAGCACTCCCTATCACCAGACCAGACCAGACCCGAATCCTTATCTCCCTGTCTCCCTATTGGCCTCCTCTATCCCTCTGTCCCTTTCTAACATTCTGTCCATTGTCTCAGACCTCTGCACATACCTCAGACCATTAACCAAAACCAGAGTCACAGACCCAGACCCCCAGACCATTCAACCAAGCCCAAAACTCTATCTCAAGCCCGTCTATAGACTAAAACTTGTCCAAACCTTGTCCACAGACTACTGCCCCGATTGACGCCGGTCACTTCCCCCACCGACGTCGGCAGACTAACTGACGTCGACAGACCGTGACAACTGATGCCGGTAGGATCACCGATGCCGGTGACTGTGACTAGGCTGACAGCAACATTTAGGTAAGCATTTGCTTCCATTTTTCATTCTATCTTTATCATTTTTAGTCTTTTATCATTCTGTCCTTTATCAGACATCTTTCTATTAATCAGTGGGTTGACATCCCTCAAGCTTTTGCTTTTGGGATCAAGCTTTCACTTGGAAGCCCACCATCTCCTCATCTAACGCCTTCTTTGTCTTAGTCTCTTTCTCTTGCAGGTGTCATCCTCCACAACTAAAGAGGAGTTCTCACGACGTCTGGATAAACAGTGTGCACAACTACATCCAGGTACATCAAGCCTTGACCATTCTTCTTAGTTTCTTAATTCTCTCTTTGAATGTAAAAGCAAATCTAGCGTAGAAACAATAAGTACCAATGTGGAAGACATGTTTCCAAAACATGCCCCCATTGTAATCTAGAGATATTGAATAGGTGTGGAGAACATACTTCCAAAACATGCCCCTATATACATATAAATTTACTCATTTCATTTATTATCACTAATATTACTATTATTTGACACTAATTCCACTTGTGCCATTTATCTCTTTTAATTATATCCTAATGTCAACCCTTCTAGTCATTTATCTAACATCCCCCTTCATTATTCTTCATCCATTAACCTTTTATTATGCCCACCAACCTATTAATTCTTATAATAATGTCTTATACACTAACTAATCCCACTTGTATATTACATTGGGATTTTAAATTCTAATCCCACCTACCCTAGCCTATTGCTAGGCTTTCCTACATCCCTAATCTATAGTCACCTATCTAATCACCTATCTAACCACCTAATAATCTTGCTTATATCCCCTAATAAATTCTATAATTCTCCAATTCTAGAATATTCTCTACATCAGCCCTTCCTCTCTATAAGCTTCTATTTTAAAGTCTTCCAAGGAATTTTAATTCCATGGATAATCCTCCACCACTGATCCTCTTCATCCCAACTTTGAATATTGGCCATTGATCATTCCTCCATTTCTAAACTAATCAACATTCTCATAAACTTTGTAAGTCTTAATACTATCATTTATTCCATGAATCCATGTCATCTTAATCAAGTAAACACCATGCTAAAAATCTGAGTCTTTCATAAGTCTTTTTCTTGTTTTGCATCTTGTTTAGAGCATTTAGATTTAAGTTATAATGTTGGTTTTAATGTCTATTTTACTTTCATTATAGTATAATGTATTTAAATTATGAATTAGATTGATGTTTTAAGTGATTATGGTTAATTTTTACATCAAAATCTATTTTCTCAAAGTTTCCACCTTACATTTGGGCAACCATGGTGGGTTATGGAAATTTTAAATTCCCAAATAATATACCCCTCTCTCAATATCCATGGAATCCATATTTTAGAAATTGAGGTCCACAGACATGATTGTCCACCCAAAAATAAGACTCCTATATTTGTCCAAACATGTGCCATCATGGTATCAAGATGAATGATTTTTATTGGGAGAAGAAAACTAGATAAGTAAAGTTGTGTAGGATATTCTTTGAATTTTCATGTGTTATATATGAAATAATCAATTATATGTATTTTTTCCTATCCTCTTCATCTTGTGAAAGGATAAAATATTAATAATCTCCTCTTTTTGGTGCCAATGTACAAGAAGAATATGAATAGTCAAGAACTGTAGCAACTATAAATATGTATGCTTGTATGAAGAAGTTGATGAAATTTTTCCAATATCAATATACACTTATGGTTATCTCTACATGTCATGTTTATTATGTTATTTCTTGTTTATGTTATCATGTTTAATGTTTAGTTCAATATTATCTAAAGTTAGCTGATTAATTTGCAACCCTTAATAAATCTCTGGATTAATCTAGTTCCTCTCTATCGCATAATAACTCACTTTCATCATGCTTCACATAGAATTTGAATTCTATGTAGTAGCTTATGTATACTAATAAAAATTAGCTATCATTATCCTTAGCATGTTATATTGAATCAAGAACATCTAATTACAATGGTGTAATAAGCATGGACACACTCCTTTTGGAGGAAAGTATGCTAAGATGGTTACCAAGATAATGAGACATTGAAACATAGTTAGACCAAAAAGTATGGCACTTTGCAGTAGAAGAATCTAAAAGGACATATCTCACCATGAGTGAAATTATTCAAGAGCGCATCTATGGATAACTATATGAAATTTTTTGGTGCAAACTACCTAAAATTATAACCAATTGGATAACGAGACTGGAGTATTATTGCTTCAATCCTAGACCAGAAGAAACCATTACCTAGACCAAGGAGAAGATAGATTAGTTAGCAAAACTAAAAACTAATTGGAAGTGAGTGATAAACTACTAGGTTGCCACCACCATTGATTGATATTTTATTGAGTTTATAGTATAATGATATATAGAGTTTGAAGCTATGTAGGACTGCTTTATCTGAGGAATTAGAGGAAAATTTTTATAGTGACTACCTTTTCTATTAAATATATTGGTTGTAGATAAGACCATGGTGCCTACTCCAACCAATATGGAGTAGTTGTTTTGGGAATATGGACATGTATGCACATGAAGGTGAATTATGGATAAATGAGTAAGTAAATCTTGAAATTGAATCTAGAATGGAGATGCAAGGAAATAAGAGTTAAAAGAAAACTCTAGATTTAGAATGGGAACTATGACAATAGAATAAATGGAATAAATAGAAGAATACCCAAGTAGTTGTGATTAGGAGTAAGATTAGTAGTATATTAGATGATGATCGAGTGCACAGATGTAATGAGAAAGATGATGAGTGAAGAATAAAGAAATAGAATGATGTGGGATGCTAGTAGATGGAATGAGAGGACAAAGAATGAGATGAAGATGAGTTGTATGAAGAAGAAGGTGAAAATAGCTTAAAAGTATAGTCAGTAGATGATAGATGTAGTGCACAACTACATGAAAGGGTATTGATAGAAGAAAAAGAATTATGTAGATAAATATAACTTAGTCATAGGTTAATTATAGGTTAAAGCATAACAGATGAAGTTACAAAAAAGAACCATTCACCAAAAGACCATGCATCCCTATAGCCCAATATTTTATATTCTAATACAAATTTTAAACCAAGAGAGTAAGAGGAGAAAAGTTGGGAAAGACCATTTTTAGAGCATGTGAATTGTTGGGGTACCAAAATTCACACAAAGATAATTAGGAAGGATTTTTAGTTCTTAGATTTAGCTAAAACAAAACAACAAAATGAAGTATAGAAAAGCAAAGTGCACACATTAATTCTTATAGTGTGCAGACTATTACATAGATAGGATCACATAAGACACAACCACCACAAATAATATCTATGTAGAAGACTCCATATATACCATTCAATATGATGAATCAATTAGGAGGATTCTTAAATTTGGCCATCTCTGATGGGTCCATAGACCTTGAATAGTACCTACTAACTTGCAAAATGAAATGGCAAGTTAAGGGTGCCATTGATGAAAATTTACAAAAGTGTGAATTAGTATAGGCTCTAGCTAGGAGAGTATTGGAGTTCATATACAAAAGAGATATGCAATAGGAAATTCTAAAAGATGTAAAATATTGGCTCATCATAGAATTCAAGATTAAGAAATGTAATAGCCAGACAATACAGGACTTGAAAGAGATAATTCAAAACTTTGGAGAGTTGTTATGTGACTATCATCATATTTTTTTTGATGTAATGAATAAATTAAAATTCACTTTGACAAATAAATACAAAGCATCATGGTTCATTAAAGGACTATGAGGTAGGATTTGGTTTGCCACTGTACAAATGCAATATGAGACAAAAGTAGATGTTAGATTTATTACATTTCATGTAAAATAGATTAAGGATTATAGAGAATCTCATGTTTCTTATTCAAAAATTAAAAATACACTATAGGATTTCACAAAAAGAATAGAACAACACCATGAGGTAGAAAAACCTAAATTGAGTCTATGGTGCATCGAGCACCAAAAATAAGAATACCATCAAAATAATTATCCTAAAGTCAAGATAGAATTCTATAAACTCTATCATGTAGACAGACATGTTATAACATAGTGTCATGTTTTAAATCAATATATCAAGAATCTATAGATCTATATTGTAATTTTTTCAATTTGACTAATCATGATGATAAGAATTATAGATATTTATAGGAGCTTAAAGAGGGCATCTCCAAAAATGTATTTGTCAGTATAGTGTAGTGAGTCTCCTTACTGAAACAAGAAAACCCAAGTCCAGAGGTTGATAAGAGTTGTGCTGCCCAAATAGGTCCATAATGTATTTTGAGTTCACTACAGTACTAGCCTCATAGTCTAGTTGGATAGACTCCTTCTTAGTTGAGTTGAACACCCCCATCCCCTCACTACCATTATACAGTACCTTAGAATTCACCCATAACATAGTCATAACAATCAAATTAGACCCCTCCATCTATACAACATTAATTCAGCATGGGAGATAACAGTCAGTAGTATTAACATTGGAACTCTACATAGCCATAAGGAGGATATCAAGGGGGATATCACTCTAACAGAGGAGGAGGTTGAGGTAGTTACAGAGGAGGATATCAAGGTAATAGAGGTAGTATTTATCAATGGCTTCCTCTATAATGTTATCTATATGGAGAATATAATCATGTCCAACAAAAGTGTCTGATGAATCCAAAATGATAGTCATATTGCACATATTGTAGAGTCTATGATCAACATGATACAGAAGATTGTCTTATTTTAGAGAAGCAAAGAAAGGACAAATCCCTCCAAAATGTAAATATGGTAAGTGTAGAGCCTAAAGAAAATGCATTTATAAATGTTTTGACATGGCAATAGAATTCAAAAAAAGGACTACCTCCACTTAAAATGCCTCAGGATCAAGGCATCAAAAAATTTATACAAGATAAATACCTAGATCTAACTATAAAAAAGAGTCTCATGAACAAAGATATGTAATTACTAAAAAATATTCAACAATAGGAAACCATGGATGGTGATGTTACATCAATTGATGCATAAATGTATGTCTAAATTATGTGTATTATATGAAAATATGGGGTTGTTATTATGCTTACAGATCTCCTAAAACTTTAGAGTACTCTGCATAATGAAGACATATCATAGAACATCACAAATCTAGTTTATAGTCTCTTAGAATATTCATAGCATGGCCAAAAAAAGATAGAAAAACTAGTCTAGTATGTCAAGATGAAGAAACCATGGGATGTTAATATATGGATTGATATTGAGGTTAATAGTTATGAGATCCCAAATTTTGTCTTTGATTTTGGTAGCTCATTTAATATGATTCCCAAATCCATATGGGAAGCTATTGGATGATCAACTCTCATCCACAACATAATAACTCTAAGTTTAGCTGATTATAGAAAATTTGAGCCTATTGGTAGATTGGAGGATGTTGAGATAAAATTCATAGACTTGTCTCTATTAGGTGACTTTGAGGTCATAAATATGAAGACTTTAGTAATGAACTACCCTACACTGATAGGGAAAAAATGGGCATATGATGGTCAAATGACTATCAATATAGTACACAACTATCTTGAGGCACATCAAAGTGATAAATTTATTATCATTCCTCTCAATAGAGTGCACAAGCCCTACATAATTCAAGGTGAACTAGACTATCCATACATTCTATAGGAAACTAGTTGGATGAAGGTCAATACTGAGGAGAATTTAAAAGTTTTGCATGTAGCTGACTACAACTTTCTATAATAGCATGCCAAGCATCATGTACAATAACTCTTCTCTCATTAGTTCAAGATAATGGAATAATTAAGGCCAAAACTAGTAGCTATATAGCCTATGGTAAACCAGTTTGTCATTGAAGAGTGTGCTTCTATGTCTACAAAGTTTCCTACTTAGTTAGAAGTTGATTTCCTTTATCAAGCTGATGATCACATGCAAGATTACATAGAATCAACAATGAAAGGCACTTTTCCTTGATAAGTAGCTTCATCTATCAATGGAGACTTAGATACCCACCTCTTTAATTGGGCCCAAGGTGATAATGAGCTTTGAACAATGTGAATGGTCTTTGTGCACTAGTGATAATTGCCCATGTATTATGTAATAGAGGACATCAATTATTTCATTTTTTGCCTTCAAGTCTATATATTGACCATAAATTAATGGGTTAGCACTCAAAAATATGATTCAAATGGAGTTGCTACAACATGGTGGGCAACTCATCAAGATAATTAGCTTGAGTGGGATGATGCTTGCAAACTCATGATCAATAGGTTTCAACTACCATAATTTATCCATACCAACTAGCCATTTTTTAAAGAAGGTGAGTGCCCTAAGATTTATTTACATAAATGTGTTGAAGTTTAGAATGAGGAACATATAGCACCCAAGTATTGGGTTCACATTTTCCACTATACACTTGCTCCCTTGCTAATAGCATGGTATATGCACCAAGAGCACCGAAGGGAAACCAAATATTGGGCACAAGTGCAAAGTGATTTCATATAAAATTTTGTCTTTGAATATTAAAATCCTATAGTTCATAATACATTATATAAACTCAAGTAATTTCCATGCCATAGGTGTGCATAATATTTGAGCACCACAACAAAATTGACTATGCAAAAAAATACAGCCTTCGATCTTAATTTAACACTTAAAATGTATAAAACTAATAAGAGTGAAGAACATGTTTTGATGTAGCCATGTCACCAAATATAGAATGAGGTAGAAAATAGTGAATATTATTATTTTGATAGTGATTTATATTTGAATTAATTATTTAAACTTGAGTGACCTATAAAACCACTTAAGGACATTACCACAACACTAACTGAAGAAGATAAGTTGTGTAACATCTAAATTCTAGAACAAAAAGGGGAAAAGAATATCCAATAATCTATGGATGAATTAAAATGAAATATTTATTATCATCCTCTTTAAAAACATGTCACTAATATCAAAACAAAGGATGTTCCAAAATTGGCAAGCATAGGTGACTATTGGACAGAGACTAAAATTTTGGAAGCCTTGAAACCTCTAAGGGATTACCAAGATGTCTTTCCTACAAAATTATTATAGGTTCAAGGATTTGACCCATATCTTGGTAAGATGCACATTGAATTGAAGGAGTGTGCATGGCTGATCAAGAAGTAGTCATATAAGCTTAATCCAAATATGAAGCTAAAGGTAAAGGAAAAATTATATATAATGAAGATGTAGGGATAATTTATCTAGTATAAAATTTGATTAGGTAATCCCAATGGTATTTTATCCCAAGAAAATAGGATAAATCTAAGTGTGTAGGGACTAGTATATTCTGAATGATGCCTATGTAGATTATCCTTTTCTAGTACCATATATAGATGAGATTTTGGAGTCTATCATAGGACATGAAGTATATTATTTCATATATGGGTTCAATGGTTATCATCAGATTCTAATCATAGAGGAGGATCAATCCAAAATAACATATGCAATAGAGTGGGGTTATTTTGCATTTAAAGTCATGTCATTTGGCTTGAAGAATTCAATTGTGGTATTTTCATGTGTAGTAGTTACAATATTCAAATATTTCATCCATGATTTATTAAAATTTTACCTTGATTGGGCAGTCCTCTCCCTATTCAAAGAGAATTTATCTAAGTTTAATTTAATGTTAGAATGATGCCAAGCTCTGTGCATCACTCTAAATTGAATAAATGCTTATTTTTTTACACCTTTTGGTGTTTTACTTGGACATGTTTTTTGTAGAGATGACATCTTGGTGGATCAAGCTAAAACATAATAATCTTGAGTATGCCCCCACTTATTAGTTCCATTAAAGTGTGCTCCTTTCTTGGTCACATAGGATACTATTGGAAATTTATCAAAGGTTACACAGGGATTTCATGTCCACTAAAAGCCTTACTATGTAAGAATGTTAAGTTTGTATGGACATCTAAATTCCAAGTAGTATTCATTGAGCTAAAATAGTGATTGGTCACTACACCCATACTTATTTTCCTAGACTAGAGTAAGCCATTTCATGTACATGTATATGCTTCAAGCATCATAGTTGGTGTTATACTTATACATCCCAAGGAAGGTGTGCTTGATCATCATATCCACTTTATTAGCTAGAAACTATTTGACATAGAGAAAAATTATACAACTATGGAATGGGAAGCATTGGCCATTATATTCACACTTTAAAAATTCCAACACTATATTTTGGTGACACCATTCAAATTTTTCATGGATCATCAACCCTTATGATATCTATTCAAAAAATCTATGTTAGGAAGATGAATATATCACCGGTTGATGTTGTTTTAATAATTTCAATTTTGCATAAATGTAAAATTGGCTAGGTAAAATGTGGGACTTGACCACCTCAGTCACTTTCAAATGGTGAAGAGTTGGAACAACTACAATAAGACTCACCTGATGTGTACCTCTTTTGTGTCTCTACGATTCTTGAAAACTTTGAAGCCATTTCCAACTTCTTCAAGCAAGAAATCTTCCTTGTGCACTTTTAGGAATGGGATAAAAATTAGTTTGTGACTAGATCACTACCATATACCATCATTAATGGACTATTATATCACTTGGGAAAGGATGAATTTCTACACAGGGTTGTCCTCAAACATGAACACCTCAAATCTTGGAGAAATCTCATCAAGGAGTCATAAGAGGAAATTTCATAAGGGAGGATACAACTAGAAAGATTATACAGAGTGGACTATGGTGGCCAAATTTATTCTAAGATGCACATAGAGTTGCATATCACTACGATGTCTACCAATGTATGAGAAAATTACTTTAGAAAGATGAGATGCCATTGTAACCCTTATTAGAAGAGAAGCCTTTTGAACAATGTGGTATTTATTTTATTGGACTAATCAACCCATCAATAAAGTACAACAAATCCAAATACATCATTACTATGATAGATTATTTTACTAAGATTGAAGCTCCTTCCACACCTAGCTATGGTATGAAGGATGAACTAAAGTTTTTATATGAAAACATCATTACTAGATTTAGATGTTTGATTAATTTGGTCAGTGATAGAGGAATGCACTTCATAAATAATACTATCAAGGCCTTTACTAAAGATTTTATGATCTCTCATCATAAAATCATTGCCTATCATCTATAGGCTAATGGCCAAGTTAAAGTTTCAAATAAGGTATAGGGTAAAATGCTTATAAAAATCTATGATGTTAAGCAAGATGAATAGGAAGATCACATTTCTACAATCCTATGGGCATATCACATAAATTATAAAAGGGCCACATGATTTACACTAATTCAATTGGTGTATGGTTTGGAAGCAATCATGCCAATGGAATATCTAGTACCCAGCCTACATATTGTTATGGTCACGTATTTAGGATATTATGAACCTCTTACTGATCATCTCCTAGAACTAATTAGGATGGATGAGTTTAGATGAAGAGTAGAAAAGACATAGGAAGTGTAAAAGCAAATCTAGAAAGCATGACACAATAGGAACTTATGCCAAAAGAAATCCCATAAAGATCAGCTAGTTTTGTTATATGATATCTAATTCAAAGAATTCACAAGCAAGTTACAAATAATATGGTAAGGGCCTTACATTATAGATGACTTAACATAGCAAGGAATGGTATGTTTAAGGGATCCTTAAGGAACAATGTTTCTAGGGTGAGTAAATGATTGTAGGATTAATCCCTAGTTCTAATTGTTTATTGATCTCATTTCACAAGCTGAGTGGGTGTTGAGTAGCACCATATAGATTAGGATTTCTCTATTTTATAAGTTTTCTATGTGTCTTTATTTTCTATTTTTTTTATTTATAGATGATCTCAATAATAACATTGGTGAAGTACAAATACCAAGCATCATGTGCACCATACGTGTGTAGGAAGCTCCATATGTATTATCAAAAAATTCAAAGAGGAGTGACTAAAAAATGTTAAGTCTAAGAAAGATGCCAAAACATCACATTAACAAGATATTCATTAGATAACAATCATCTACCATAATTAAATACAAGATCTAAGGGTTAATGGACATGATCTTCAACAATCGGTGGCTAGTCAACATCAGCTACTCATACCCCTCATATATACACCTATGTTCATAAGGGTGTAACTCCACACATACACCAATGACTAACTAGTTTAATGGATAGATCAAAAATTGATTTTCCACATCTACCATTACATTCAAGATGAGTGGATATCTAAGCATAGCCTAAACATGGAAGCCAAGAAGCATGAAATCTATAAAAGCCAAGTTCAAACTCTTAGTTTGCATTTCATCCTTAGCATATTTTTGAGAGCTATAACTATTAAGAGCCAAATCATTTTCATTGCATAAAATAACTAGCAGCATTCAAATTTCTTATCACACAGCCATAAATACCATGCAGCTAATCTGACCCCTCTCTAAAGCACAAAAATAAGTCATGGGTATCAACATGGCACTTTGGTAGACTAAGTATAGTGATTAGGAGTCATTTCAATACCTTTATGAAGCTGAACATAAGATATTTCAGCCTAACCCTATTGATGTTGCATAGCCATTTGCCCTCATAGCTCCCCATGAATTCTAAAACATAGGCATTGATCACCTACTATGAATGATTACCTTTGATGACATGGGAGAGATCATTCAAGTATTACTTAGATGATATAACAATATATCAATATATTTGAGTCTAGATGAGACAATGATTATTAACACCTAATCCATGGCCTTAACCTTGGGCATGCCTACACAAAGATACTTCCTATTGGCCTATAATACCAAAATACCTCTTATCTTGTAAGAATTTTAAGACCTATATGTGTGATAAGACTAATGGATCCCCATTGATGAGATTCTAGATAAACCTATGCACATTCTCATCTAATGCATCACCAAATGATTTTGGTAGATGACCAAGTATACCAAACAAATACCTAATGGAGTTATGGTCATCACTCATAAGATGATCCATCGATAGGAATAATTCAAGTAGACTAAATACTTTGTCCAAGATTTGATCAAAAATATTGAGAAGTGTCACACCATTCCTAGGTAGACCTTTTAGTACTAGTTTTTGATCCTTTTACTTTATTTTACATAGTGGAAATCACCTAAGGGAGAAGTGCACCCAAAAATAAACTATTTGTTAGTGTAATAATTTTATAACATCATATGGATACAAGAATAAGGATCCCTTACACATGAGGTAAATTTCAAAGCTTGGTAGGAGGAATGCCTGGACCTTATCACCACACACTCCAGATTGCCACCAAACATCCTAAAGTATTTAGGACAACATGTGACTATCACCCTCGTACTTAAGGGAGTCTTCCTCATAATTCATGATCTGATGTGATTACCATTTAAACTAATCCCCTTCTTCATCATAATGGATATGGCACAAGATAAGGTGGACAAAAAAGGGCATGCATCCATGAAAGCAACTCCTTTTTAATATATACCATCATGTGTATGCATTCCTACTGTGCAACCATCATAGCTAGCATCTAATTCACCAAAGAAAAAAGGGAAGTGCAAAGCAGACCTTCATTCAATATCACCTCCTCTAAATTGAATAACACACAACATTGTGACCTAGAAAGATGACCTGAAGGTACCATAGATTATCTACTCCTACAACCTCATGGAGATGGGAATTGATGCATAGGAAGTCTACCAAGTCATTTTGGTAGAAATGGATAGAGACTATTATAAGGAAGAAGAAAAAGAGTTATTTTCTTAGAAGGTTGTGCGTATAGTGCAAATTTGAAAGTAGGTTCTACCTAACCTATACGTATAACTTCCATCTTTCCCACCTTCCATCATTATGGAAATATACCAAGAAGAGGTGGAGTAAATTCAATGCAAAATGGACTTATTCCAATCATTGACTTCTCCAACATTTTCACCTAATGTCATTTTTTCACGCCTACTAAAGATTCCACTAAAATAACTTATGTAAAAGATAAGAACATGGTGGGATGCAAGATTCTCCCCTACCCTATAAGAACACACATTTGGTAGGTTAGCTTATATAAAAGAATCATAACCTTCTCATGAATCTTCTACACCACCACCATGGCATAGACTGGTCACTATCAATAGAAAAAATCAATAGGTTTCAAGTTTAGAGGTGAAACTAGAGATTCCCCACCATCACCATAGGCACAAGAGGTTGAAGAAAGTGTACTAGAGTAGCTAACAGTAAAATAATAATAGCCCATAAGGGAATAAATTGATTGTGTAGTTAAATTTAGGTGTAAGAAGGAATAAAAGAAGAGAAATAAAGAAGAAGCATATCACTCGTACATAACTCAAAAATTCAAAGAAGTTAAGACCTCAAAAAAGGCCAAGAATGTAGAAGTAAACATACAAAAGGCTTAGGGGATGGCTTGGCAAGTCAAAGAAGCCATCGTCACACAACAACAAGTGTAAGAGAAGAAAGAGAAGAAGGAAAAAGAAGAAAATGACAAAAAGATGTAGCAGACTGGGCACAATAATAGGTATAGGAAGATACCAAGAAGAAGGAATAACATGATGAAGCCCTACTATAACAACAAGCATAGGCATAACCACAAGCCTAGGTGTAGTCTTAAGCTATGCAGGAACAAGAAAATAATAAAAGAGAAGCAAAATAACAAAGGAAGAAGGAAGAAAAATAGAAAAAGCAAAAAGAAGAAGAAGATGAGTGATAGAAGAAAAAGAAAGAGGAATCCAAAGAGAAAAAGAAGAAAGAAGAGGAAGAAAAGACCAAAAAAGAGGAAGAGGAAAAGAAAAAAGAGGAAGAAGAAAATAAGAATAATCAATAATAAGAGAGAGGAAGAAGACATGAAAAATAAATAGGAAGAAGAGGTCAAACAAAAGATGGTTGAGGATGTTATGCAACAAGCTAAGCTAAAAATAGAGGCCATATTATAACAGCAAGCATTATCCATGACACAAGCACAAACATAGTCACCACAACTTCCATTAGGAGGTGTATGGCTCTAGGATGTTCCCTCAATTACTATTTAGTACACCACCTTTTCCCTTCTACTATCCCCCATACCACATCAATATTTTGTTTCAACCATAAGCACATTGGCCACTCTTCCATCCAAGAAAGAGGCCTCTTTGTATTTCTCTCACTTACCTTTAAATAAATAATTAGAGGGTACCATAGCATTCCAAGAATCTATCACACAAAAATATGCCTCCCTGGAGTAAGAGTGGGACCAATCAAAGGCAAAGAATATGAAACTTAGGGCTCACATGCATGAAGTATAAAATATAATTTAAAACACATGCCTAGCCTTGGCCTCTCAAGTCATAGGGTAACATGTCATGTCGGACCATATCTAGCTCCAGACCTTGGTCATGGAGCTTACAAAAGATTGGTGCATAATGCAGTAACTTTATGTACTCATCAACTCAAGTTATAATTTGAAGACTAACACCATGACTTTGATTACTCTACTAGAGGAGTATCAAAGTATGCTTAACATTACAATCCTAAAATCCCATCAGATCACATGCAATCTATTGGATTAGAATTAGAATCTTAGTAATCCCATTACTAGCTCTAGTGTAGACTTTGTCGTACCTACCATAGCCAGCACAACCATGCATATCTGGACTGTATTAGTTGATGAAATTAAACTTGTTTTATATAAATATTTCAATGTCAAGGATAATTTGCATGATTGACTCCTTAGCTACCAATAAGACCTATGAAATAATGCATTTATGGGGATTTAGGTAAAAATACATGCAAAAAAGCTAGAGTAGTTGAGCATGGAGATTCAACTAAAGGTCAATAATACAAGGGCAGAACTAAGTGCCACTCAAAATGTGGACCTAAAGGAACTCATTGGGTGTTATGCACTAATGTGCATCTTGATTTGCATCTTCCATGAAGTGATGCTTAACTAGGATACATTTAAACCTGACCTGGCTCCATTCTATAATGAGGTGACCTTGATTCTCAAAATCCTTATTTACATACCACTATAAAAACTCTAATAAGAGTTCATGTAGTATCCAAATACTAAGTCTAAAGCCAAGGATCTTGTGGTCTAGCCTTCTTCCTTAGAAACACCACTTCCATCCAGTTGAGTACTATATAATGTGCAAATTTTTGAAAAAAATTGTAAATTTTTGAAAAAAATTGTAAATTTTTTAACAACTTTTTGTATTGAGGATGACTAGTGAGACAAGCAGGGCTAGGATGGTTAAAAACCCATAAAGGGTAGTTACCTAGTTATGCTAGCCTATTGAAAACCCAAAAGGGAAATAGGTTGGTACACTACTTAGTTTAAAACCTAAAAGGGTGGATAAGTAGTGCGTAAAAGGTGAAAACTAGAAATAGTGCCTTGAGTGATTACTATAACTCTTGTTATTGTACCTAAATTTATAGCTTCTACCCTTAATACATAGTAATATGAACCTACGATGTTGTATTGGGATGAGAAAAAACTTTAAGTGAGAATAAAACTAGATAAGTAAAGTTGTAAAGGATAATATTTGAATATTCATGTGTTATATATGAAATCATCATCTATATGTATTTTTTCCTATCCTTTTTGGCTTGTAAAAGGATAGAAGATGAATAGTCTCCTCTTTTTGACACTAATGTATGAGAAGAATATGAATAGTTAGGAACTATAGTGACTATAAATATGCATGCTTTTGTGAAGAAGTTGATGAGCTTTTGTTGAGATTAATATAGACTTCTAGTTATAGTTACCCATCATATTTCTTATGTCATTTCTTGTCTACATTATCATGTTTAATATTTGGTTTAATCTTATCTAAAGTTATTTGATTACTCTATAACTCTTAAAAAATCTCTAGATTAATCTAGTTCATATCTATCACATGATAACTCACTTTCATCATAATTATGTAAGAGTATGAATTCTCTTACTATCCTGCATAGACTAATAAAAGTTAGTTATCTTCATCCTTAGCATGTTTTGTTAAATCAGAAACCTCTGGTAACAATTGTTTATATACCATAAAGTCCCTTGGCATTATATTAATAGATTTTTCCCTTTTAGATATTATATCCAAAATTAAATTTATAATGGTGACATTGAAATTGAGGTATAATCCAATGCATCCACACCTAAGAGTGCAAAAAAGGGGATATGCCAAGAATCTCTTCCTAAGTATGATCAAGATTCTTCCCTTTTCATCCAAGGTCATGACCCTAATCCTATCCATCCCACAACCATCACTAATTGAACCATCCTTATGTCTTATTCATATCACATCCCCCATCTTCACAAATACATTAAGCCTAAAGCACCCATTTACAAACCTAAAGTGAAGGAGGTACTTGCAGACAATGATGTTATCCAAAGGGCCCTCTCTATGGCTATTAAACAATCATTTTTTGGTGAAATCACCTCATCAACATCCTTATCAGAGTCAACATCAGAATGCTCAAGATCATGTTTAGCATCAGCATCCAAATCAAAATCCATGTCAAAAGCATTATCCCTTTTAGATAATGAAAGTCATGCTAACACCTATCTCTTTGAAGACATATTTAATTTGAATGTCAACCCATCAGAAGGTATGATTCTTGATCCATATTAGGATGATGAAATCATAACACAATTCTTGGACTTTATTAGTAGAATATCATTAAGTTGGCTATGAATTGACTTTATATGCTACTGCTACAAAGATTCTTAGTGATCCTTTTGATATTCCTGAGGACACTTTCTCCAACATCAAGGCTAGGTATTTTAGTATCTCTTATGAAGACTATATTTACCATTATCCCCTTAATCCACCCCTTTGACCACACATCCCAAATCATCCCCTATTAACAATCCATCCATACCACTACTTAAATGGGATAAACAAGAACATACATTGTTGGATTCCCCACAACATGCAATCTTGTGTGCCAAATCCATATGGATCCCAGCTAATAATCAATTAATCAAGTTAGATAATAAAGTTAGCTATGATCCAAACATAATCAATCAAATTCAAGAAGAGTTTTATAATCAACTGAGTGATGTACTTAAGGGCCATAAAAATCAAAATCACCATCATTTATCTAGTCTAAAGTCAAAAAACCCTGGTGAATCCTAGTTACAAGCACTAGGGGGTAGTCAAATTCAAAACCAATCACCAAAATTCATATGGCTAATCATCCTTATAATGTTTGGATCAAAATACAAGGAATCCAGAAGGTCTTGGACCCATTAATTTCATGGCACCAATTAAAAATGTCCCCTTGACCATATCTAATGGTGTATGTAACTATTGAACCCCATTTATGCTCCCCTTATAGTCACATTATCCCTCATAACCAAATCACTCATTCACGTCCTATACCCCACCATTAAAATAAAGACATAATCCCATCCCTACCACATATCACTTTTCTAGGTAGCATCATCTCTCATAGGGATTACAAAGACACCTAGTTGAGATGTCTAGAGAATGTTGAATCAATAATCAACAAAAGACAAGGAAATTCATGAATCTAGCATAGACAACATGGTCCTAACATCATACATATCCATAATAGATCATGGTTGAAGATATAAAAATCATTTCCATCCTACATCTCACCTGCCTTTAATAAATTGATATACTATCAAAAATTAAAAAAGTTAAAAAGTCAAAAAATAAATTAAAAATCATTCATCCAATGGTGAAAACCAATCTTATGTCACCTTGGGAAAGTACCACTTTTAAAACTAGTTTCTAGAATCATGGTAAAATAATCTATTATCTACATTGTACCTAAACACTTGGGGGAAAAATCCATCCCTTGTCAATTCCCTCCATGTCACCCTATCCCTTTGTCCATTATTCCTATTTGTCATATCCCTTATCAACCTTATTTGTATCACCATCCAATAATCCTTATGTATCTTATCCATCTATTATCCTAACATCCTTATCCATCATGTCTTGTATCTTATTATGCCCCTCCTTTATTTTATTCATGACCTTCATAAGGAAGTGAAATATGTCTTGAGAAATGTTTTGAATCATCTTGGCATATCCTCTAATAGACACCCAAGAAACTAGATATCTAAATCATTCACGATGTGATTATTGGTAATCCCTATTCCATTCTTCCCTAGTCCTCATACCCTTTTCTGCATCACCATCATCTTTTTGTCATCTTATCTATTTTTTCATCTATTTTTAACCTGGTTACTAGGCTTGGTGTTCCCTTTTCTAGTAACCCCCTTTGTATAGTGTACATACATATCTTTAAAAAACCCTAAATATTTAAATATTCTAAACACCCTAAAACTCATAAAATCTATAAAAAGACAAAAATATTCCAAGATGTCTTGTCTTATGCCTATTCCCTCTTTCACATCCATCTCCATTCCATATTGTCTTTCGTCCCCTATTTTGAACTGGGTAAAATATATTCTATATCAAGATAGCATTGACCTAGTCTTAATTTATCCTAATAATCCTTAAGTCTCTCACCTAAGATCATGACATGGTCAATCCTCAATTTGACTAGCCCATATGTTTTACACCAAATATATACCCCTATCTAAACTCATATCTTTAATCCAATTTCACATCATGATCATCATGACAAACCTAGTCCAACTCATCACATGATCATTCCTCCCATCGAATCTCATCAGTATAATAGATAAGACACTAATCACAATGACATTTCATGTAGATACTTATGTATGTTACTTATATGCTTTATGTTATTTGACTTGTTTGCATGTCTTTTATCATATTGCCTTATGTTTTTTTTTTTTTTGTCTATGTTTCTTTTTATTCTTGCATCATAAATATTTTTATATATTGGGAAATAAATGAGGATGCTATTATTCTACCAAAAAATCTACAATTATGCTTTTAAGTTCCCTTGATGATGCAGAGTTTGTTATTTTCCCTTTTATGCACTTTGACATAACATCATCTTGATCATACTTATATCATGAGGCATCATGCCAAGTTTCATATCTATCAAATTGCCTAGACTATGATGAGCCTTACTATAGAAATGATGGATTAAAAATGGATAACACTCATCATTTCTCCTATCCTCATCACATACCTAATCATCTAATCATCATATTTATCCCATTATCAAATTGATCCTCTTGGTATATTCATCCAATATCCAATCATGTTTATTAATCCTTTTATCTTTATCTAAGTCATATCCTCTATCTACAATCTAACATGACTACCATCATCATAATCATCATAATCATCAACATCATCATCATCATCATCATCATCATCATCATCATCACCATCACCATCATCATCATCATCATCATCATCATCATCATCACCATGCTCTAGTCTATCTTATCACCAAGTTAGAACTACATCAGCCTGAGGTCTCTTCAAACTATGTACGCAACCTTTGGCCATTTCATAGTTCCCAAGGATAGCTCAACAACCATTTCCCATCCCTTTCATCATTTGGTCACTTTATCATATTAATTATTATTTCTCATATCCTTCATCATATTTCTTGACTTTAGCCTTTAGCTACACTCATCATTCATCTTATCAAATCAGTCTTATATTGGTTTGTGGCTTTCCATAGAATGTGTCATTCCCTAAGATATGTCTAAAGTTTGTATCCTTTTTTATCATCATATTATTATGGTTTATTCCCCATTGGGATGTGTGGAAAACTAATACACAATTACTTCCATCCCTATGCATATGTCATTTCCAAGCGTATCATCAATTTATATCTCATTTTTTATATCGAATCCATCTTATTTATCCTCTATCTCACATCCCACATAGCATCCCCTTGTATATTCATCACATCCCACCCCTCATTTCCTATTTTGAGTTTCCATCCATCCAATTCTTCCCTACATGTCCCCTTGATGGGGTATCATATGTCTACTAACATTCATTTGTCTTGTGTCTTTCTTCTTTGAAAGACCACTACACCTTCCACTTCATCCACTCACAATGCAATTTCAAAGAGGGGAAAATGTATGCATCTAATTTTTTTTCTTCATTTATCATCACTAATATTACTATTATTTAACACTAATTCCACTTCTCTTAATTATCTATTCTAATTCTATCTTAATATCAGCCCTTTTAGTCATTTATCTAACACCCCCCTTCATTATTATTCATCCACTAACCTTATATTATCCATAAAAAAATTAATTATTATAATCATGTCTTATCTAATATCTAATCCTAGTCTATTATATTATAATTTTAAATTCCAATCCCACCTACCCTAGCCTATTCCTAGGCTTTCCTACATCCCTAGTCCCTAATCACCTATCTAACCACCTACTAATCTTACTTATCCCCCTAATGGATTATAGAATTATCAAATTATATAATCCCATTATATAATATCCCTTCCTCTCTATAATACTCTATTATATTGGATTCCAAGGAATTTTTAATTCCTTGGATAATCCTCCACCATTGATCCTTTTCATCCTAACTTTGAATATTGACCATTGATCTTCCCTCCATGGCCTATTAAATCTACCTACTCTCCATTTCCAAATAATAAACATTATAATAAGATCTATAAGTATTCATACTATCAATTATTCCATGAATCCATGTAATCTTAATCAAGCAAGCATCCTACAAAAAATTTGTCTTTGGTAAGCGATCCATAATCAATAAGTCTTTTTTTTTGTTTAGAACATTTAGCTTTAAATTATGATGTTAGTTTTAATGTCTATTTTGATTGAATTATATTATAATGGATATAAATTATGAATTATATTGATGTTTTAAGTTATTTTGGTTAATTTTCATATCCAAATCTATTTTCTCAAAATTTCCATCTTACAACCCCTACTGAATCCAGAGAAAGTGCAAACTATATTCTATTATTTAGAACATGTTTATAAATATGCCCCTAATAAGATTCCCCCATTTTTATATGAGTTGATATAGTTATTATGATTCATATCCTCATAAAAGGAAAATTTATAATGTGTTCAATATAATTTACTTGACATTGTTTTGAAAGTAATGTGGACAAGAATTTATAAAATTATTTTTTGTAGTATTTAGAATCTACCAAAATATCTCGGTGTAAAAACAGCTTTAGAAATTTTCACAAAGTTTGAAATTTTAAAAAAAATTAAAATTGGTATAATATTTAATATCTCATTTTATATATCCCAATGCAACTTACAATTTTGAATTTAGAAAATCGGGGCTCAAGATATGTAGGTTTGAAGTTTGTGTAGAAGTGGTATATTAGGTACATTTTAATAGAAATTTGAAACCATTTTAATTTGAAATTTTATAAAATATGGGATTTAATTTTGATAATAACCATGACACATATAATATCTCCTCTCTTGATGTGATTTTATGTCTTTTGGAGTGCCTTAGCCAACCAAGATTTCTCTAGCTGGTAAGTAGGTTTTATTGTAATTTATTAGTAATTTTAAATTTTGGAAAAAAGTCATTTTGTGTGTGCTATTAAGATTTTTATTGGGATTGAGAATGATTAAATCAATTTCTATGATGTTTTAATTAGTAATATGACACTATTTTCCAATGTCAAATGCAAATATCTGACATTTCCATCTAGTATGAACATTAGCATGTGATGCTTCTGTCCTACATAGATGTTAGCATCCAATGCTAATGTCCTATTATTTTTATGTATAATTAACTATTATTTATATATTTTTATATTAATGTATAATTTCTAATGAGTTTTTATTTTTTTATTATTAATTTTATAAGGATATAAATATTTGATAATTCTACCATAGGCAACATTATTCTACCTTAACAGAGTTAGGTCTAGATGCAACTGACTAGGCCATTATTGATCAAGTGGGGTTGGGTAATGTGTCCCATTTATGATATATCCTATATGATATCCACCTCCTCACATCCCTAACTAAGAGGTGGAACCTAAATACATGTATATTTTGACTTCCCACAAGTGAGATGACAGTCACTTTATAAGATGTGTATCAAATTTTATAACTTCTAATTAGAGTTGAGAGAGTCTAGGTTTTTGGAGATGGTATTCCAAGATATATTTATCATTCCCATGTATATCTCATTTTTCCATGGCATCCAAATATAGATCTGATTATTAGTATTCAATTTGATAATATTATTATCGATGATGTTTCATAGTTGTAAAAGTTTATTTTATATTTTATTAGCATCATTTGTGGTTATGGAGGGTGGTACGGTTCATATTTCATATTGTATGTCTTAGGTAGTGTATCATATTGATCTTTATTGGAATATTTATTTATGGGGATGCACTTACTAGCCCACTTATATAAGTACCTTTATAGGTTTACACTAGAGAGCCATGGTGGAGGTATTGGATCTATGACTATATTACAAGTTTGGGCTTATGAGTGTATAACAATGGTATGGCTAGTTTGTGGTCCCCTACATGGATGGACTCATCCATGCATGTTTGAAAATTGGTGGGTATTTCCACGTGATAGACTTCATACCACAATGGAGTATTGTATTACTTTGGATAGGTTGGATCCAAATCAAATTATATCGTATCCTTATAGTATTTTTGTTGGATGACATGAAGATATGCATGAGTTTTAAAGGGTCCATATTAGTATTTGGTTGGTTGATGATTTTATGGTGTTTATGATTTTTTCAATATGATCAAGTTTTATGGAAAATTTGGATAGATCAAGGAGTTTCATCAACACCTTATCGATTGAATCAGATGGCATAGAGTGGTTTTAGGATGCATGATAGGTCAAAACATATGGCTATATATCTAGCCCCATGTCTTACTAATGAGTGAGACCCTATGGTTCTCCTAGCTATAGGAGATAATGAAATATGTACATATGTCTATGTGTAGTGGTGTGTTAGATTCCAATGGACACTATTGTTTCCTATTGTATTTTCCCCCAAGGGCTATTCTTACGGCACAGGGTGGTATAAGAATGATGGTGTTCTTATGGGATCATCACTAGTGGGTGAGGTGACAATTATGGCCACATGTGAGTAACATATTTTTTAAATTATACATTTTATTTGGTTATAATAATAAGTAAATCATTTGATTTCATATACGTAGCTAATTATTATTGTATCTTGAATGTAAATAGGTAACCAAGAGTGTGCAATGATGGTGGATCAAGTGATACAAGCCCTCACACGTAGTGTGCCAATGGATGTATTCAGAGATGTATTTATTCATAGTTTTATTGACATTAGATGTGTCCATGAATTATTATTAATTCTTGTTATAAGAGTTGAGGTAACATACTATACTGCAGCTAATGAGTACAAAGAGTTGTGTGCTAATTTTGATAGGCATGAGATCCCATAATGACGTACCACTGAGATTATGCAAAATCTAATTAATTATTATGACACTTTATGATGGGAGCACGAGGATACAGTGAATTAGTTAGGTGATTTTGAGGAGATATTATACATGTTATCATGTCCATGTGGGTCTTAGTTAGATCCTAGTGCATCTACATTGAGAGGTGCTAGATTTGTGGATATTGATAGAGATGAGTACACACCTAGGGATATTCCCCTAATATATGATTGATGTGATTATTTTTATAAACGTTTGTATCAACTTATATATATGACATTGCTTATATGGTCTTATTTGGTTTTGAATGGATTTACACTATTTAATTCTTTGATGGCCATTCTATAGTTTTTAATTACATTTATTTGCATCATGTATGTTAGGATTTGGTAAATTATGTAACAATTATGTTCATTTTTTAAATGTGTGTATTATATTAACAATAAATAAATTACCATTTGCAATGAAATATGGATGGAAATAAAAAATCTTGACTATAATGATCATGTGGTAATGTGAATGATGATTGTGCTTCTATAATCATCTATGAAGTATATGTATAAATGCCCTATGAATATATATGTATTTGTTTAGGTACCCATATTTTTTGTGTAGATTTACCTTCTCTCTATATCTCTTTATGAAGGACATGATCAACCAATGGTTCCTTGTTAGGATTAGTGTGGGAGAGATTAGTCTTGGGATAAATTACACTAGAGAAGGACTTTTACTAGAGGTTATCTTCTGTGAAGGTTGATGGACCATGTATTCTTCACAAGGAATAGCATGGGATTTCTCTACCCTCTTAAATGAACCTATAGGAGAAGTGTGTGGAATATATTTAGATTTGTCCTTCATATATACAATGATTCCCTGATCGGATAACTATATAATTTTTTTGTCAAGAACAAAACATTCATTATCTTGATGTCCATTAATACCATGATAAGTGCAAAAGTGTTGTCTTTTTTCCTTCTCAGATATGTGAGGTAGGTAATGTGAATTAGGAAGGAGTACAATCATTAATTTATCCAACAAAATTTTCAATAGGTCATGTGGTCTATATTGATACTAATCAAACTAAAGAGACTTTCATTTCGTAGCAGTATATGATCTAACTATGGGAGATACTCTATAAGCATGTTTTTTTAATTTTTTCAATACCTTTATTGTTTGTTTTGTGACATATGTAGTTGATTTTTTAGAAGGTTTTTTATGTGACTCAAGATTATTTGTAACTTGTTTATTTTCTTTGGAAACAAGATTTTTATCATGTTCGAGTTTGAATGGAGAAATAGGCAACTTGGTTTGGGTATTCATTAGAGCTCATGCATATTTTTGTATATTCTAATATAAGATCTCAAATGAAGCAAAAGTCTCATGTAATGCTCTTTCTCTGAGTGGAGAAAGAATACCTCTACTATATATGAATTATATTTCCAAATTTGATGGTGTATAATGTAGGGATACAAAGCATCCTTAAATTGAATAACATAATCTTGTATAGACTCAATTTTTATTTTTATCAATGTTTATAAAATTTTCTAATGGTAATTTAGGTAAGATATAATGATGAAAATGTTATATAAATACATATTCAATTTGTTTTAAAGTTGATAATGAACCATTTGGCAGAGTATAAAACCAATCAAGATCCCCTTGGGTTAAGCTATGAATAAATACTTTTAAGAGTAATCTACCATTTTGGGCCCAATGTCTAAAAGCATGTATATATTATTATAAATGAATATTGATATTACCTTAATCATAAAAAGAGGATAAATTATGCATAAAAAAGTTTGAATGATAAGGATACTCAAACACATTCCTAGAAATAGATTGCTCTGTTAATGTATTATCCTCAAGAATAGCTTCATGAGAAGAAATTTTTAATTAAAGAGTATTGACTTGTTACAAATATACAATGGTAGTCATAATAGATAACATATTATAATAATAAGTTGAGGCTTTTTATAGTGGTTTCATATTACCATTTTTTTGGAATATATAAATGATAAACTCTTTATCATTCATTAAAATAGGTGATTCATATGATTTTTCAATATTCTATAAAGGCACACCCATGTCTAAAGATGTAAGTATATCTTGTTAAATAACACAAATGTTAATATTATTATCATTTCAAGGTGATACATTTATTTAAATTTCATTACATACTATAGTGATAGGATAAATAATTTCACTTTTAAACACACTCTTTTTGAGAAGAAAATGCAATGGCGAAAGGGGAAGCAACATTTGTTATTTTATGTACCACATCAAGAGATGGAATAATGTCACCTTCACTTTTAGTTTTACTTTCACAACTAAGATAAATAGGTTTAAATAATTCAATATCACTTTCTATTTGAGGTACATCATTGTTATGTGAGAAAAAAACATTGACATAAATATAATTTGCATCCTTGGTATTTGTCTTAGGAAATCCTTTCAATAGGAAATCTTTGGGAAATATGTTTTCTTATTGCTTGGATTTACATGGTTTGATATTTTCAAAAGATACCTCAAATATACTTGGGAGTTTTATTATGTCCATAAGTAATGCATGTTTTTTAGTTGGTTCCTTATGATTTGCATATGCACTCTCATTTTTATCTTCAATTAAAACATTGGGAGATAGTGGACATGCATTTTTCTCATCACAAATTAGAGGGGAAGAAGATTTTTTACTATTTTCATTTGAATCATGCAAATAAAAAATGTAATTTTCAAAATTAGTGTTATTTGGGGAATGAGATATACACTTGATTTTATCAATATTTTCATTATGAGAAATAGAGGAGGAACATTCAAATTCTTTGACATTTTCAACAGTGGAAAGGGGAGAATCAAACACACTTTTTGAAATAATTAAATAAGGTATGGATGAAATATTTTGATTTTCCACATTATGAATAGTATCATTTTAAGTATTTGTTGTCTCTTCATTATCATAAAATAGAGGAATAGGAGAGGTGTCATAACCAAGAGGCATTTCATCAAATTCATGCTAAGAGTAGAAACATCATGATCATGACTTTGCTCATGTATACTCATGTTCACATCTTTGGTTTTTTCATCCTAATAGTTGTAATTAAAAGAATATTGATCTTATTTTTGATATTCTACAAGATTTTCATATGTAATACATTGCTCAAGAGGTGGATTAAATAAAAAATCATAATTAAGCTTACATGCATAACCTTCCAATAAAGACTCAAGAAGGGCTATAAGGTTTAAGATGAATACAAAGCATATAACCACTAGGGCCAAAACAATAATACAACTAAGAATTCTTAAGCTATGACCATATAAGTGAGAGAGAAATTAGATCTAAAAATAAAATATAGAAATCTAAAATGAACTTTCAAATAATGGAAAAACATTGATATGCAAACTAGGGTTTTGGTTCAACAAATAAAGGATGGGTTAAAAAAATGTTTTAGTGCTTTTATATTCATAAGAGAAACATAAAAGCAATAAAATTGTTTGAATGCAATCAAGTATTATTCAAATTTTTGCAATATAATACAATATATCTCATTTAGGCATGTGAAAAAAATACAAGTACCAAGTAACTAAGGGATAAGAGAGAGCATATATTATTTGTTATTTTATTCTATAATGTGGTAGTGATTAGGAAATTATCACAGGGTTTCCCTAAAAATCTTGATCTTTTTCATTTTGTATTCTGACTATTTTTTTTTGCCACATGGTTGCATTGATTAGGGACAGTAGCATTGACACTTGTTTCCAATTTTGATACAAGTGTCCATTCAAGGATATGTATAGGAATGTTTCAAAATTTATATCAAGACTATGTTGTGACCTATATAACTTTTTACATAACTAGATGTGTCTTCTTATGTCAAATCTACACAATAAACTTCCCCAGTTCCTTTACATTGTAACTATTATAACTTGGTAAAAAGGGGTCAGTAATGTGAGTAAAGCTAGCCATAACAACCCTGTTTATTGTTAAGTGTTGCCTCCTAGCCTATACTCCTAAGAGGGTCTCAAACTCGCATGTAGTTTTCCCTCCTATGCATGTGATTGAAATTTTAATAATGTGACTATATGCTCTTTCTCCTAGTAACCCTTGGTACAAGTGATGTAATAGTATATTTGACATTTTGAATGCTTCAGATATTTAATTTGGTATAGTGAAATTGGATAGCTTGAAATAAATAGTACTTTCTACGTAGATATTTTATTTATCAAATTATTAGATATGTTAATTAAACTATATCCTTTATATATATAGGAACCCTTTTGATTTTGAATTAGAACATAGTGACATGTGAAATGTTGACCATAAGATGGGAAAAGAGAGATAACAAATCAATAAAAAAGTGAAAGATATAGAAAAAGATATAAAGATAAACTTGGATAGTTATGTCAAAGTTGGACACTAACATTAACACTAGTGTATAGGGGGATAAAAGCATATAGAAAATAGGCACAATAGGTAGGGATTGTGAACTAGGAATTTGACAAAGAAGAGGAGATTAGTATGGTGTTAGTGAAAAAATGCACAAAACAAATTGGCAAAGAACACACTAAGCTAACACCTTCATGCTTAGTTACTAGGGTGAGCTTAGTAACAAAACTAAATGATAAACACAACTAAAAAGTAAGGAAAAACACAAAAATTCCTTCACCTTCCTTGGATGCTCTAAATGCCTTTTTAGTAGTGGCTTACTTGATTTTGTGCTCATGAAGTCCTTGGTAATGGAAGCTTGTCTACCTCCATCTCTCCTTGGCACCTTTGGCTTGTGGCTTGGCTTGGATTGGAATCAATTTGGCATGGTAACACTAGTTGCTTGAAGATTTTTTAACCAATCTTGCATTATAACTTTGCACAAATTAAGCTTAAAAATGATGTGGTAAGGCCTCCTATTTATAGATTTCTGATATTGATCAAAATCAACCTGAACCATCCATCTCAGGATTGAGATGTGTGGCTTAGGATTAATCCAATTTTATAATTAAAATTGATACATAGGCTCATCAATATTTGGGATAAAGGAACAATTAAGAGGCATGGAGGGAACTGATAAGGGATGGGGGGCATGAATCCTAATATTTGTGGCATTAATGGCCTAGGGATGTCTTCCCAAGAAATGAAGTCACCTGATGATGCAAATATCCAATATTCATTTCCAAAATAAGTTATTCAACAAGTTTCCATGGATTTATTGATTAGGCTCTAATTTGGTTTAATTATCTCTTAATCATGTTTAAGCACTTTGTGCATAAATTACTCAAATTGATTAGAATGCCTTGTTATTGGTCCAAAATTTAATTAGATTGGAATTGGAAGGTAATGTCAAATGTGTTAGATATGTTATCCTATTTAGGATGTTAGTGATAATAAATAACAAAGTCATATGTCTTGTGTAAAATATTTGATAAGAAAGAGAACTCTAGAGCACCTAGGTGAAAAATTGACATTTTGGCTCAGAATGATCTAATCAAAGTTAGCTAGCCCATAAATTACATTAACCTATTTAGGGATACCCTGGCCAAAATTGGCACTTGAATATGTTAGTTTCACATCATTTAGTATTTTTTAGTGTTTTTAGGCCAAATTGTGTATTTTAAGTGGAAATTAGCCAAAAGCCTAAGTGGAGGTCATTGGTGGCCAGATTTAGGTGTCTATATTTTGCCCCTATTTGGTAATGTGTTGCACATCATAGGCAAAGCAATGTCTTCTCAAATAATGAGAAAAGGCCTATATGCCAAAAATAAGATGATGGTTGAAGAATAAAGCTCAAAATGGTTTTGGGAAGCCTATGATGATGCCCCCTATAAGAAGTGGTCATCACATTTGTTGATGGATGGTCCCTCAAAAATAAACAAGAAGAAAGGTGGAATTAATTCATGGTTGAGATTAATCCAAATAAGAAAATGTTTGTATGCATTGATGTAAAAAGGATGCTAATTTTCCCAAAGGCATTTATAATCAGGAATAAAATTCAAAATAATGATTTTCCCATAGGTGGTTATAATCATTAAGTAGACCTGGATTGGTTAAAACTAATGGTGCCTCAATTAGGGATGATTAGCAAACATAACTCAAGGATATAACTTAGAATATAGATTATATATGAGCAGGTGTAAAGTGATGAAAGAAATGGATAGAAGAATAAGATTGATCAATGTGAATAATTCATTTATACCTATCAATGAGTATATACCCATCCCAATTAATAATGATATAACTTGAATGGTCAAATGAGATATATTGATCAAAGTCGATGGGAGGATTTTCCAAGGTTCCAAGGAGAAAATTCTATGGCTTCATTGATTGTAGACCTTCTTGAAGTTGATTTTTGTTATAGCATGTGATGGTAGGCATCATGATAGTACACCATGAAGACTTGGCCAAAATATGCATAAGGACTGACTCTCAATATCCAATAAACAGTTGAAAATAATGTACCAATGATAAAAACCATGATGACAATGTTTATATATGAATATGGATAGACTCAAGAATAATGTGATCAAGGAATCACCTAATGAATGCATATAGACCGAGTCAAGGCAATAGTGCTAAAATCAAACAAATAGGCAAGTAAACAAACAAACAAACAACCTAAAATAAACAAATAAATAGAAAGCTTGAAAACAAAATCAAAAGAAAGCATCCTAATAATAATCATGCCCTAATAGGGTGGATCAAGGATAACTGATTGGGCTTAGATAGGATAAATGTTTTTTGGCATTTTTGGGTATCTTAACTCGTTAGATAATGATAAGATACATACTCACAAAAATGGTGAGAGCATTTGGCTTAGGTTACTCATAAAATGGTGAGAGTGTAGGTAAATGGGGACTAAGGTGACCTCAACATGAATTAAGCATGACCTACATAGTCTTAAAATGACCTCAAGTCATAGTAATTCTATCCACACAAAAGGTGAGGAAAAACTAACTAGGTCCCAATAAGTTATCAAAGCCAGTAAATGGCTAGTCAAATGAAAATAATAATGGCAAGGTGATGTGGAAATGCATGGTAAACAAGTCTTACCCTTAATTTAACCATATGCAATTATAAATATGATATAAAAGCATAGGTTAATGATATTATTTTGCCCATAGGTAGTTATAATTAGTAGCAATACTGGTAAAACATTGATTTTCCAATAGATGGTTATAATTAGGCTCACATAAACAAGTTTGATAGGATGAAAGATATCTTACTAGATCAACTATCACACTACTTTCAAAACTATCATTATAAACATAGATTTGATTGATTATTGAAACTAGATCAGAATCCCCCCATAAAAGGTGTGGTAAGAACCAAAGTAACCAAGATCAAAATAATATTGAGTAGGATGAGTAATAATAGGCTTTGGTCTAGACAGGAATAGAATAGTAAGATGGTATGGTCTTGCTAAGGATAATGATTGGTTAGATAGATTGGATAAAATGGTGTTAGGTTTTCCTCCAAGTGATGGTGTGAATAGCATGAATATGTGATAATGGAAAATGTATATATAATAATGATAATGACATGGCAATGAAATGGCATGGTACATGTTTTTGGCCTGGGTATGGTTTTTGATTCTATTTTTCCTGTTGATGGCAAGATGCATGTCATAATCAACAATGATACAAATAGAATACTTGATCATGTTAATTTCTATCCCACACCTTGTCTAAATATTTATTCTATCAAAAATGGTCTACAGATTTAGTTGTTAAGAATGCTTTTGTGATCTTCATTGGTCATTGATTCTGATTCTTTCAAGTGTTGAGACATAATATCTTTATAGCCTCTATAAAGGAAAGTGTGGCCATGGATGGTAAATTAGGAAAAATAATGGATGGTAGTTTTGATTTTTAAATGGAATGTTTGATGATAATGGAATGTATAATGGTTGGGAAATAAATGAAGATCAAGATGTTCAGTCACATGTAATGATGTTGATGTTAGATTTGACATAACTTTGGTTGTGGTGGGGTTGAAGACTTGTTGTCTTGATAAAACTAGTAGATTTTTTTGTTGTTTGATCTTGAGAGTAGCTACCATTTGATTAGGCTATAGATTGGAAGTTATTTTTATTTGATCTTTGATTTTGTCTTCATCAAGCAATGAATAACTTTTATGCTTAGCTATTGGTGCTTCAAAGAGGTTTTCACCAATGAAGTTATATTGATTGTCCCATAGCACCTTCGAGAAGGTTTCACTAAGGAATGTGGACTTTTGACTTTGATTGTCTTATATCACTTCCAAAAATGTTTCACTAGAATATGTTGAGTTCTAACTTTGATTTTTCCCTAGTGATTCAAAAAAAATTCACTAGGAGAGTGTTCTTCTATTATATGAATGTGGTCTTGGCCTCCTTGCTCTTCTTCAACTGTTATGCCACCATGGATGCAATTCAATAAAGTGTGATTTTGTCAATCCCAATTGACACTTGAAGAAGATGGAATGCTAATGATATGGCTATTTTGGTTGATAGTAATGTCATGTAGAATGGTAATGGAATGGGGAGAGGTTGCATAATCCTCATAGAAGATAATAGGATAAATTGTGTTGAATCTAAAGTACTCATCCTAAAAAACTGTAGAAGGATCACAAACATATTCAAACTAATTTTCAAGGTATGTGTAACCAATTTTGTAATAACCAAAAACATACTCTTCTTCTGAATCTAATTATAACTCAAGGGACTCTGAATCTAATGTTGAGACTGATATTGACTTAGATTTTGATGGTAAATCCAATGTCAGTTCAAGAATAGAATATGACTCTAACTCTAATTCTTCATCTGATGGGTAATCTATTACAATGATGTCTTGTTGAATATTTGGTTTTGTATAAGTAACAGCTTGTGATGTCATAATGGGCTCCAAAAAAATTGGTTTTTAATGTGAGACTCCTCTAAGATGGGAAAAAGGTCAAGAGACAACTCCTTAGAGATTGGCTTGTCAATAGGAGGCTCTTTAAAAATAGGCACATGGTTAAGGTAATGATTTTCTCAAAGGTGGTTATAATCATTAAGAAGTGATTCGACAAAGACCAGATCATCAATGTGAGACTCCTTGATAACTAGTATAGGATTAATAGGTGATTCATCATAGATTGACTTATCATAATTGGTTGGTTCAAAAAAAACATCTTGTATTGGTTAGTTCTCTTGGCCTTGGTTTTTAATGAGTTGGAAGATACCAATTTTGAACATAGTTTAGTCTTCAAAGGATTGGATCGGTTGAGGTTTGTATGGGATTGGTACTAGATGAGGAATGACTTATGGTTGGATAATGGCTGGGCTTAGGGGAGCATGATTTCTCACATGATCCAAAGGATGAAGTCCTAAAATGGTAATAATAGGCCAGTGTGTATCTTGATTTCTCTCACAAGTCAAAGGACTAGGTCGTGGAATGATGAAGGGGCATTATGGAGCTTGATTGCTCACACAAGAAAGAGGATGAGGTATTGGTATAGGAATAGTGTGACATTATGGTCTTAGAATAGAAATGGTATGATGTGGTGGAGCTTGATTACTCACATGAGCCAAAGCATCCAAGTCTTCCTCATAAACCATATCATCTTAGTTTTGAGTTGGTTCATAAACTGGTTCTTGACTATGTTCCATGTACTGATTATTGTAAAGAGGGTATGGATCTATATCTCAAACAACATTATCTATAGTTGGGTCTTCAAATTCCTCCTCACAAGCCTCTTCATGCCAATCTAGGTCTCAAGTTGGATTTTTTGGATTTTGACTATGTTCCCCATATGGAGTATTGTAGGGACAATAATAAAACTCCTTAGAAAATCTTTTTCTATAGGGGTTCCTAGTGGGATTTTGTACAGACATTATATCATAAGTTGGATTGTACATGAATCCATCATAATTATATCTAGATATATCTACATAAATGATGAAATCTCCAAAATAAAAAGGCTTAGATTTATACAAACTTTGAAAAATTGTCCAAAGGACAAATGGTTCAAACTTGGTCTAACTTGGTTGAAGGGGTGGAGTTGTATCTCCAATATGGTCTAAAAGTGAAGCTATATCTCCAAAATTATTTGTGTTAAGACTTGGCATAAAATATCCTGACATCAAATGTCTAATATCAAATGTCATATGCATAAAAGGTCAATTTTCTGAATAAAAACTGACATGTCAAAGGTCTAGGTCAAAGTGTTCCAAATAAGGTCTAACTAGCAAAGGGAAAAGTTAATTTACTAGGTCTTTTATCCAAACATAGATTCAAAAGATAGGCTCAAACAAATAGGCATATGCTAGGACTTTTGGCCAAATAGTATCAAAATCTATAATTGAAATAAAGGCTGATGTGATTTGATTTAATCTAATAAGTTTGGAAACAACTTTGACATAAACCTGACACATGGAATCAAACGTAAACATGATCAGTTGGCATAAGGCATAAGACAAAAAGATCTTTGAAAAAGGTTGTGTTCTCCCAAATAAAGGCACAAACAATGATGAGGATAAGCTTTAAACAAATAAACCATCAATAGTTTTCAAATTTGGGTAATCGATTAACTAAAGTTATGCAACCCAAAAGAGAAAGATCTATGTATCAGCCCCATGAATTAAGGCCTAAATAGAAATAAATCAATGTTTGAATCCAAAATTGATAAGGCTAATTTAAAAGTCAACATTGAATACTAGTATTTGATCAAACAATCCAGACAAGATTGGATAGCATGACGGCATAAGACAAAGATCCAAATGGTATACATGACATGGTTTGAAACAAATGATTTTTGATACAAGGTAAACTAGTCTTGAAATAAATTAAGCAACCTAATGGTGTAATCATGCTCAAATGATGTGGTCAATGATATGTTTCAAATACTTAAAGTAAAAATGGTTTGACATGATTTGGGGCAAGGTAACACTACCCTCTGCAACTCAAATTGACACACACAAATAAATTTTTTTAAAAAAATCAAATCACAAGTGTGGTGTAAAACAGCCAGCATAATGCCTCTTTAGACAAAAGAGTGACATATAAACAAATTGATTTTGACATGGATTATGTACAAAAAAAAATTTAATATCAAAATATACTAAGAAAAAATGACCAAAATACACTAAGTATAATCGTCCAAATCCTATCAAGGGTATGGCAATGTGGAGTTGACTAAACTAGCAAGCTTTCAAACATTTCTAGGGGAATCAATTACACAATGACTTTCATGTCAAATGATGCAAAATACAAGCATGTAAATTGGGTAACCATGGTATTGGCTATTTGTAAAAAGGTCTAGTCCTTTTTATAACCACTACATCCTATGGTTTTCTCAGTGTAGTGCAATGTCCAAATGCAGATATGTCCTATGTGCAAATCAGAAAGAGTAAGTGAAGTCAATACCAGGAGATGAAACCCTGGGTCAAAGCTTCCCTAAAAAACTCATGGTAGGTAATGACATCCCCCTCATAAGACAATATTCAATGAAATGAAATACATAAAAATAAAGACTTTAGGGTCATTTTCAAGGTCACCTAAACTTTGACGAGTTTTTGGGGAGTACTTTATATGACATTCTTTCTAAGCCTTGGACTAGACTATTTGTATAAGGAATGGTGATTTTGATTCCAAGGGTTACCTAAAGGGGAGAAATGGAAGATAATACACATAACACCCCTCTTTTTTCTAAACAAAATTATATCAAACAACTATTGAAGACAAAAATGACAAGTGTGTTCAATTTTAAGCCCAAATGAAAGATTTGGTGGTGTTCATTTGACTCCTTGGTCATAATTTGTAACTTTGAAAACCAATGCTAAAAAAATAATTTAATCACCTTAAATTTTATTTTAAGCACCAAAATAATGTTCCTAATTCATTTTAAAACATGAAAAGTATGTTCTAAAACATGATTTATCAAATTTGAAATATGCTAGTTACCTATTTACCCTTAAGGCATCACCCTAAAAGCAAATATGTTAGATTAGAAACATTTAAAATATATTTTCCAAATTTTGTAAAAATTTATGAAACTAGAATCTAAATTAATGTCAAATTCTAAAAAATTTGGAGAAAACATGTGGTTTAAAAAAAAATCATCCAAAATTGACCCCAAACCAAGAATTTTAAAATGGCCTATTAGCTCTCGAGTTTGTGTTTTAAAGAAAAACATAGTGACCAACATTAGTTCTATAACTGATGATGGTTACACTTACTAACGGATGATAGTTATCTAACTAATAATGGTTATACCAATAGTAATTGATGATGTCTATGCCAACTGATGACAGTTTTACTAACTGACGACAGTTACTGTGTAAACTCATGACAAAGAAAAATAGAAAAACAAAGTTAGAAAATCAAATTATAAGAGTTTTAATGATCTAAATGAATATTTTAAAGTTTCAGAATGATTTCCTTCATGTGTGGGATTCAATTAGTCCCACCAAGCATGCCATATGTGAACTAAGAATTTGACTAAGAAGAGGAGATTAGTATGGTGTTAGTGAAAAAATGCACAAAACAAATTGACAAAGAACACACTAAGCTAACACCATCATGCCTAGTTACTATGGTGAGCTTAGTAACAAAAATAAATGATAAACACAACTAAAAATTAAGGAAAAACACAAAAATTCCTTCACCTTCCTTGGATGCTCCAAATGCCTTTGTAGTAGTGGCTTGCTCAGTTTTGTGTTCATGAAGTCTTTGGAAATGGAAGCTTGTCTACCTCCATCTCTCCTTTGCACCTTGGGCTTGTAGCTTGGCTTGGATTGGAATCAATTTGGCATGGTAACACTAGTTTCTTGAAGCTTTTGTAACCAATCCTGCATTATAACTTTGCACAAATTAAGCTTAAAAATTATGTTGTAAGGTCTCCTATTTATAGATTTTTGATATTGATCAGAATCAACCTAAACCATCCATCTCAGGATTGAGATGTGTGGCTAAGGATTAATCCAATTTTACAATTAAAAATTGATAAATAGGCTCATCAATATTTTGGATGAAGGAGTAATTAAGAGGCATGGAGGGCACTGATGAGGCATGGGAGGCATGAATCCTAATATTTATGGCATTTATGGCCTAGGGATGTCTTCCCAAGAAATAAGGTCACCTGATGATGCATATATTCAATAATCATATCCAAAACAAATTATTCAACAAAATTTAACATATTTCTTGAATAGGCTCTAGTTTGGTTTAATTAGCTCTTAAACATGTTTAAGCACTTTATGCATAAATTACTTAAATTGATTAGAATGACTTGTTATTGGTTCAAAATTTGATTGGATTAAAATTGGAAGGAAATGTTAAATGTGTTGGATCTGTTATCCTATTTATGATGTTACTGAAAACAAATAACAAATGCATGCATCTTGTGCAAAATATTTGATAAGAAAGAGCACTCTAGAGGACCCAGGTGCAAAATTGACATTTTGGTTCAGAATGATTTGATCAAAGTTAGCTAGCCCATAAATTGCATTGCCCCATTTAGGGATACCCTAGCCAAAATTAACACTTAAATAGGTTAGTTTCACATCATTTAGCATTTTTTAGTGTTATTAGGCCAAATTGTGTATTTTAAGTGGAAATTAGCCAAAAGCCTAGTTGGAGGTCATTGGTGGCCAAACTTAGATGTCTACAAGGATCCCTAACATACATTGGATTTAGATAAATAAACATAACACACAGGCCCAAGGGGGAAAGTAAATCAAGTGAAATAATATATAACTGAAGAGGTCCATGAGATTGATGGGGCTAGTTCAAATCAGCATAGAAAAAATATGTAAAAAAAAGTCAAATACACAAAGAGAGGATTTCAAACATAATAATAATATTCTACTATCTCTTCTCATTAATTCCTTCAAACATATCAAACATATATAGGAATATGATTCCAATTATTTCTCCACTAATTTATCTCACCTAAAATCCTATGATTATGCAAATCACTAAATACAATATATTATTATAACAATATAAATAATATATCTCAGCAATATATATTCTAACCTATATCATAATATTGCTATATAATAATATTATGATTAACAAATTAACTAATTATATTTACCTTTCAATAAATATCAACCTTTAAATACTCAAGCTTACACAATGTGAAAACTAATCCCAATAGTCTCCCCCCTAATTTTTACATGGTAAAATATATCTCTTTTTTTATTGTAGCATGTCACCTCCATGTTCTCATAATCTTCTTTACATACATGTGCCATCACACATATTTTCCTTCACACTCATTTGTAATTTGTTTTCTAGGTTCACCAATAACCTTACAAAATGGTTTTCATAGGTTCGCCAATAACTTTACAAAATGGTTTTCACAGGTTCACCAATAAGCTTACAAAATAGTTTTCTCAAGTTTACCACTAACTTTACAAAATGGTTTTCACATGTTTACCACTAACCTTTCATCATGATTACTACAATGTTTTTTAGATCAACATTCTCTAATGTAAATATACAAAAGGGGTTACATGGGAATATCATTCACAAGTGAATAGGTACAACTATTCTTTTTTTTCACACATGCTAAAAAATAAATATAACTACCACACCACACTAATAAACTAAAATCCATACAACTAAAAATAAATACACCACACAAAATGTCACCACATCATTGGTGTGGCCCCATCATTGGTGACTGACAAGAGATCATTGAAAGACCTCCATCTTTTGTGTATCCTCCAACCTTTAGTAGATGAATCTCTTTACTTAGCTGGTATGTCAATGTAGTTTAGGTGCATGAATTTTTTGAGGGAAACCCCCCCATAATGAAGACATCACATACAAGTGATATTACATCTATAAGGTAAATTATTTTTATTTTTACAATTTTTGAATCTATATGACATAGGAGTTTTTACAAAATGACTCTTGACTCATTTTTGACACTTTGAAAAAAAAACTATAGAATAGACTGAGAGTTATTGGGATTGACTAAAAACATATAAATAATAAATCAACTTAAAAACTAATTAATCAAAATTATGATCACCAATAATAATCCTTAAAAACATAGCTTTTAATTTAAAACTAAGAATAAATAACTTAATCCTATCGACTCATTGAAGAGAATAGAATAAAACATTGACCTATGATGCCTTACATGAAAGTGACTTGACACATGTGACATAATACTCAATAAACTTTTAGTAAACCTATAATAGACATATTTCTAATATTATTTTATTGAAAAATACTTTTAAACAAATTAAAATAATTATTAAAAAAATTGACCATAATATACTAATCTAAAAAATATAAGGAAAGACTCGATCTTTACTATATTCACAAAATTTGGATAACGAATCAAAATGAACCTTTTGCATGATATGAATGAAGGTATCAACAAAAAATTCATGAGATAATATTGACATAGGTGGAAATATCCATTTGGAGGTTGAGTAGGTGTATGTGAAGAAGACGTCAAGCTTTGACGTGAAGAGTCATTTGGATAAGATTAAGGATCGATACTATAGATTTTGGTAGTGAATGGCAAGGAGCTCGAAGAGTGAATTCCATGGTGTTACACCATCACATTTTTATTAATAAGCTTGAATGACTATCATGATCTTGAAATCAATGCAAAATGTAGTGAGATGAAGCTAAGATCGATACTATGTACAAACTAATTATTTTCTTAAAAAACTTTAAACAACTTTAAAAGGATGCGGCAAATCAAAACTATAATATGCCTATGGATAGGGACATAGTCAGTTAGATATCATGTGCATCTCAATAATAATTCACTTCTTCAATTTATAAACTTATCTTTTACATTTGGATTCAACTTACTGTATTTTTTTGAAACTATAAGCAAGCTTATTTTGAGGTGATGATCTAGGAAGAAACTATGCCAAGTTGATTGGTATGGATATGGCATAGATATATAAACAATGTTTTATAATAAGATCATGATGTTGAGGTCTGAAAATGATTCAAGCACTAGTTTTTAGTAATACCAAAGTCACTCAGTGATAGAATGCATAAAACAAAGTGCTAGTGTGTATCAATATCTTATCGATCCAAATTCTAACTTTGTTGTTAAATTCAACACATATATGAGCAATGTTGAATACCAAACAACATAAAAATTCCTTTCAAAATTAATCTAAACTTTTTATAATAAAATAAAATCTTAACAAGATTCTTCTCTAAGTCATACATCTACAAGGACAAACCACCAAGAAATTTCCCTACACATGCTTTTATAGGTCCATATCTATTCTAAACATGCCCACTCTAATACCAGATGATGGGGTTGGTTCAGAGTAGCATAGAAAAAATATGGAAAGAGGAGCCAAATACACAGATAGGATTTCAAACACAATAATAATATTTTGCTATCTCTTCTCATTATTCCTTCAAACATATTACAAATATATAGGAATATTATTCCTATAATTTCTCCACTAATTTATCTCACCCAAAATCCTATGATTATGCAAACCACTGAGTATGATATATTTTTATATGAATATAAACAATATATCTCAACAATATGTATTCTATCCTATATCATAATATTGCTATATAACAATATTCCGATTAACAAACTAACTAATTATATTTACCTTTCGGTAAATATCAACTTGTAAATACTCAAACTTACACAATGTTAAAACTAATACCAATAGATATATCATGTATCTAGATGTCTAATTCTCATTTAAAAGGTATATACATACAGGGAGACTATAAATATGTGTACTTGTACCAAAATGGGTGTCTATAGTGGGTATTTAGTTTCCTTTAAAAATTATTATAGACTCAATTAAGATTTATTTTGGTAAGGGCTAAAAGGGGAAGTCTAAAAATTTATTTCATAATGTATGGCATGTCATAAAAATAAAGGAGATACAATTAAGACATGGGTTTCCTGCAACTTGTATTTATTATTAGCTAGAGGTGGGAAGAGGTTTCCATGGATTTCATCACAAGGCTACCAAAATATGAAGGGGAAAATGTCATCATGTTTCTTATGGATAAACCCACCAAATATGCCATTTTTTTCCATTAGCACATCCATTTGTTTAAATCATAGTAGGAATAACAATTATGGATATAATTTAGAAATTCCATGGGACCCCAAAGATCATAGTAAGTGATTGCAATGCTATATTTACCAGTGATTTTTTTACTAAGTTATTCTCATGTTTTATTACCTAAATGTCTCTTATCTCATCTTATCATACCCAATATAATGGGAAAATTTATGTGGTCAACAAGTTCTTGGAGGATTATCTTCATAGTTTTGCTTCAGATAAATAGCAAAGATGGGTTTAGTTGTTAACACTATAAAAATGGTGTCATAACAATTATTTCTATACCTCATCCACAAAATCTCCATTTTGGCATTATATGGGTACCATGCACCATTCATCACCTCATATTTGACAGTCCAACCAAAAAATTTAGTAATCAAAGACCATTTTCAACACTAGTAGGAGGTAATCTCTAGTCTTTAACAGATTTTAAAATGGTATAGAACTATATGAAGTGTTAATTTGACATATCATATTTCACAATTTATTCATAAAATCACAGTATCTCTCCTACACACCATTACCATAAAAATTAATCAGTTAAACATACACATGTGAATAAGATGTGTAATATAAGTATATGTTCATGTATGTGTGTTGTTAATTAATAATAGGGACTACCTAATAAATAGGCATATGATTTTGTTTCAAATAACCACTTGGTTATTATGACCAACTTAAATATAGGAAAAATCCTAATAATGTGTACTTAAAAAAGTGTTTGTGCACAAATATTTTATTCTTCCAATAATATGAACTACTCCCTAAATCTATCTTACCTCTTAGAGGTAGTGTGAACATTGGCTAACACAAATAGGGTTTGGAAATAACCCAAACCACTAGCTAGTGTGAACATGACCACTCTTAACACCCTCCCTTAAGTGTACAATGGGGAGTGATAAAATAAGAAGCAAATATACTGATGGGTCCCAACAACTAGGCCTAATTAGGTACCCATGTACAAATGTACTATGAAATACTAAGTATCCCTATGGTAACTAATCCATATTATCATAATACAAGGATATCAAGTCATTG
The DNA here is from genome assembly GCA_037957365.1 of Torreya grandis. NCBI lineage: Eukaryota > Viridiplantae > Streptophyta > Pinopsida > Cupressales > Taxaceae > Torreya > Torreya grandis. Next base: position 59,520 of record JARHVA010000195.1, read on the forward strand.
TATCTACCAAGTCAAATAAGAACATGTAATTTTTATGAGGCTCACTTGTTAAAAAACCATTGATCACAAAACTAGAAAAAAGAGTCACCATGGATAAAATGTGTCATCACAAGGTACCCAAAACTAGTAAAACCATAAAAAAATTGGAGCACAAATCAAAATTCATACACAATGTTAAGGTATGTGAACTCAATGTAATGAATCCCATCAAACACAAGTTCACTCAAAGAAATTAAAATCCATAAAATATATGATAAGAATAAGTGGTTTGAAGATACTACTAAAGTGATGATAGGTGTTCGAAATGCTAAACAACAAACACTTTCAAGTTTGAATCCACAACTCATAAAGGTTATACAAAATATAATCATCTACCTAAAATAAAATATGTGTTATATTAAGGGATATAAATGAGCATGACACCTAAATTAGTATGTGCACACACCCCCTATAATGATGAAATGGGTGTAGTGACTCAAAATATCTATATGAGTGGGCAAACCCTAATACTCAAACATTGAATACTCTTCAGAAAGAGAATGAACTCCACCATAAATTTGAAGGAGATTATCAACATCAAATATATAAATAAAAAATCTCTCCATATTAAAAAATTCCTTAGTGGTAATGGGTAGAAACTAAATAAGTAACAAGGTGCATAGAATAGGAATCAATGAACCCTCATGGCACTTTATAACTTAATGTGATACAATAATTCACCCAAAATCCCAACCCACCAAAAAATTAATACCAATGTATGTTGGAGACTCTATATCTATGTGAAGTTTTTAGATAAGTCCATAATATGAGAGATGCTACTAATACAACTAGAAAAGATAGAGATCAATAATTAAGAGAGTTGCAAAGGGAAAGAAGAGTGTAGTGTAGAATAAGAAACTATAAATTGGAGGCATGTCTATATTTCCCTCTCAATTAATGCTTACAAAGTCACCAAAACTAATTTGAAGGCCACCCCATATGAACATAAATGGAATAATATGATACAATGGGCGTTAAATGCACAAATAAAGCATGCATCAAAGTATATGGTAGAGTTTTAGGAGAAGCGTGCATGACAAGAACAATCTCAATATTCTCAAGGTGATCAATCCTAATTAAAGGTGTATCACATCTCATATGTAGCTTAATATCCTCATGAAGAGTGGATCAAATAAAAGATGGAGGTATATCATCAAATGATCCCAATGAAGATGCAAAACATGCATCATAGCCAATGTCATGACAAGAATCTCATTTAACATGATGAATGGGAATAATAATTCCTTATGAACACATAATAAGACCTCCTCCAATATGACCCATAGAGAAAATAATTTATAGTGACATGTGAAGAAGGTGTAATACCTCAAGTGGAAAAAATAGTAGCAGTCATAGATCCTAACAAAATAGGGTTAGTAAGCTCACAAATATAAGTGAATATGGTATGTTAAAGTCTAAAAGTGCATCAAATGGATGCATGTCATATTTAGTATCATTAAATTATGGATTATAAATAGATGCACAAATGTCCTACATATTAGTCTAATGTTTCATTATAGAAATTATGTTTTGTAAGAAGTGAATGAAGGAATCCTTTCTATGAATGAGGGAGTGTAGAAATAAATTATGCTTCATTAATTTATTATTCACTTCCTATAGTGATAGAAAATAGGAATTTATAGAAGGCATAGTAGGATAAACAATCACAATATCAGAATGTGCTTTAGTATGAGCAACAAAAGGAGTTGTAGGTTCATATTTTGTTTCATCAAAAAAAGATGGTACTAGTGCCTCATCCTAAGAAAGCAAGCCCTCATTAAAAAATGAATGAGGAGGAAGTAGAATAAAAGGATATGGAGTAAATGAGATCTCAATGGTTTTTGAAGGCCTACAAGACTCATTTTACTCCCTAAATGATGATATAAATTTATCCTAAACTTCCTTTTGTGATGTGGAATTTTTAATGTATAAATGCAAGTTGTCAAAAACATTAAGGCTGATCAAGTCAAGAGCATATTTTTTCCTACACACAATCCAATACTTATCTTCCTCTTAAATAAAATCTAAAATGTTACCTTGAACAATTCACCACAAGCCTTTTAACTACAAAAACATTTTCATCTTTTTTCCCATGTGACTTAGTTGGAGGTGTAGATGGATTTGAATAAGTGATAATCCATTGTTAAATACATAATAAAGGCAAGAATATATCTCACACCAAAATATCACTCAAGAATATAAAATATCCCTCAAAATAAACTAATATTGAGTTCACTTGATAATGTGTCTACATTATTCAAGTACTAAAAAACATTAAAGATGATCAATATTGGTAATAAATAGAGCCCTTATAGATGTCAGGTACACCTATGTGTACAAATCACAAAAAAAATAAAGCATATTTTTGTGAGGGAAACTGACCACTTGTCAGATTAGGCTTCACCCTCCAATATTAGACAAACTGATATGGAAGATAAAAGTTAGGCTAATAATGACCAAAATCAATAAAATTAGCTTCTCATGAAAAATACTTGCTAATATTAATGGTGGCCTCTTAAGAGGATAAAAGTCCCCAAAATAATATTATTTTTCATTTTTCACAAAACAAGATACCCATCTCTTATACAATATAAGACACACCCATTTTTTAAAAATATATATTTAAAAATTTCATTATTTATAATTTACTTAATAAAGAAATTTTTAATAAAATATTAAGTTTCTAGGTGGGGTTGGGGGTTGACCCCAAAATATTATGAACCCAAGCACCTTTACTAAAAAGTAATCACCAACTCCCCTACCTATTATTCCAAACATCGAATTGATTAAATTTATATTTGAATTTTTAAATTTGAATAAAATTTTAAAAAAAACTTTAGTATATGTTGAGGAGCTCGACAGTTGATAAGGTGGTGGACTGCCCGATTAGAGAGAGTTGTCCATGAAGGATAAGGAGGTTGTTAGGAAAATCTTGAGCTACTCATGTATTTTTTTTGTAACTATCATGCTTCATCTAGTGGTTGAGGACTATTGTGGTTGGTCATTGATGTTGTCAAGGATTAACTCCATTATGGTGAGGAGTCTAGTCCCTAAGCCTATGGTATGGGATGAGGATACCACAAACTAAACCAAGATGAATGTATAGAGTCTATTTTTTTTAACTTAACCTATGTGGAAGTTTCAACCCATGGTATATTTAAAGGAAGCCCACTACATATTTATGTGATGTTTGACTAGTGAAGTCAGGAACTAGAAGTTCTAATTATGCCAAATGGAGTATAGTCTAGTCAATGTTGAGATGTAGGTATCCAGCCTATATATAAAGTTTACTATTGTGTATGCATCAATGGAAAGTCCATAGATAAATTTTTAGGCTAAAAGGACAATGATTGAGATAGAAAGACAAGATTTAGGATGCATTAGAAATAACCCAACCTAATACAAAATAATGCAAATTTTGCAAATCAACACTTCCATAGAAGTATACAACATTAATTTCAAGACACCATATTTATAATATCAATGCCAATGAAATGAAAAGTAAACAAAATGAATAAATGAAGGTGAGTTTTTAGGGTAAATATAAAAGCAATGTAATGAAGAGAAATAAATCCAAGTTTGCAAGTCATAATTGATATAAATAATGAATACAGATCTAATGTTGATAATGGTTGAATGAAGTTGGCTCTGATATCATATCAAAGTGCATAATGTACTCATACAACCATAATATCTCTCTTACACACCATTACCATAGTAATCAATCAAGTAGGCATACACACATGAATAATATGCACAATATAATTATTTTCATGTATGTGTTTTGTTAATTTATAATAGGGAGTGCCTAATAAATATGCATATGAGTTGGTTTCACAATAATTATTTAGTTGTTGTGATAAACTAAAATATAAGAGAATATCCTAATAATGTGCACTCAACAAATTATCTATGCACATATAGTTTATTCTCCCAACATTATAAACCACACCCTAAATTTAGCTTACCTCCTATAGGTAGTATGAAAAGTAGCAAACACAAAGATAGTTGGAAAGGACCAAAACCACTAGAAAGTTTGAACACAACCACTCTAGAATGACTAACACCATTGTGAAATACATTTCAAAGTTAGAGAATAGGCTTGTGTGAGATTACAAACATATAAAAAAAATCATTAAAATATAATGAGAAGGATAGAAAGCTTTCACCTAAGTATTAAGACCCTTGTCAAGTATTTTATAATATTGATAGTGTAGAATATAAATTAAATTTACCATACTCAATTAAAAAAAAATATCTTCTAGGTTTTTTTTTGAAGGTCATTGGGTAAAGAGTTTTATCTTAGATGGAGTTACTAGAGTTTGATAAAAAGAGAAGAATCATTTTATAACTTGAGTGAATAATTGAGACATGCTCTAAGAGGTTATAGAAGATGATGATTACATAGTATTTAATCAAGTATAATAATGTGGCTAGTGAATATGTGGCATGAGAGGATGAAGCATTCCTGCATAAGCATATAACAATCATCAACATTGAGGATAACATTGGTTTGAAATAAGGGGAATTATACACCCTTATCCTATAGTGTGTATTTGGTTATGTGTAGTTGAATTGTGGCTATCATATCATTTAATTAAGTCATATGTGTAGACACTCCTTTTTGGCCACTTCCATGTCTAAATGGATACCAAAGCGACTTATTGAAAATAATGCAAGTTAAGCTTAAAAATCACTAGAATGATCTAATTCATTAGTAAACATCATGTGCATCTTCTAATCTATTTCAATGTATCCCTAACTAGGGAAATTCATTGTACGCAATCATCATCTTCCTCTGATTCATCTCTGGTCAAGTTGTGACCTAGGAAATTGACCTTTTTGACCATGTGTGAGGGACAACTTGTCGAAATTCATAAATGACAATTAATTTGATCAAGAATTCTTAATTGGTTAAATCCAATCAAATGCATAGGTGAAAATCCCATGGCTAATTAATTTTTGGATTTATATTTTTAGAAATTCATAAATCTAGATTGATGACATCATCATGACATCACAAAATATCTAAAATGATGTCACCATCATGACATCATCTTTTATGAGTTGTCAAGCACTCATAAAATATCAAACAAATATCTAGATTTGTGAGTCATACCTAGTAATTGAAAATATTAATTACTTGTTCCCTCCCAAACCTAACCACAGTTAACTCTAACCTAACTACACTTGGGTTAGAGTTAGTTTGGAAGGATATAAATACAAGGCCTCACCCATTGATAAAGAATATTTTTATGTAGTAATTTTATTATTCCAAAATACCTCTAAAAAGCTTTAGTAGTGTAATGTTATTATCCAAGATTGCAACAAATCTCTCTTGATATAAAGTTATCATGCCCATTTACTAAGCTAAGCGAAGTCAGAGCCACCACCAACATTACCAAGGTGATAAGGAGAGGTGGGTAAAGGATATATATTTATAAATATTTATTAATCACAAAACCAATCACATCAACTCATTTCCAACATAAAACACTTGATTTCTCTCATGGAATGTAAATTTGCTTGTTTTGTTTTCATTTGTTAGTTACTTGTGTAGTTCACTAGCTCTTTGAGTGTCTAGGCTAGAGGTGTAAGTTCTAATTAGTGTGTTTTGTTATATATATTTCATAATAATACCATACTAATATCCACTCTATATATTCCTATTTATCACATAATGACATACCTAGTGGGACCCTCACCTCATAAAACTCTTCTAGCTTCTTTTTAGGATGTTTTACTAATCATTTACATGTCAATTTTTTTTTATTTAATCACCAAAAAATGTGAATTTTGACTCTCAAATAAGCCATAAGGATCGGATATGATCAGATAAAATTGGTGTCAATCATCAAGATCAATAAAAATCAATAGTAATTAGCCTCAATTTTAATGTCATAAACACAATCGAACCAAAAGCTAGAAACATTGTAAAAATTCAAGTTTTATTTGTTTTTCTTGTTTTTATTAGCACTTAACAAGGTGTTTATTGGTTTTTTAACCATATTATTGCAAGGTAAGGAAAGGTCTTGAGTCTTAAATCATTATTTTTTTATCATTTTCTATCAAAAACATGTTTCTATTTGTTGTGGTTGTGGGAATGGGTGACGATTATACATAATCGACATCGATCATAGGAATCGACCATGATCCTTATGAATAGTTAATGATTCTCTATGTTTTTATTTTTTTTAGAAAACCTGAGAGTTGAAATTTGTGTTTTTTATTAAGCTAACTTGAAAGGATGTAACTTTGACTAAATCATAAATTAATCCCCTAACTTTTTTTTAGGGAACAAGTCCAAGAAAGGAAGTTTTAAGCACTTCAAATTTTCAATTCACACTTACATTCGGTGCTTAAAAAATCATCTATGTAAACTTTTTTTTTTTTAATTTTACAAATTCCAACAAAGCTATAGGGCTAAATTTCACTTAGTGCTTTAAAATGAACATAAATCCTAGACTAAGTGCTATTAAGGGCCTTTTGTTTTTATTTATTATTTGTTGTTTGTTTTATTTTCTTGAAATCTATACTTTGCACGTAAGCTCTCCCACCATCTCCTTTATGGAATTTGGGTAACCAAAATCACTTTGTCCATTGCTTTTTCACTTAGTATAAGCTTATAAATAATGTCTTCTATTCTTTCCCCAAGTTCAAATAACTTGGATGATCCAAAAAATAACTTTTAAAGTCTTAGTTTTTTTTTCATGCACTTGGTGTATGGGTGGGATTTCATCACCTCCCCATAAGTTTTTCAGGGAAGCGTTGACACAGGATTCCATCTCCTAGGATTGTTTCAACCCCATTCCATGATGGGGTATATAAATTAAGGGTGACTTTTTGGGATATTAATTAGAGTGTTTAAACTAATTCCATTAGCAATATCTACCTTGGAACAATGGCCTAATATGGACATCACACTACATTGAGCAATCTGACAGATATAGTATTTATAAAAATGAAAACACATTTTTACAATAAGATGATTATCTTGGATATAAAAGATGTGTTTCACCCTAGTGTTAACCACACATATGGGACCATCTAGAACATACGAAACTTATAGTTTTTATATCAACCTCACTTGTTGTAGAAATATTGTCAATGCAAGGTGAGTAGCCCAAATTTCCTTTTCACCATACAAATTCTTAAGAGAAGAAGTGACCTAAAAAAACCTACTTTTCATGAAAATATAAATCTATTGGATTAACAAACTAATTCCTATCAAGGAGTATATAGATGGAATTTGACATTACAAATCAACCTTGTCATTTTTTAGGTATAGGATGATACACCTAGGTGTTTTTATGTCTTTTCCTTTTACTTACATTATTTTGAGTCTAAGAAATATTTTTTTGGTCAAAAACATGTCAAAAATAGATCTTGATTCAATCACATGTTTTTACATCACTTTTAGCCTAAAGAGGTGTTATTCCATTCATTTGATACCACACTTTACCTTAGACATTTTCAAAATATTTATGTATGTGTCACTTGTTTGAAAGGGGTGTTGTTACGCTGCCCATTTCATCCCAAGTTTTTTCCTTAGATTTTTGAAAAAAAAACCATTATCATACCTTTTGAGCAAGATAACATCATTACAATGCTCATATTATTTCAAAACCTTTGCCTTATGTCAAAATGAGTTCAAAGACAAGTATGCCTTTTGGTCTATGATTTGTATCACTATGCCATCCATTTTTCTCTAGAATTTTTCCATTTGAGAAACCAAGTATGAAATTGCTATTGTAAAGTTTATATTTAAACATTGAGTGGTTTTTGTCTATGCATCACTAAATTTTGGCTTAGGTGTTTACCTCTTACTTTTGAATTGTGCAACTTGGATTGATTATTTGCTTTCTTTGAAGATCTTTTGCCTATATTTAAGAAGGTGTCTATCTTCCATGTGACTCACATCTATTTTATTGCTTAGAACTAAGGTCAAAAATCTTTTTTCAACTACAACCTAAAGTGTAATTATTTTACATTTGAGTCTTGTTTATCACTTAGGCTTGAATGATTTACTCGTCATGTTTATTTTTGCTTACTTGAGATTGAATTTCCTAATTAATTTTAGGAATGTGCCCAAGTTCCAATGTCTTTTATTAATGGTCAAGTTTGTGTTTGAATCCATATGCCTAGTTTGAGTCTAAGTTTTTCAAAATTGTTAGATTAATTGCCTTGTTTTTAGTTCGACCTAGTTGTTTTCAATTCTAGTTTTGTGCCTTATTCCCAAAAACCTAGAATTTTCCCTTTCATTCTTAGACCTAGTTGTTTTCAATTCTATATTTGTGCCTTATTTCTAAAGACCAAGCATTTTCCCTTTCATTTTTAGACCTAGCTATTTTCAAATTATAAATTTGTGCCTTGTTTTTTAAGACCTAGAATTTGCATTAGTTTTTAGATTCCATTCATGTCATTTTGACTCTAGCTTTGTGACTTGTTTCCAAATACCTAGAATTTTATTTTTGTTTTATATCTAGTTGTTTTCAAGCCTAGCTTTATGACTTGTTTCCAAAGACTTAGCATTTGCCTTTTGTTTTAGAACTAGTTATTTTCAAGCCTAGATTTATGCCTTGTTCCCAAAGACCTAGCATTGTCCTTAGTTTTTTAAGTTTCATTTATGTCATTATTAGAATATATTTTTGCCTTGTTTCCAAATACCTAATAATGTTTTCTATTTTTTGACCTAGATTAGAGTTGTTTGAAACACTTTGATAAAAAATAGGATTCAACTTGCCTTTTATTTGACCATTTGTGTGCAAGACATTAGACCTTGGAGATATTTGAGACCAAGCTTATCATTGATGATTTTGGAGAAGAGATCCATTATAGGCCAAGTTTCAACCATTTTCAGTAATAAACTAAGTACCTATTCCTAGACCAATGCCACTTTCAAACTTAAACCTAGACCTAGACCATTTTTGTAGGCCAAGACAACCCTCTTTAAGATAATTACCAAACCCAGCCATTTTGATTATCATATGCCAAAATCAGCCTTATTTTGACCATTTAAAATACCAAGTTCACCCTCTTAATGATAAAAATATCCTATCTAATACCTATGTTAGTAATCCTTCTTTAGCCTGTGCAAGCAACCAAGTTTCACAATGCCCAAGGATTACCATTCTAGACCCTCCTCCTTTGACCTATTTCAGAAAACAAACTTCATAGTGCCCATTCATTACCATTCTAGGCCCTTATCCTTTAGCTTGCATTAGCAATCAATCTTTGTAGTGCCCATTCATTATCATTCTAGGCCATCATCCTTTGGCCTATGATAACAATCAAGCTTTGTAGTACCCATTCATTACCATTTTAGGCCCTCATCTATTAGCATGTGTTAGCAACCAAGTTTCACATCACCCATTCATTACCATTATAGGCCCTCTTCCTTTGGCTTGTGTTAGATACTAAGCTTCACAATGCCTATTCATTACCATTCTAGGCCATTCCAAATTTAGTAGCTCATTATCCCAAAAAAATTATGCAATCATGACTAGACATATATCAATTACCATCCTAGACCCTCAATGTATCTTTGTTGATCCTATCATAGATATGTCTATTTACAAAGAGCTCATTATTAAACTATGGGTCATCCTTAAACCATTGCCAACCTTCCCCCAATTTATAAAATCTAAATCATTTGTCAAGCCATAATAGAGCTAATCATTACCTCTTTAAGAGCCATCATCTAAAGACCAAGAAGTGTCCAAATCTAAGGTTTTGAAACTAAGTGTAAACTAAGGCCAAAAGAACCAACCAATCTATGATGTTTTTATTTAAACACCTATTTGTGATGATTTAACCTATGTTGAATCACCCTTTTACCATTTCCATGGTTTTAAGGAGCCTCACCTTGATAAGCTAGTCTCTATGGAGTTGCATGTTGACTCTTTCCCTTTGGTTGAGGACTCTCACTTTGACAAGCTAGTCTTTGTTGAGTCACCCCATAATGATTATAACCACCTTTAGGCAAATCATTATCTTGATGATTGCCTTATTTTAAATAAGCCTCACCTTGATTAACCAATCTCTATGGAGTTAATTGTTGACCATTTCACTTTTTTTAATAAGTTTCACTTTGATGAGCCAGTATTTTTGGAGTCCTTAGCTGAGCCTATTTCTGAATATCCCATTACTTATCCAATACCAATAATTTAACATAACATATTTACCACAACACTAGACAAAGAATAAACATTAAATTTGGGTTCTATTTTTAAATTGATATTAGATTTAACATCAAAAGTAGAATTAATGTTAGTCTCAACGTAATATTTAGAGTCCATTGAGTTAGACTCATCTTCATAATCAGAATACATTTTTGGTTTTTATAACATTAGTAACACATGTATTATGGATAATTTTGAATACATTTTTGATCTTTCCATGGTTTTTGAGGATGATCGCTTCAGCATCAACACAAGTTCTCCTAGTATCTTCTATGAGGATTATGTTGCCTCTTCCCAATACATTAAAATTCCACATGCTAGTAAAACTAACCAACATAACCATTATATTGACATTCCACCTCCCATAAGTGTTGATTGGGACCAAAAATATCACACCTTATTAAACTACATCTATGGAAACATACCAGTTACAAAATATTAGGGGTACCAAGACTACATTCATGTAGAAGGAGAATAATCTCCTAGTGAAACCTTTTTGGTATTCCACCCCAAAAGGGCTAATGTTTCTACACCCCAACCTCAACCAGATACTTCCTCAAGTGTACAACCTATGGGATTAGGTAATCAAATAATATCTAATGTCACACCTCAATGACAAAATGTGATGAACCCTACTCCTCAATAGGTAACGAGTAGTATTCCACAATAATAGGTACAATCTAGTGTATTAACACAATAAAGGACAAATACATTTCCACCTCAATCAAGGGAAACTAATGTTCTACCTCACTAGGTAATGATAAACATACCTCTTCAATCATAGACTAATATGCCAATTCAAAACCAAGAAATGACTAGTCAATAATGGGCAAATATTAGTTAATGACAAATGTTGAATATGTAACCTACTTTCACTTCCTCATAGGGATTCATGCAATAAGGAGGTCCCCATGTTTCTCATGTACCTAATAGACAACCATTGGTTCAAAATGTGCCACAAATTTAGAGACAGGGTCTTAGTCCACTAGTTCCCACTCCATAACAAAGTTTGATTAGTCAAAAACATGTCCCTTTTTAACCATAATAGGCAAATTGTAGTTATATTCCTCCATCCCAACCACAAAATTCTCCTAGTCAAACCTTTATCACCAACCCAAACTAGAATATTGCACAACCAAATGTGCAATTTCATATACATCCTAATCCATGTATACGTATTCTTGGTCCATTCCCTAACCAAACCAATATACCCCAATAGGTATCTCCATCATACCCTAGTTAAAGTGTCCCACTTGTGACCTCCCAACCATCTAACCAAACCAATTTTCTCCCTCAAACCAATGTCCCTTCAAATTTCCTTTCCTAAGAATTACAATAGCTGAAGGATGCAATTGCTACCATTTAGGCTAGGAAGTAGACTAAAAATTTCAAATTGGATGACATGTATTCTTATCAATTCAACATGGAGTATTTGTAGATATCATTTCCTCCATGATACGAACCACCCAAATTTGACAAATACAAAGGGAAAGGTGACCCTAAGGCTTATTTGACCAAATTCTTTATTACATGTCAACTAGTGGCATATAATGACATATACCTTTTGTTGTTGTTTCCAAGGAGCTTAGCTAGAAAATCCTTGGAGTGGTTTTTAAATTTGATTAATAATTCAATAAAAAACTTTGATGATCTTTCTTATAAGTTTGTGTGGCACTTTTCCTATAATCTCAAGCATAATATTTCATTAATGGACTTAACACAAGCAAAGAAAAAATATGGTAAGAGTTTTGAAAGTTATTTATAGTGATGGATAGCCCTTGAAATTCATTTCACCCATATTTTACTAGATAAATAATTAACTATTGTGTTTACCAAAAAAATTCATAATAAGATAGCTTATCATTTGGAACTACAATGTATGCATACTTTCAAGGAAATCATCAACAAAGGTTTGTTGATTGAGTGGGAACTCATCAATAAAGGAGTTATCAAGATTAATTCAACTAATCAAAATCAAGGTACCAATTAGGTAAATAACCAACATCTTATTCAAGCATAAACTTTGCAATCAACATAGGCCAATAACCATGAAAGACTGAAGCAATTCAACTATAATAAGAATGTTATGGGAAATGGAGTAACTGAGTCTCATCATGTCCAAATAGTGCAAACATCATCTACACCACCTTTTCAGCTTACTCCTACCTAACAATCTCTCCAACCAATACCTCAAGTATAACAACCTAAACTTGTACAACAAGTATAACAACCTTTACCATTACAAACCCCTCCTCCTAGGAGAACCATGCCTACACATCATGTCTTTAGTAACCTAGGAGAACCTATTGAGTTTGTATTTCATAAGATTTATACCACTAATATAATTAGTTGTCCTATACCAAAGCATTATCCACAAGGCATTCCTTATCCTGATTGGTATCATGAAAATGAATTTTGTGACTATCATTGGGTCAGTGGGCATAATCTATGAAGATATGTCCAAATCAAGCATTTAATTGAGAATATGTTGGAGAATGGGGAGATAACATTGGATAATGGTGCTTCCACTTCCAATCAAACTCTTAGGATTTAACAAAACCCTTTTCTCTAACATAATATTTAGTAGCAACAAAATAATCAGCAATAAAAATAATGACCAGTGTAATAGTAAAATCAACAATATCAAAATCAAAGGCCAAACCAATAAAATCAACAAAATCAATAACAAAACCCACAATGATAGAACAATGGACAAAACCAAGGTCAAAATGGTAACAATCAATGAAACTACCATGTAGTTTCACATGAATACAATAGGGTTGTAGGTCATATTGTAGGGGGTAACATTAATACCATCTCCATTAATCCTAGACCAAGCACTAATCAACCTAGACTATTGTTAAACAACCCCATTCAGCCAAATTACATGGATAATCCTTCTTTGACCTAGGAATGCATACAGGCAAACCATAAAACTAAGACATCCCCTTTTGGACCATATATCAACAACTTGTTCTTGCCATGTGACCACATGCAAGTGCACCAACAATAGAGAATTATCATGTCTAGTCCCACACCATTCACAACATTGATTAGAAATAATGGTCTAGTATTTAATCTTGATTTTGTAATCACAACTCAATGGTCAAATATTACTATCCTAGGCCCATAACCATTCACCACTTTGCCTATCATCCAACCAACCATTTAGTCTCAAAATAAACCATTCACTACTGACCAAGACAAGAAATTTTATATTGTGGAACAATTGTAAAATACATCAACGCAAATTTTTATTTTATATTTTTTGTGAACATTAATAATCTACAAGGACATATTGAATGATTTTTTAACCCAATCCACTATTTCTAGTGACATATCCCCTAACAAATTTCAAGCTTTGGTTGGACACCTAGCTCTAGCCCAAAACATTACATTCAACCAAAGTGATATGTGTTCTCTTGGCCCACTCCATAATAATCCATTATACATATAAGTTTATATAAAATGGCATAAATTGAAATGTGTCCTTATAGACAATGGATCTGATCTCAACATAGTGTCTCTAAAGCTCATCAAGCTTCTTGGGTATATAATGAAAGATCTCCAACCAAAAACAATAACCATCAAAGCCTATGATAATCAAGAAAGAGAATCATAAGGCACCATTAGTTTATCAGTTATCATTAGGCCTTTAACCCATGATACACTTTGCCATGTGTTTGATCTTGAGTTATCATACAATATGATTTTAGGCAAGCCTTGGTTACATGAGATTCATGCAGTCCCATCAACATTTCACCAATGTATCAAGTTTTCCCACTCAGGGATGGAATTGAATATTTTAAGAGATTTACACCCATATGAACACTACAAGCATCTTGAGGCTGAATTTCAAAGCTACAATTATCAGTAAGACATGAATCTAAGTTCAAGTATGATAAAGGAGAGGCTATACTTATTGATCCTTCACTAGATAATTGCATAGATCCTAATACCTTGGATTTTCTTTCCCACATACTGCCTCTTGAATCTTCTAATCATTTCACCATTTTAGATGATGGATTGGGAGAGTATGTGACCCATGATACATTTCATATTGCCAATCTTCCTTAGAATCTAAAAACCTTTGGGCAACCTAAAGTCATCCCATATATACATTGGTAATAAAAGAACAAAGATAAGGGACCTGTCATATTTGTACTATCATCTAGCCTAAGACCTGACCCTCTTGAAAGGGATGAATCATGGTTATACAATGACAACCAAGCTAATTTTTATAAAAGTGTAAAGTATCCTATTCCTAATAGGATCATGAAGCATCACAATAATGAAAGAAGAGGCCTTGGATTGAATCATCAAGGAACCATTGAGCCAATTTCTATTACTAAGTATGAAAGACCTTATAGACTTGGATTTAAACCACCTAGGGGTGACCCCACATATCTTATTCAAACTCCATCACTAGCGACTAGCGATGATGATGACAATGAAGTAGAGTCTAATCATATCCTCACCTTTGATAACCTAACTAAAACCAACCTATTTGGTAATAATACCATTTGTACCCTTACCTTGGCCAATCATCATAACCCTTTGCCATTATATTATCCCTAACTGATAGATTGGGACCAACAAGAATCTAGTCTATGGATTGATGAGTTCAAAAATGATGAGGCATTCTATGATTTCTTAGGCCTTAGAGACAATGTTCCATTGGGAGATCACAAATTAGGATTCTCAATCACATTAGATCCTAAAGCCTATATTGGAGAGTGAGTGAACACCCTTATCCAAAAACAAATAAGTAAAACATTGAGGTCCTAAAGTGAAAACCTCTTTGAGGTGATTTCTGACCAAGGAAAAAGTAAAGATAAAGGCCAGTCTAGTGGTGAAAACCTATTTTAGGCATCATTAGATAGGGGTGTTCATTCTTCTTCAAATTTAGATCAGGAGACCACCAACAATGAACTTGCCTATGGATTTGAGTTCATCTTTGAGAAATAACAAGTATTTGATCAAATTCTTCAAGAAATTTTGAATATTTTTGTCACATAGCCAGATCTCCCATTACGGGACTTAGATTCATCATTCCTAGGAGAAGTTTAAGAGCAAGTCCTAACAGAGGACCCTGACATAATTCAACAATTCAAGTCATTGCCTACTATCTTAGAAGATGGTTTAACCCTTTTATTCAAAGATATAATAGAGATAAATATCAAGATTCCATCAAACTTGAAATGGATAAAATTAGGTGTGTCCCTCACTAAGGAGGAAAAAGACATCTTTATGTCTCTATTAAGAGAATTTGTAGATATCTTTGCATGTGCCTAGTCTGACATGCCAAGTTTAGATCCCACCTTGATTTTGCACCACCTTGAGGTTAATATTAACACCAAACTAGTAAAACCAAAGCTATGTAAGATGCATCCTCATATTTTTGTATTGATAAAGAAAGAGTTGGAAAAAATATTAGAATCAAGATGTATTTGATACATTGACTACTCATAATGGATCTCCAATGTGGTACCTATTAGTAAAAAGCTTGAAAGAATCAAAATTTATACTAATTTTTGAGACATTAACAAAGCTTATCCTATAGATGTTTTTCCCTTACCTAATATTGACATGATCATCGACTCCATGGCCGGTTATGAAATGCTTTCACTCATGGATGGATTTTTAGGATATAACCAGATCAAAATCATACTAGAAGATCAACATAAAATAGTGTTCACCACTCCATGGGGAACATTTTTTTATCAGGTGATGACATTTGGCCTTAAGAATGCTAGAGCTACATATCAAAGGGCCATGACTGTCATATTTCATGATATGATGCATGACATTGTTGAAGACTATGTTGATGATATATTAGGAAAATCCAAAACTAGGGTTGACCATCCAGCAGTGCTACATAACATATTTTAAAGATTATGGCAGTACAAAGTTAGAATCAATCCAAAGAAATGTGTGTTTTGTGTAACTTTAGGTAAATTACTTGGCTTCATCATGTCTCATAGAGGTATTGAAGTCGATCAAGCTAAATTCCATGCTATAACTGAGATGCCACCACCAACTAATTTAAAGCAACTCCATAATTTGTAGGGTAAGATCTAGTCAATTCAACATTTCATCTCTTAATTAGTAGACAAGTGCCATCTATTTACACACACTTTAAAAAAATGATTTATATTTCATTGGGATGATCATTTCTAAAAAAAAATTCAACAACTCAAAGACTATCTTGTTAATCTACCTATTTTATTACCTCCTATGCTAGGAAAGCCATTCTTGTTATACCTATCAGCTACCAACCATGCTCTGGGGGTACTCTTGGCTCAACATGATGGCAATGTAAAATAACATGATGTATACTACCTAAGCCATACCTTAGTTACATATGAAAATTATTTGCACCTATTAAAAAAGCTTGTCTGGCCATGGTCTTCATAGCTCAAAAAGTGTGCCATTACATGTTGAATAATAAGACCATGGTCATTTCAAAAGTAGATCCACTCAAGTATATACTATCTAAAATAGATTTACAAGGTAGAATGGCTAAATGGATCATGTTTCTCAGTGAGTTTGACATAGATTATGTCAATCAGAAGGTAATCAAGGGACAAGTTCTTGTAGATCAACTCACTAAAGCAGCTCTCATAGACACACAACCACTCGTGTTTCAATTTCTTGATGAATCCATAATGACCATCATTAACATACCCCTTGAGGAGAAACCTTGGAAACTATATTTTGATGGTTCATTTATGCCATATGGATCAAGGTTAGGCCTATTTTTTATTAAACCATAAGTGGATCTAATCCTTAAATCATTCAAAATTAGCTTTCCCTGTACAAACAACATGGTTGAGTATGAAGAACTTGTTGTAGGACTTTGAAAAGTAGTGCATTAGAATATATCCCATCTCTAAGTTTATGTTGATTCTCAATTAATCATCCATTAGGTTATAGATCATTTTCAAACCAAAGATGATAAGTTGGTTCCATATAAAGCCATGGTCAACACTCTTAAACAATAAATTGCCAACATTTAGTTTGAGCACATACCAAGGGCTAGTAACATAACTATAGATGCTATGGCTATTATTGACTCTTTGACTTGAAAAATAGATAAAGCTATAGATTATCATTTCTTCATTGATAATTTTTCAGCACTAGCTCATGAACCTTCAACCATTGCCATTGTTTGTGATATTATTAGTCCTAATTATATCTAGTACTCAACCTTTACAACTACCTTCATGACCAAGTTCTGTTACCTAACCTTTCTCAAAAATAAACCAAAGCCTTCATTCATCATTCTGCTCATTATACTCTACTTGGATCTATCCTTTACCATCATATTTTTGATGGAACTCTACTTCGTTGTTTAACTTTGATAGAGTCTATGTTAGCATTAAGAGAAGTTCATAGAGTATATAGAGCCCATTCTAGTAGGGCAGTCCTATCTAAAAATCTCTTACATAATGGTTACTATTGGCCCATAATAGATGTAGATACCATTTCATAAGTTAAAAAGTGTGACAAATGTCAATGGTATGCTAATTTGATTCATGCCCCAATAAAAACTCTAAAACCAATGTTGACACCATGGCCATTTTCTACATGGGGACTTGACCTCATTAGGAAGATCAATCCCATTTTATCTGATAGCCATAAACATATCCTTACCACTACTAAATATTCCACTAAGTGGGTTCAAGCTATACCCCTCACTTACATGACTGGAAATCAAATTTTTGAAGTCATTTTCAACCATTTCATTTGCCACTACAGTATCCCCTCTAACATTATATAAGATAATGGAGGATCATTTAAGAATAAGGATGTAGACCAGCTATGTACTAAATATAACATCATGCAACATTTTTATATAACATATTACCCTCAAGGTGATGGTTAGGTTGAGGCATCTAACAAAACCATTTTCAATATCCTCAAAAAGATCTTCAATGATGTCAGTCATGATTGGCACCTCCTGATATTCCCTACACTTTGGGCATACCATACCAATCATTATACCCCCATAAGAGCCACTCCATACTCACTTATTTATGGTACTAAAGCCATCCTTTCCATTGAGGTTTAATTTCCTTCACTATGCATATCTTTCAAGCATGTCCTGGATGATCATGACTATCGAGTAGCTTGCTTACAAGAGCTAGACCTACTTGATGAGAAATGCACGATTGCACTCAACAATCTTGAAGCATATTAGAACTAACTCAAAGGCCACTATAATTGGCATGTTAAATATAGAACATTTGAACTTGGTGATTGATGCAGGAGCATCTACAATAGCTTCATGGAGGACTAGTTGAGATCATCAAACATGCAAATTCAAATGATATTCTAATGTGAAAATTCAAATTCTTTTTTTCCCTCCAAATTGTGTTAAATTTCAAAATTTTACCTTGAGAGTAAATGTAATTATCAAAAGTGAAAAGTGAAAAGGTAAAAAGTGATTGTTGGGGCTGTTGAGGAAATAAGAGAGGAGTGGTTGAAAATATTTCAACCTTAGTATATTGTTAAAGATTAAAAACTGTATTTTTTTTTGCCTTAAGCCAAATTAGGCATAGAGGTTAGAGAAGAGGTTCTTGAAAATATAAAAAGAAGAATTCATTTAGGAGGTATGAGAGGGATGTAGAGGAGAGGAAGGACAGAGAGGAAAGGACCTCTCATTCAAGGGAGGAGATGTACGAAGAGGAGAGGATCTCAAAGGATGTAAGAATGAAGGAGAAAGAGAAGTTGTAGATGGAGTCCAAGAATAAGCATGGAGGTGTTTATGAATATTTCATAAGCCTTTAATCAGTGAACATTATTGTAAGTAATTCTATTTGAAGAGGAAAAAAAAGAAGTTTGATTTCCATGATTATGTTATGGTTTCTTTTATGGAATTCTAGTGACAGGCCTGTGTATGTGTATGATGGTTCTCTATAGAACATTGAGAAAGACTGGTTATTTTTTATGTTGAGAACAAGTTAAAAATATTATTATGTGACCAAGATATCTTAAAGATATTTTAATGTTATAAGAAGCCTATATAGGGCCTAAACTGGGTATTCAGGCATACAGACCTACAAATCACTATCCAAGGTAAAACAACATGTAATTTTTTTCATGAAGTTTATAATGGCATTGAGATAGGTCTATAAGGCAATTATAAACTTAAGAGAATAAGAAACAAGATTTAGAAACCCCTTTGATATCTTAAAAACTCCAACAGTTGGCTCTTGAGCCTATAGGTGACAGTATACAGGCAAAGATAAGAAAGTTGCATGTTTTGCATAGTAGATGGATTGATAAGTTCATCTTTGATATGAGAATATGAATGGGTAAGTCATTTAATATATTGACATGTTTTGAAATCCTATTGACCATCGAAATTGAGAAAAAAATCATGAACCCTATTGACTGTCATGCATATACAGTCAAAGACAACTAAGATGTTAAGCATTGGAAAACATAGGAGGTTGGTATGATCTGGAGATGATTGGAGAAGGTGTAGGGTATTAAGACAGACCCTAATTAATCAATTGGAACCCTTGAATTATGATAAAAACATGCCCAGTTACATCTAACCTGCTCTCGGCCTGTGCAAGTCCTTAGGAAACCCTGAACTAGGGTCTATCCTTTTAAAATGAGTTTCAATTCTTGAAAATTCTTGAAAGTTTTTAATATGACTCTTGATGATTTTCAAAAATTGTTGGAAGTGGTTTCAAGGTGTTACAATACAGATAAATATGGAAAAAGTCAATTGCAAAGTGAGTCCTAGGTGCATGTAAAGAGAAGAGAATAGACCAATATAGGAAAAGTGTATTTCTCCAAAGGAGTGCACTAAAAAACATTTGATTCCCCTATAAGAAGGTAATGGGTATCTTGAATGATTCTTGGTTTGATTATAAAGTCTGTACTTTACTCTGGACAAGGAGATTTGCACAAAAGGAGGGTTAATTAGAATAGGCTTAAAGAAGAAAGTATAATTCCGTACAAAGTAACATCATGAGATTCTCTAGTATGTTATAGAAGGGCTTAATGGGTATCCAAAAGTATTTTTACATGCATGATTGAGCTAACCTACAAAGAGTTATGGCCAATAAACAGAGAGAACAAGGCTAAAGGAATGATTAATCTTAATAGGACTATATAAGTATGTTAAAATGTATGGAACACCTCTAGAAGAAGTTAGTTCACAAGATGATGGTTACATAAATTTTGATATCAAAGCTTGAAGCTCTTGGGAATTGGTAATTTGTTGATGGTTATGTTGAATCAAATGAGTTGTTACAGGATTTGGCAAGGGGATCAACAGGACAAAATGCTAAAAGACCTTGTTAAGGAAAGGTATGAGTAACCTTTGATATTTTATTTGAGCTTATTGTGTTTTATAAATAAAATAGGTGAAGAGGAAGGTAGTTAAGCCATTGAGGCTTAAGAAGAGAAGAAGCCAAGGAAGGCTTAGTGAAGAGCCAAGATAAGCTCTAGAAAAAGAGCATAGTGAATGCTCAGGAGGAAGATCCAAAGCAAGGTAAGATTGGATTTGTGATTTGTGTTTGATGAAGTGTTGTATAAAGAGTTTCTGTAGGATTGAGAAGAGGATCAAAAGACTAGGATGCAAAAGGCCTAGGTGAGATCAAGGAGATTGTCAAAAGACCAGTCAAGGAGAAAAGGCTTGGGTGAGACAAGGGATCAAGAGACCAAGGTGGAAAATACTTGGGTGAAGATCTCAGTAATGGAGATATTGCTGAGAAAAGAGTAGAGCAGCAAGGTACATGAGGGCACCAAGAAGGAAGCAAGCATCAAAAAGAAGAAAGGTATGGACAGTATTGCAATTGATAAAGAGATTGATAATTTGAAAAGAGATTTAGCTAATTTTTCAAATAGATATGAGTCTTGGATGCAGATGGACAAGCAAGCATGGGTATGGCCAATTAAGAAGAGGATGAAGTGGTTAATAGATCTCCTAATGAAGAGGAAAAGAAGGCAAAATGAGATTTCTAAGAAGAGAGAAGCCCCACAGAGGCTTGAAGAAGATAATAAGGTTGCCAAGTGAGCAGCAAGAGGAAGAGGTGGAGAAGAAGGTTCTCATTATGGAGGACAAGAGAAGAGAAGAAAGAAAAGATGAAGTGCCAGGAAGAGCACTTGAGAAGATAAGAGTGTGGGTGAAGAGAGCACTCATAGGGACCTTGTGGTCTCTTGTTTTTATATCTAATGTTGTCTTTGCATGGGTAATTATAGGTATGAGCATCCTTATGAAGGTCAAGAGAAGGGCCTTGGAGAGTGAAGAGATTGGTGCAAGAGAAGACACCAAGTACACAAGTGAATGTGTAAGAGAAAAGAAAAAGTTTGTTGTTGTTGATAAGGAAGAAGAAGAGATGCATTGGTTAATGCATGAGGAAGGTGTTGAGGAACCCCTACAAGCAAGAGAAGAGATATAAGATGAAGATGACTTCCATGATACCATTAAATGCCAAGAAGAGGCAAGAGAACAGCCAAGCACAAAGGAAAAGAAAGATTGCTCCATGGAACAAGCTATCAAAGAGGTAAATGAAGTGTTAAGACCTGATTTTGATTGTTATTGTGAGCATGAAGTTTCTAATGTACAGGTGCAAGAGTTAAGGAAGATGATAGATCCCTCAAAAAGAGAATTTAATCATGGATATGTGATGCCTAAATGGTGGAAGAAGCAAAATCCCAAGCAACAGGAAGTGCTGGTAAAAGAGCATGGTTATAGGATGCCTAAATGGCTTGTGAAGTCAAATGATAAGAAGAAGAATCAAATGTGGGTGCCTAAGAAGGCAAAGAGAAAATATGTGAGTTTTGAGATAGCAGCACCAAGAATTCAATGGAAGAGGATTAAAGGTGATTCAAGCAACCAAGAGAATGAAGATGAGAAAGAAAACTTCTCAAAGAATAATGAGGTAGAGCATGAGGATGCAAAGATGAAAGGTAAACAAATTGTTTGTGATGATGTTTTTGAATCCTTCAATGATATTTTCATGAGAAATGAAAGATGGAAAGTGGCAATGTGGACTAATATGTAGCAAGGAGAGAATTCCAAATGGATGGATGATGAGGAAAGGGGAGAGTATGCAGTAAAACAATGCCTCATTGAAACCAAAGAACAAACAAGATGGCTTCAAGCAGAGATTGAAGAGAGCAAGGAGATAGAAGGTAAGGATACTGTAATTGTATTTGATAAGTATATTGATGTTGATGAAGAAGTTGACTTGTATGAAGAAACCATTGAGTGGATGAATGTATTTATAGAGGACGAAAGACAATTTGGTCCTAAGTTTGATATAGGGCATGAAGATTTGGATGAGCTTGTGTTGAGTGAAGAGTTGAAGAGGATAGAAGAGTTGTTGAATCCTCCAAAAGAGTTGTGTAGAGGCACATATCAACATGGTGGCACCATTGATTAGATGGAAAATGAATTGAGGCAAGAGCTAAGAAAAGATGAGATAGGGGGTAAAGGACAAGTAATCCTTGTGAATGAAGGACCCAAGTTTGATGAAGAGAATGGTGTGATATATGAGATCTCACTAAAGGAGGAAATGAGAATGTTAGAAGAGTTCTTTAGTTCTTCAAGAGAGATACATATAGGTACAAGCCATGGTGAAGATAGCATTGGGAAGAGTGAAACAAGACAAGAACAAACCCAAGAGACAAAGACAGGTTTGATCAAGGAGCAAGAATGTGAAGATAACCAAGAGGCTTCATGGCCTAAAGATTTTGATTCTAAGGTGGCTTTGAATGTTTTGTATGCAGGTATGAAGGTTGCTAAAGTGAATGACATACATGAGTCCTTGGAGAAGCTCATGAACCAAGAAGAACAACAAGAAGATCTAGAAGATATGTATGAAGATGAAGAAGCATGGAAGTGGGAAATGGAAGCTGAGAAAGAGATGAGGAGAACATACTAGAAGAGGAAGAAAAGCAAAATGAAGGACAAAGACTATTCCAAACAAAGACAAGCATTGGTATTGGCAACAAGACCTTGGGATCTAGGGATAGAATGAAGACTAATGCATGGAGGAAGCATTTAATTTGAACTAAGGTTCAAATATTTTCTAGAGGGAGAGTATGATGCAGGAGCATCTACAATAGCTTCATGGAGGACTAGTTGAGATCATCAAACATGCAAATTCAAATGATATTCTAGTGTGAAAATTCAAATTCTTGTTTTCCCTCCAAATTGTGTTTAGATTTCAAAATTTTACCTTGAGAGTAAATGTAATTTTCAAAAGTGAAAAGTGAAAAGGTAAAAAGTGATTGTTGGGGCTGTTGAGGAAATAAGGGAGGAGTGGTTGAAAATATTTCAACCTTAGTATATTGTTAAAGATTAAAAACTGTATTTTGTTTTGCCTTAAGCCAAATTGGGCATAGAGATTAGAGAAGAGGTTATTGAAAAGATAAAAATAATAATTCATTTAGGAGGGATGAGAGGGATGTAGAGGAGAGGAAGGAAAGAGAGGAAAGGACCTCTCATTCAAGGGAGGAGATGTAAGAAGAGGAGAGGATCTCAAAGGATGTAAGAATGAAGGAGAAAGAGAAGTTGCAGATGGAGTCCAAGAATAAGCATGGATGTGTTTATGAATATTTCATAAGCCTTTAATCAGTGAACATTATTGTAAGTAATTCTATTTGAAGAGGAAAGAAAAGAAGTTTGATTTCCATGATTATGTTATGGTTTCTTTTATGGAATTCTAGTGACAGGCATGTGTATGTGTATGATGGTTCTCTATAGAACATTGAGAAAGACTAGTTATTTTGTATGTTGGGAACAATTTAAAACTAGTATTATGTGACCAAGAGATCTTAAAGAGATTTGAAAGTTATAAGAAGCCTACACAGGGCCTAAACAGGGTATTCAGGCATACAGACCTACAAATCACTGTCCAAGGTAAATCAACATGTAATTGTTTGCATGAAGTTTATAATTGCATTGATATAGGTCTATAAGGCAAGTATAAATTTAAGAGAAGAAGAAATAGGCTTTAGAAACCCCTTTGATATCTTAAAAACTCCAACAGTTGGCTCTCGGCCCTGTAGGTGACAGCATACAGGCAAAGATAAGAAAGTTGCATGTTTTGCATAGTAGATGGATTGATAAGTTCATCTTTTATATGATAATATGAATGGGGAAGTCATTTAATATATTTACATGTTTTGAAATCCTATTAACCATCGAAATTTAGAAGAAAATCATGAACCTTGTTGACTGTCATGCATATACAGTCAAAGACAACTAAGATGTTAAGCATTGGAAAACATAGGAGGTTGGTATGATCTAGATATGATTGGAGAATGTGTAGGGTATTAATACAGACTCTAATAAATCAATTGGAACCCTTGAATTATGATAAAACATGCCCAATTACATCTAACTTGCTCTCGGCCTGTGCAAGTCCTTAGGAAACCCTGAACTAGGGTCTATCCTTTTAAAATGAGTTTCAATTCTTGAAAATTCTTGAAAGTTTGTAATCTGACTCTTGATGATGTTAAAAAACTTTTGGAAGTGGTTTCAAGGTGTTACAGTATGGATAAATATGGAAAAAGTCAATTGCAAATTGAGTCCTAGGTGCATGTAAAGAGAAGAGAATAGACCAATATAGGAAAAGTGGATTTCTCCCAAGGAGTGCACTAAAAAACATTTGATTCCCTTGTAAGAAGGTAATGAGTATCTTTAATGATGCTTGGTTTGATTAGAAAGTCCATACTTTACTCTGGACAAGGAGATTTGCACAAAAGGAGGGCTAATTAGAACATGGCTTAAAGAAGAAAGTACAATTCTGTACAAAGTAACCTCATGAGATTCTCCAGTATGTTATAGAAGGGCTTAATGGGTATCCAGAATTATTTTTACATTCATGATTGAGCTAACCTAAAAAGATTTATGGCCAATAAACAGAGAGCACAAGGCTAAAGGAATGATCAATCTTAATAGGACTGTATAAGTATGTTAAAATGTATGGAACACCTCTAGAAGAAGTTAGCTCACAAGATGATGGTTACATCAGTGATCTTGTTCTTAAAGAAAACCAAAAAAATACCATGGATGAGAAGAAACATAAAGGGAAGTTCAAACCAAACTAGATAGGGCATTTCATCATTACTGTAGACTATGGATCAGGAGCATATAGGCTTACCACACAAGACAAGATGAACTTTTGGAGCCAATGAATATTATTCATATCAAGTGGTATCATACTTGATTGCTAACATTTATTATCTATAAGGCCCATTTTAGTTATGCCATTTTATCACTATTTTTCTTTATACATAATACCATCCTTATCCATCCTCTTCACCATATCCACTTTCTGCTTCTGTTCTATTGACCCAATATGTTCTAAAGCCTAGCTCATTTGACCTTAATTTTTTTCCATTGATTACACATTTTTAGCATTGAGGTATCTAATTAATTCATTAGTTTGTTCAAGTAATTAAGACAAAGATCATATTTTGGAGCAATATGATAGAAGTTCAGTAGTTGCATCCTTCATTTGTTATTCCTTTCTTATCACTAGTCTTGTTATTAATTATAACCACCTTTGGGAAAATTAGTACCATCTATTTATGCCATTATGTCTTATTTATAACCAGTTATTGGAAAACTAGGGGCAACATTAAGCCTTGACATACCAACTCACCACTTCCTATGTCATACTATGCCTCTTTACCAACTGTGCCTATTTTATTTGAATTGACTGCTACACTAGTCAAATTCCTCTACTGTAAAGGTGAAACTTTAGCGACTTGAAGTCCTACTCTAGGACTATGTAGGTAGTTCTCAATGATTATTGAGGTTAGCTCAGTCACCCTAAGCCACATTCTCACCATTTTGTGAGTAACCTTAGCCACACTCTCACCACTTTGTGAGCAACCTTAGCCACACTCTCATTATTTTGTGAGCAACCTAAGACATACTCTCACCATTTTATGAGCAACTTAAGCAATGCTATCACCATTTTTTGAGTAACCTAAGCCATGCTCTCTCCATTTTGTGAGATTGAACCATTTAGTGTCTTTTCATTCCCAATTAAGTTGAGATACTCTAAAAAAATTCCAAAAACATTTGAAAAATTGTTAGAAAAGAACAAAAACATTGACCACTTCTTTGCCTTAAGGATTCTAGGAACCCTTACTAAGTTATAGGAAAATGACTTGTCATTTACTTTCCCCATCTTTTTTAGCCTTTTTCTCTCATGCACTAGCCATTTTGCAAGACCATCCCTATTCTTCTACCACATCCATTCTGTTTATTTTCATTAGTTATCATATTCTTCCCATTCCTTGGGAGAACTACATTTGGCTTGAAGTTTCTTATTGGATAGTACATCCATGGAACTATTTAGGTAGCATCCACTTGCCTAGTGCATCTAGAGATAGCTCGATCACCCCCTTCATTTTCTTCTACTCCCCCAATTTATTCATTTGTTAAGTTATCACCTATTTTTTAGGGGTAATGTTCACAAGGTTTCTTTTCATTGTTTGTTTGTCTATTTCTGCTTATTTTGTTCATTTATTTGTCTATTTGTTTACTTTCAGCATAGTTTCCTTGTTTCAATTTATGTGTGTTCATTAGGTGATTTCTTGCCCACACTTACACTTAAATCCATCCATATTTATATGTTTACATTATCATCATGGTTTATATCATTGGTGCATTGTTTTTTACTAAGTATTAGATTATGGGAGTTAGTCCTTATGCATATTTTAGCCAAGTCCTCATGATGTTATACCATGATGCCTACTAATACGTGCTACAAAAAAACTTAGCTTCAATAAGTCTATTCAACAATGGCAACATCTCTTCATCACTGACATCTTGATTTAATCCCAAACAGAG
Organism: Torreya grandis; assembly: GCA_037957365.1. NCBI lineage: Eukaryota > Viridiplantae > Streptophyta > Pinopsida > Cupressales > Taxaceae > Torreya > Torreya grandis. The sequence continues at coordinate 86,580 of JARHVA010000195.1, forward strand.
TAATTAACCACAAAATAATTTTAACCTTTATTAGTTCAAACAAGCATCTTCCTACTAGTAGGTTATTCCAATTCATCATTACCCTCTATGTTAAGTTATCATCATCCTCATACATTTAGTTTATCAGGTTTGCCATAATCAAGGTCTAATGATTATAACTGCCTATGGGCAAATCATTGCACACCATCCCACCTACATTTCTCAATGATTATAACCACCTTTGGGAAAATTATTGTGTTATCACCACTTTAATTTTTCTACCTATACAAGGGCATATTATTATCTTGTTTTTCTATCCTAACTGGGGCAGATCCATCTTCTCAATGATTATAACCACCTTCAGGCAAATCATTGTGTTATCATACCACATTGCCACTATCGGCGTATAATGCTTATATCCACCTTTGGGCAAACCATTGTACACCATCTCACTTGCATTCTCAATTATTTTGACTATTTTTTTAGTATCATTTTGTTTTCACCCCATCATCTTTCCTTTCTTTTCCCCCCTCATTTCACTTCTTTATTTTCGAGGGACCATTTATTGACATACTTGTGCCAACCATTCCCTCAAGGGGGTATCATAAAGTTAGTTTATCATCATTGCAATTGTAGGCATACAATACTTTTTAATTATTTGAGAAGATGTTACTTTGCTTATATCTTGAAATGCCTTCCCAAATAGGGGCAAACTATAGACACCTAAATCTGGCCACTAATAACCTCCAATCAAGCTTTTGGCCAATTTCCACCCAAAATGCACAATTTGGCCTAAAAACACTAAAACATGATAAATGATGTGAAAATGACATATTAAAGTGCTAATTTTGGCCAAGGCATCCCTAAATGGGGTAATACAATTTATGGGCCAACTAACTTTGATCAGATCATTTTGAGTCAAAATGCCAATTTTGCACTTAGGTGCTCTGGATTGCTCTTTCCTATCAAATATTTTACACAATATTCATGCCTTTGTTATTTTATATTGGTAACTTCCTAAATGGGAATATGATTCTAATGCATCTAACAACACCTTCTAATTCTAATCCAATCAAATTTTGGACCAATAACAAGACATTCTAATCAATTTGAGTGATTTGTGCATAAAGTGCTTAATCATGCTTAAGAGCTAATTAATCCATATCAAGGCCTAATTAATAATTACATGGAAACTTGTTAAAATTTTATTTTTTGAAATGGATATTGAATATTTGTATCATCAGATGACCTCATTTCTTAGGAAGACATCCCTAAGCCATAAATGCCATAAATATCAGGATTCATGCCCTCCATGCCTCATCAATGCCTTCCATGATGCCCTTCATGCCTCTTAATTACCCTTTTTTCCAATGTCATGATGAGGATAATTAAAATTTTAATTTCAAAAATTGAATTAATCCTCAACCACACATCTCAATCTTGAGATGGACGGTTTAGGTTGATTCTAGACATTCTCAAAAATCTATAAATAGAGAGGCCATAAACATCATTTCTAAGACTTGATAATGCAAATTTATAATGCAAAAATGGTTCCAAAAGCTTCAATAAATTAGTGTTACCATGAAAAATTTATTCCAAGCCAATCTAAGCCACAAATCAAAGGTGCCAAGAAGAGGTGGAGGTAGCCAAGCTTCCATTGCCAAGGACTTCATGAGAACAAGCTGAGCAAGCCACCACTACAAAGACATTTGGAGCATCCAAGGAAGGTGAAGGAATTATTGTGTTTTCAATCCTTAATTTTTATTTTTATTTGTCATTTACTTTTGTTAACTAAGCTCTCTTTAGTGTGTAGACCTAGAGATGTTATGCTATTAGTGTGTTTATTTCATTTTGTTTTCATTTTTGAACTAACACTATACTAACCATCCTCTCTTGAGTCAAATTTATAGATCATACTATGGGAAAATCAAATTCCAAACTCAACATCTTCTAGTGAAACCTTGTTTGAGGCACTAGAAGACAATCAAATTCAAAAGTCAACATTTCTTAGTGAAACATTCTTGGATGCACTATGAGATAATCAAGACAACTTCATTGGTGCAAACCTCATCAAGGCACCAATCATTGATCACAATAGTTATTCAATGCTTGATGAATATATTATTAAAGATAACATTAGCATATCTTCGAATCTACAACATAATCAGATGGTAGCTACTCTCAGGCCCAAATAATAAAAAAATCAGGTCATCTTATTGAGAGAATATTCAAAATTATTTGGCCCTACCACAATTAAAATTATGTCAAATCTATAATCAATAATATTGTATGTGCCTAAAAATCCCAATCATCATTTATTTCCCAACCATTATACATTCCATTATGATCCATCTCTTCATTGTAAAATTAGACCTTTTATCCACTATTTATCTGTATTTACCATCCCTAGCTGTACATTCCTTTATAGAGGCTATGAAGACATATTTTATCAAATTTTGGAGAAAATATAATCAATGACTTAAAAATATCACAACTATATTAGAGTATAAATCAGAAGTAGGTTCTTGATAGAGTAACTATTCAGAAGGGATGTAGGCTAACAATTTATATAATTGACTATTATGGTTGTATCATATGCTAATAACGATGAGCATTTCCACATTAGCATGAACAACGGAACCATTTACATTACCTTTTCCAATTACCATTTACCTTTCCATTATTTCATACATTTCCATGTGCCTTTCTTTTCCCTTTGCCTCACTTTACTATCCTTTCATACAATACCATAAATTTGAACTATAGTGACTTGAGGTCCATTTAGACTGCATAATTAATGCTTAATTTACATTGAGGTCATCTTAGTCAGTCTTTTCTAATGCTCTCACCATTTTTTGAGAAACTTAAGCCAATTCTATCAAATTTTTGAAAGTTGTATCTTATTAATGTTAGGAATAAAACATAAATTAATGCCAAATAATTTCACAGAATCATAATAACAAGAGCTATGAATAGAGATACATAAAGAAAAGAAATAAAAAATACATAATAAAAAAGATAAGATTTAATGTGGTTCACCCAATGTGGGCTAAATCCACCAAAAACACTTTCTCAAATATTATTACAATCCAAAAGAGTACAATCCACTCTCAGATTAGTCTTCTCACAATAACAATGAACAAATATTGTTTGAATTTATGCTCAATAAACACTCATGAATTCACAATTAAATTCACACACTCTATTCACCTTCTCAAATTTAGTTTTATGGATTATTACCTAATATATGTCCATCTATAATACATCAATAGGTAACTAACATAGTAGTTTTAAAAAACATTGGGTACCAAAACCATGTGATAAGTCAACCCATAATGGTTCCCCATTAATCATGGGTGATGATACCACACATATACAAGTATAGATAAACCACATAACTATACTTATAAAAAAATGGGGTCTCTAACCTTGGAGAGAAAACATTAAGAGTGTACAATACATTTTAATGTACAATATTTGAAATAAGTTGTAATGTGTAAATAGGCTCCATAACATAATAGTTAATCTCTAGTGAGTTAAGATACCCAAAAATTCCAAAAACATTCAAAATATTTCAAAAATCCTAAAAATTATAAAATTGGCTTACAATTTCCTATAGAGATATAAAGCCTCAAAATACAAAAACATTTGTCATGTCTAAACCTAGTCAGCCAATCCACGATCTGCTCTATAGGTTCAAATTCATGGTGGATGTCCAATTCACACTTTTAGGCCAAGCTCACAGCTTTCACCCTATTGGGGTCAAACTCAAGCATGTAGCTTATATCGATATCTCTTATCCCCTCATGTTATTCCCTTGCATATAGTATTTCTTAGGGGAACCATTTATTTAACATTACATTAAACCTTCACATGTAGATATTGGCTTGGTTAACAACATGATGATTTCTATTACTTTTACTTTTAGGTTTTCTATGTGTTTATTTACTTAGTTGTTTGTTTATTTGTTTGATTTCATTTTTTTGCCTTAACTTAGTGTATATGCATTCATTGGGTGATTCCTTATGAATTTTACTTGATTCCATCTATATTTATATGTCGACATTTTCATCATGGTTTTTATCATTGGTACATTATTTTCAATTATTTATTAGGTTGGGATTTAGTCTTTATGCACAAATTATGGCTAGGTCATCATGGTGATCTCTATTATGTTTTATACCATTTCGTGTTATAAAAAATCAATTTAGTGAAGATCACAAGTAATGGTGCCACAAAAAATTCTCCTTATTCACCTTGGCAAATACAGTCACCCTCCTTGATCAAATCAACCCATTGACCTTTCTAGTTGTATCAATGCTAATAAGGATGAGCATATCCATATTGGTAGGTATAACTGAATTATTCACATTGATCAATTTTGATTCTTGTTTTCTTCATTCCATTTTTATCCCATTTTTAGGTGAACTACATTGGCCTGAGGTCTATTTAGACTATGTTGGCAGTGCTTAAATACATGACATATCTTAGGTTAGCTTGTCCACCCCACCTTTATTCTTCTAATCATTTTTTTCATCACTTTGTGCATCCTTTTATGCCTAGTTGTTTATGGCTTCTTCAATCATTAGACCATCACATCTATGTTTGCACCTATTCATCTTTAATCTATGTGATAGGTTATATCATTGATCTATACTTGTTAATATGTCTTACTAGGGGCACAACCAATTTATCATGATCAAATCTTCCCTACTAGGTCAAAATCATTATATAATCTAGGTCATCCAAATGATTATAAACGCCTTTGGGAAAATCATTATTTTAACTCATCCACACTATTGGGGCACATGCCTATGCCACTAATTATAACTGCCTCTAAGAAAATCAATGTCTCTATATTTGTTATTGATTATAACCACCTTTGGGAAAATTAGTACTTTTAATCAATGCATTCAATAATTATCTCAATTGGATTAATCTCTCCCGTGGGTTAATTTCATTATTCATCTTGCTTCTTTTTATGGCACCATCCATCAATCATATGTGTCAACCACTCCCTTAAGGGGGCATCATAAGCTTCCTAAAATTTATTTGGATCATCATTATTCAAACATTATCTTCTTTTTATTATTAATTTATTTTTAATTATTTGAAAATATGTTTTTATTCATGTGTCTCATAATGCATTCTCAAATAGGGGGTCAAACTGTAAACACTTCTTTTTGGCCACTTACATGTTTGAATGGACATTGGAGTGCCTTATTGCAAATAATTCAAGTCTAGAAATCACTAAAATGCTTTGATTCATTAGCACACATCATGTGCATCTTCTAATCCACATCAATATATCCCTAATTAGTGAAAGCCACTGTATGCAATCATCATCTTCCTCTGATTCATCTATGGTCAAGTTGTGACCTAGAAAATTGACCTTATTGACTATGTGTGAGGGATAACTTGTGAAAATTCAAAAATGGTAATTAAATTGTTCGGGATTGCTTAATTTTTTAAACCTAAATAAATGCATAGGTAAAAATCCCATGGCTAAATACTTGTTAAATTTTGATTTTTAGAAATTTATAAATCTAGATTGATGTCATCATCACATGGATATCTAAAATGATGTCACCATCATGACATCATCTTTTGTGAGTTTTCAATCACTCATAAAATATCAAAAAAATATCTAAATTTGTGAGCCATGCCTATTAATTGAAAATATTGATTTTTTGTTCCCTCTCAATCTTAACCACAGTTAACTATAACCTAACTACACTTATGTTAGAGTTATTTTGGAAGGCTATAAATATAAGGCCTCACCTATTGATAAAGAATATTTTTATGTGCAATGTTATTATGCCAAAATACCTCTAAAAAACTTTGGTAGTGTAATGTTATTATGCAAGAGTTCCCTCAAATCTCTCTTGATATAAATTTTATCATGCCTATTTACTAAGCCAAGCCAAGCCAAGCCAAGCCAAAGCCAACACCAACATTACCAAGGTGACAAGGAGAGGTGGGGAAAGGAGATCCATTGATAAATATTTATTGATCACACAACTAAGCATATTATCTCATTTTCATCACATAACACTTGCTCTCATAGAAGGTAAATTTGCTTGTTTTAATTTAATTTGTTAGTTACTTGTGTAGTTCACTAGCTTTTTGAGTGTCTAAGCTAGAGGTGTAAATATTTATTAGTGTGTTTTGTTTGATTTTATTTCATACTAATATCCCCTCTATGTATCCATATTGATCATAATATGATCATTTTGATAGCTTCACATTAGTAGTATGGAAGCCTAGATTGTTTCCATAGCATAATTAGGGTAGATATAAGAGGTAGTGGTTAATATTTCTCATCATATCACAAATTATGTTTTTATTATATTTTTTTGAGGTTTCCCCCTCAAATTGGCTCATCATTTATTCATATACTTTGTTCTAATTCAGTCATATTATGATTTATTGAGGTGATTCTACTTTATTTATAAATTTATTTTAATAAAACCCATGTCAAAGTGAAGACATTATGTAGATAGTGTCAAATTTGTCCTAAAGCCTTTATTCTAGTGTTTTATTCCCAATTTATCTTATTCTATAAAATTTTACATTTTAACCCATTTAAAATATGGCCCTAACCCCACATGAGTATCTATTTGGTCCACTGACCCTTAAAAACACATCAGTAGTTATCCAAAAGGCATATGTTACTACATGTAAACTAATTATCACATGTTATCCATCCTTGGCTAAAAACATATCCATAATTATCTCTTAGACAAGCCCATGGTTATATAGGATTATTATCTTTTTCAATTTGTTGTCCTTCTCATTTTCTATTAACTTACACCTTAACCCTTCCCATTTGCATTTTCAAAAATCAGTTAGCTCACATAAGTCATCCTATAAATACAAGGTCTTTCCAATCCATTTAAGAGAGGTTAAAGTCAAAGATTATTAGAATAAGAGAGAAAACATATGTCACACCAAGGGTCAATCCTAGATCCAAGATTATCCATTCAATTTGTGATTTATAATATTACACGTGGTTGAGTGCAAGGAGATGGTGGGTAATTTCATGGACATTTTAGCACAACACATATGTGTTATAGTAATAACGTGTATGTATTATTTGAATTTAGTGTCTTTGATTACCAAACCATAATATATATTCATTATTTATGTTATACATAATGTGTACATGTTATTTATTCTATGCATTATGCATATTATGCATAACACATAACAACAAGAAACAAAAATAAAAAATCCCAACATACATGTATGAATAGCATTATGTATAGTATACACATTGTGTGTGCATTGTGTATACTATTACTAGCATGTACACATTATAATAACTAGAAATAAAAATAAAAAATCCTAACATACTTATTACATATAATATAAATAATGCATAGTGTTATATATATTATACATAATGTGCATGCATTTTAATAACTAAAAATAAAATATAAAAATCCCAAGCCCATAACCACATTATTTCATTTTTATTTTGATTTGGCTTCTATCATCTCTACCCTAGACCACATTATCCTTGTTCTTGGAGGAGGATAAAAAACATTAGCATTTCCTATTACCTCAATGAATTAATAGTGCCACCATGAACAAGAGAGGTAAGAAATAAAAAACCAAGCCTATTAACACTAGATTTTAGTAATTTATTTATTTACTTTGTTTTATTGTTAAAACCAAATTTTTTTAACATCCTATTCAATTGAAATGCTATATCCAAACATTCCTCTTAACCATCTGCCTAACCCTCCTATCCCTCCTATAATTCCAAAAGACCCCTAGGTAGTTAGGAGGATTTGGCTACACACATAATTGAGAATAAAATACAAATTAAACAGACAACTAGGAGAATGAGGGACCCCACTTTTGATCAACACCCATTGCAACTTTTTGGCTAATACCTTAGAGTTATTATTAGGACAAGTTAACTTGATAATGAGTCAAATTGATAGATGAGCATCATATAGGATAGATGTAGGGATTACTATGCTGACAAATTGTTAAAATGTCATGTGAAGGACAAATAAATATCAAAAGAACTAATGTGTTCCTTATTCATAGATCTAAAAACCAATACACATTTTTCACTATCGAAAATATGGTCCCAATTCATTGATGCATGCACAATTTGATTAAAAACAATTTTTAGGATTGATGGTGGATGGTATTTGATTACCCACTTGGTAAAAACCATGAGATTCTATTATATTTTTTGAGGAAACTCTATTATTAATTTGTCCTTAATGATATTCCCAGCAATTTTGAATACTTAGATTTTTAGGAATGAGGGAAAGGCTCTATGTAGGATAGATCAGTTGCACATCATGATCCTAATTGGCCTATAAGATTCCCTACCCAAAAGCCACTTTATCCTAAGATCGCCTCTATATTGAAGGAGGTCATGGAGATTAACACTTTTTATGTGCTTCATACATTTACGAACACACTCTTTCAGCATACAATTAAGTTTTCTAAGACTAATGCTAGAGAGGATGGACATGGGGATACTACACCTAGTGTGCATACCTAGCCTCACCATTACAAATGCTATGGTGTTATATGTACTCAACCTTTAGATGATGATGGTGGTTCTTCTAAAGGCCTAGATTCTATAACTTTAAGCAATGAGTTTTTTGCATGTATATTTAGTGTGCACAAGTAAACTAGACTTATGTAGGTATATTATATATTTGACATGTTAAATTTTAGTTGTATTTAGATTTAAAAGGTAATAATTAATTTACATAGAAATTTAATAATATATATGTAATTTTTTATGTTGTAGGAGGAGACAGTTCCATCATCTTCATATCTTGTTTGTGGACCATATACTATTACATCTATTGATATTAGTCAATAAATGTTTACATATATAGAGGTAATTTTTCATTAATATTATAATTCATGTACATGTATTTGTTTATATAAATATATGCTCAACTAACAATCATATATTGTTTGTTCAATTGATAACCATAATAGAGACTCCTCCATCTTGAGGGGCTGAAACAAACACAAACATTACTGCTACAATTTTAGTCGTGCAAGTACTCACTAAGTAAATGTTAATTTTTAATTGTAAATATAGATTTTTTTAATAATTTTACTCTATACTTGGGAAAATATAACCTATGTGAATGTATTGTATATGCAGGGTTGTTCAATAACATCTGATAGTCCCATTTAGATGATTAGTAGGGCACCTTCTAATTTTTTTGTCCCCCTTTCACATGCATGATTTTTCACCTCAACTTGTCATTGACCATGTTGAGTGTCAAAGGTATATTGAGTATGACCATGATATTTCAATAAGTGCATGTTTAAATAATTTTTATATTAGTTTAATATTAATATATGAAGTTGGTTGTATGTCTAGTATGTAAAGTTTTAATAATACTTTTATATGAATAGGTTCAACTAAAAGTAAGCTATGAGCCTAAAAATACCTGCAGAGGCATCTAAGGGATCTCCATCTATGAGCAAGGCATACCAAGGAGAGACTTCTTCAAGGAAGGTAAAGAGAGGGAGACTTTTTGATGATTGGGATGTCTTAGATGAAGTACTTGTTTGTATGCCTATATGGTAATGTACATATTTTTGGCATTATATGCATATATGACATTGACTTGAAATTTTATTATGTTCTTAGATGATGTAATTTTTATATGCCTATATGGTAATGTATGTTTTTTTGACATTGTGTGCCTATATGGCATTCACCTAACATTCTATTATGTTCTTATTTTATATGCCTCTATGTAATTTATGGATACATATATAAATGTTCAAATTTTGTAGTGATCATATTTATGCATATAATTTGGCTCACATTATTGTTGTAAAAATAAATTTTATGATTGTATGGACATATTTAAATATGCTGATCATTAATATTTATTTTATATAATTATTAAAACAAACTTACAATCCTTCAATATATGTTATAATTAAAATTATATGGGATAAAATAGTTTAATGTTTGAGATAAATTCATATATTAGTGTGAAGTGCCTCTCATGATTGGGATACACCATTTGGGTGAAATGCATAGGTAGTGAAGTGACATTAACACTAACTAACCATACTTCACTTTTCCTCATCTTTAAAACCTCCCAAAATAGATGGTGATCATGTCTCTATATTTACTTCTAAAATTTCAAATATGTAATTCCCAAAGTTTGTTGAGGTGAATTTTTGTTTATGCCAAATTATTTAAATATTTTACTTCTAAGATCTTGCTAAAGGCCATTTATGCTTCTCATATGCACTTCACACTAATTTTACTCCTATAGTTGTGGCCATTAACATCTTTCCCTTATATGTAATATGTTATGATTCCATTTTTATACTATTTTTACACCATTAATTGTAAACTATGTTTTCTTATCATACATAATTTATGTATAATGAATGAATACCTACATTTTTAATGTTAAAACTAATAACTTAAAAAATATAGATGAAAAACCTTAGAGGCTTTCAATTTTTATTTTCTAGTGTATGGATACCTTACATTTTTATGCTATAAATACTAAAATAAAAAATAAAACAATATGTTGCATCACTAATGAAGGTAGATATATTTGAGGAAAAAATAATAAAAATTACAATGATACCTTTTTATTATTAGTGACTGCACTCAACTTGGTTATCTCAAATAGATTGGATAACTACTTATTAGTAAAAAGTACAATGATAGATCCTCTTTGATGAAATGGAATTCTCTAACTTATGATTTTCAAATATATTGAATAACTACTCCTTATTCACCCTTGAAGAGATAAATTCTTCATTACCTTTTCATGCAAAAGGGGTCAATTAATCATCAAGTGATTTTGTGTTATCTCCTTCTTCATAGAATTATTTCCCTTATTTTAGAGAATCTTCTTTGTCCCTTTGAAGTAGTCTAAAATTTTAATTATCATGTCTCCTAAGGCCTTGTAATATTTAGTGGTTATAGCTATTTTGTTTCATTTCCTTAACATTTTTCTCTCCCTCTCTACTGCACTCAGCTTGGCCATTTTTCTATTATTATCATATATCCACTCACACACACACACACACACACACACACACACACACACACACACACACACACACACACACACACACACACACACACACACACACACACACACACACACACACACAAATTTTAACTATCAAAGAATATCAACATTATTTATTTAGAAAATAATCCCCATAATAATTAAATATCACAATTGGGATGAGGATGTTATAAAATAAGGTAGCCCTTCCCTATGACATGCAAAATGAGCAAAGAAACCTTCTTCACATATGATTTCAAAGTGATATATACTTTTAAAGTAATTATAGTTTGATATCTCCAATTTTACTGATTTGTGGCTCAAAACTAGAACTACCTATATGCAATCAAAAATGCATCAAATCTATAAATCAATCCTAGCTCAAATAAGATAGATCTTGCTTACACTTCTGATTGGGGATACATCAAATGATAGGTAACATGACCAATATGTGGATCCATTAGACCCAATTAGGGGATCTCTTATCACAAAAATAATAACATGGATGATTTCAAAGCCTCTAGTTAAGAAAAATCACACAAAAACCCTAACTAAGCCCTATGTTTTCATATTCACTAAACTAATAACAAGTAAAGTAAAGAAATATAATCTAGTGTTCACCAAAGTTTGTGGCACAATATGGTGGTTAGTAAATAAAATAAATTAAACACGCATAAGATAATCTCAATTAAGATATGTATGAGTAATACCCTAATTCATGGAGAAGAAGAGTAATATTATTCAAAATCCAATACTTATGTTACTTCTATCTAATAAAGAGAGGAAGAAAGTTAGAGAATACTTATCTGAAAGATGAATCCATAGAGACTCAATCTCTCCCTTGGCTAAATGGGATTCACAAGAGGTTTTTATGGTTTTTAAGGATCACTAAAAAAGGACAAAGAATATAAGACTTCTCCACAAGAATAGATTCTCCAAGTAGAAACATTAAGCTAAGACTCCTAAAGTAGAATGGTGGAAGAGAAAATTGTAAAGAAGCTCAAATGAATACTAACTCTTGATGTCTCTCTAATAATGGTGAAATCATCTTGTATATATAGGTGGATTTAATCTTAAACCTTTCCAAAAAAATTGGCCGATAGGGTTGATCCAATCAACCTAGTACTGTTATTGATAAAAACTCACTAGGTCACAGGCTAGGTTGACCAAGCACTGGCCTAGACCCTAAATTAATTTCAATAATAAGAATATAAGCTCAACCCAATCAACCTAGTACCATAAGCTATTGAAAGGGGTTTTAGGTTAGGAAAAGAGGTATAGAAGATGGTAAAATATTGGAGGAGTGTGGAAAAAAGGAGTAATAGCTTAGGGTAATGTTTTTAGGAGCTAGTTGGATTGGTAATAAGTGGAAATAAGGGAAAACAATCCTATGAAACACCAATGGTCTACCCACCCCTTTCATGATGCACCCCTTAAGGCATGCACTTAGAGAGATTGAGACTTGATGGGTTTTTACAAGATAAAAGGCATCAATAATTGATAAAATTTTTAAAAATATTATGTGTATACATATGCCCTACTCAGAGCTCATCATGTGTCACTTAGGTGTAATAGGGAATGGTGATTCGAGAAAGAACATAGTAACACACAACACTAAGGCTCAAAAAGTTATAATATTTTAAAGCAAAAATAACTAAAAAAATAAATGTGATGTGTACCTTGAATTACCTTTATCATTGGATTATTGTTTGTTGTGTTTTTAGTTTTTATTATGGAGGGCACAAAGACTGATTTTGATAAACCCAAAAATAAAAAACTAAAGAGAAAAAATAAATAAACATCAGAAAGCCAAGATAATTGGTGACGTGTGAATGGGACATACTTGGAAATTTGGCAAGCTAGGGCAACAAGTGTGTTGGTTGAATATTTTGTCGATTAGCATACTGATAAACAAAACAGGTCTGATTAGCCAAAGTAGGAAGATTGGTCATCCAAATGTGTAGGTTCACCACATCAAAAGGGGACTAATCTCTCCTCTCATCAAGGGGAGGTTCTCTATAGATATGTTATATATATATATATATATATATATATATATATATATATATATATATATATATATATATATACACACACACACACTCAAGGGTAGGATAAACCATCCATCTCTCTTTTTTCAGAGATGATGCATGCAGATAAAAGGAGAAATCTTAGGGATAATGACAGAAAGCATTCCTCTTTTTTTAGAAGTACTATTCAGCAAATCACAAGAATCTCCCTGGTAGTAATTGCAAAATGTAACCAAGGACATAGTAACTAGCAAATTGAGATGTAGCACAAAGTCTCCACCTCAATTTCCCAAGAGTGAGATACGAAGGAGATTGAGGGCACAAAGTCATCCCAAGGTCCTTTACATAGAAACAAAAATAAAACACACTAAAGACAATTATGGGGGCACAAATTCTCTCCATATTTGACTTCAAGACACCTTCTTAACTACTTTCACTAATTCTACTTTTTGAATTAAAGGAATAGAAAATATATTAAGGAAAAAGACATAAGAATAGTTTCCCCAACAATAAAGATATCACAGCACAAAGTCTGAAAAGTCTCTTGCTATAATATTCTAATAACAAAATATGATCAACAATCTGAGCTCAAAGTCTCAGTAATGCCTTTCAATTTGGGTAGAGTTTAATTTTTGATAATCAAAGAATCTTTACAATAACAAGAGAGTCCCTTATATAGCCTCTTCAAGAAGGACTTGGGAATAGTAACACATCATGTTGCATTGAATTTTGTTAAGAAGACATGTTGGAATTTAGGGGCATTTACCCATTTTCTTTTCTCAATGTAGAGAAACAGGTCATGCTATTGAAAGTTTGCATCTTTCAATATCCATCTGGTAGTCTAATTTTAGAAACATATTTGATGTGCAAATATTTCTCATCATTCCTGCTCTTTACACTCCTTTCAGTGATTCTTCCTTTTGGCCTTGGCCTTAAAGCCTTTGAATGCATTCGGGTCTATTTTGGGTTGGGAAGAGCCCCCCACAAGGGTATCTACCCTTTGGGCAATCTTTATATGGCCTTCAGGCTTCTGTTGGTAGGTCACTAAGTTATTTGGCTCTTCTTTAAGGCTTTTCAAAATCAACAACTATTTTATGAACCTTGAAATTGACATTTGCGCACCCATCACTACATTTGAATTTCCAACGGCTAGTTTGATGTTCTTGACTTTGATGTCTTCAGGCATGTCACCCCTTGGACTTTCTTCAAATTTTTCTTGATTCAGCCTTTTCTGTTACTTGCTTCCTTCAGATTTCTTATTTTGCATCCTCTCGAAGGGAAGGTGACCCTTCGGCTTTGGGGAAGTGTCCTTTAATTTGGCAGCTAAGAGTTCCCCACAAGGGCACCTACCCTTTGGGGTCCTTCGATGGCCTTTTGTCTTTGGATTCCTTTAGATATTTCCCACAGACTTTTTCCTCAGACATTTTCCCACGAACAAAAAGTCTACAAGAATTGTTTTAGCTGCTTTGTCTTTGGCCTTCAAAAATTCTTTTGGGATTTTCTCCCGCAGCTTCCCTGAATTTCTTCAGACTTTTTGTTTAAAGGAATTCCTTCGAATAGAAGTTTGAAAGAATTTATTTCTTGCCTTAGTCTTTCTGTCGGGCTTTGCTTTGTTTTTCGATCGTTTCTTTCTTGTAGAGTCTGTAGATTTTCTTCTTGTAGAGTCCGTAGATTTAATCCTGTAGAGTCTGTAGATTTAAGCCTGTAGAGTTCGTAGATTTTTGAGAAGTTTGAAAAATGAGGAATTTGAATGCTTAGAATAAATTTTGATAAGGGCAGAGATTATTTTGGTCTGAGGACCAAAATAGTTCAAATGTTGTCCCAAAAATGAGTGATATTTTTGGGGGACAACAACTAGCTCCAGTTGGGGAACTTCTATCAATTGTAAAAAAGAATTAAAGGGAGTAGAATCTAAAATCTCCAGTGTCTTCATGTGTACCACTGGGCTATGGATTCATGTTACCCAAAAATGGAAGGCATCAAAAAAGGAAACAAACAAAACAAAATAGAATTAAAAACTATACAAATATACATATGTACAGATGCAATGATCTGATACTTCAAGAGTTGAAGTGTTTTAGATTCTACCCATTGTGAGAGGTAGTGAAAATAGTGCTCTATCTTGATAAACTAGCAAGAAGACATTTTGTCCCCAGAAACGGTGACGGGTGAATGGAACTCTCCACTAGGAAACTAATTTTTTGCATCTTCCTCTTGGTTTTTTCTTCTTTTTGCCCCATGGCAGGATGTGGTCTTCAATTTGAAATCCATAACTCCTTGATTTCTTGGTGAAGGGTTCCTTTGCTTGATTTTGATTTGAAGCAACATGGTTCATTACCATAATTAGTTGTTCTTCTGGTTCAGTCCAGAACATGATTGGATTATCCACATCAAACTCCTAACAAACTATCAGATTAGCATCTCCTTTGATGTGAAGGAGTTTGATCTCTTCATCTTGAGCAATCTTCAATCTGAGTAACAGAGATTCAATCTAGCTATGTTGTTGGTGTTGTTGAATTTCAAATTGCATGAAGGAAGAATATCTCCTTGAGGAGATATCAACACAATCTCGACTCCATCATTGGTGGAAGAATTGCTGCCATCAGATTCTAGGATCCAAGCATCATCAAAAGCTGATCTCCTATCATATTTCTCTTCATTAGAGATGGAAGATCCTTCCTTATTTATACTATGCCCTATTAATTCTCTAGATGTCTTGTTTGGATCAATTCTTGGATTTTTAGCTATAGGACTTTTGTCTGTAGAAACATGAACATTCTCTGTGGTCAATAAATAATTACCCCTACCTGAAGACTCAATTAGAATTTGTGCTACAGGGGCCAACATTCGGGTGACCATGTATTTTGCCTCTTTTTCAGGGAGCAATCTCTTCATTACACCTTGGACAGGGATCCTTGCCTCAGACAGGTCCATGCTTAGTTCTCCTCCCACATCCTTACAGAAATTTCATCCAAGTAGGATACCATAGGATGATAAAACATCAGCCACCAAGATAGTCATCTTGATTCTCTTGTCTAGAAAGGCTGCAAATGCAAATTGGGCATCTTTGATTTGCCCTAGTAGTGGTACTTGCTTGTTCTCCATGGAGAAACATCTCCCAACGGTTTTGGTCAGTGTGAGACTCAGAGACTCAGCTACTTTAGTAGGCATGACATTATAAAATGCGCTTGAGTCTATAATAAAATTACTTAGCTTGTGACCATTTATTAATAGGGAAACATAGAAAGGTTCTATTTTCTCAAGGGCAGCTAGAGGAGTAATGACAAGATTATTCAGAATGGGTATGTTCTATGGTGAATCAGGAGTTACCTTTTTAGCTTCTTGTCTTGTAGGGATGGTTTGGTTCTTAACACATTGGACCAACTTATCCAATTGATTAGGATTGGACTGCAAATATTCAAATTTTGACATTTGTATTTTGGTCTTCTTGACATGATCAATTATGTCAAATGGATGAATTGGACTAGGAACAGAGGAAAGCATTTTAACCTTTTGGGTTTTAGGAGGGATGGGAGGAGGGCTAGTTTGCAAAATTGAAGTAGAAGCTGAAGGTGAAATTGATGTACTTATCTTTCAGGTGATCACCAAATCTTTTGACTGGAAAGGCAAAGTGGTTCCACACTTAGCAATTGTAATTGTTGATTGAGGTTGCTCCTCTGTCTTCTTTTTATCATCTTGTTGGACTGATTGGTTCTTAGACTTGGTAAACACTGCATATGATCCATCAATAGCTTTTCCTTTGCTTCTGGGTTCATCTTGGTAATTCAAAAAACTAATGTGGGAGTCGCTAGTTGATTCTTCTTGATCCCCTGTGAAGAGATCAGCATGATTTTATTGCTCAAACTCAGGTTGGAAAGAGAAATCATGTTCTATTTCCAAATATCTAAATGTTTAGTTGGTTTGAGGAGCTTCAAGGGCAATTTTCCCTTGTGCGAGAGGAAGATGATCTGGCTGCCCTTGATTCCTGGCAGCATTGCCTTGATATGAATGATTTGGAAATGTCCTTCTTGGCATATCTTTATATGAAAGAGCAGAAGACATACCTTGTGCCATTTGTCTTTTCAAGGCTAGTAGTTCATTTTCCAACTTTTGCACCATTGGATTAATGGTGCCTGTAGATGAATATTCAGAAGATGATGATGGTCTATTTCTATTTAGATCTCTTTTTATCTTCCCTGCTATGATGAGATCATATTCTACATCAGTGGCCAAAAGTTGAGTTGTAGCAAGATTTATTTGACCAACACATCTCAAAAGAAAACTCACTTTAGGTAACTAAGAATTAATGAAGAATCATTTGATATTCTCAGTTGTAGGTCGAGCAATTATAGGAATTCTATTCCTCAATTTGTCAAATTTGGCTGTGAAGTCTCTCATTGGTTCATGAGGATCTTTCTTCATCTATGTGAGTTGAGCCAGAAGGGCATGTGCATCTTCTGTAGGTTTGAATTTGGCTTCAAACTTAGCTTTGAGGGTATTCCAATCAGTTACTAGCTGAGCCTATAGATGATAAAACTAATATGTAACAGCACCTTGTAATGTTTCTATAAATAGCCTGACTGCTATATCTTCAAATTCTACTCTAATTACATCACAAGCTATGATGAAGGCTACAATGTGTTCATCAGGATGAACTTTCCCATCACCATATAATTTGGGGAAATTCTTCCTTGAACTGCATGGAAGCTCATATAGAGGTGGATTAAGATTGAGAGGACCAAAAGAATTACCATAGGGGCCTTGAACTGCCATTATATGACTATGAAAAGGAGGAATAATAAATCTCAGAGGGGTAATTATTGGCAAAGCTTTATCAATAGCAGAAGTGGATACTTCATTTGGAAATGGAGATCTGAATTAAGTAGGAGGAAAGCTCTTGGTTCATTAGAGGTGAGATGGTGAAGGAAACAGATCAAAATTACTTTGTTGTACTAACTCGAATATAGGGTCAACAATACCTTTAGCCCTTTGGCTTCATCTATACCTTGAATCTTCCAGATTGTGAAACGAAAATGGAAAAGAATTAACCTTGCTTTAGTTTGAAGCTTGAGGCTTTAAACTATGCACTCTTTCCTAACAGCTCTAGTTTTATAGACCAGATAAAATAACAGAGGTAGAGGAAGATGGTAAGGCTATAAATGGATAATGGGTAAGACATGAAATGGAGTCGCCAGAGTCTGTAATGGATAAGGATTATAATGATAATGGGTAAGACATAGGTGATGTTTCAATCTGAAACTTGAGGTTCTAAATTGCACAAAATTATGTATATCCCTAGTGGAGTTGCCAAAAACTATTGGTTGAATATTTTGTCGATCAACGTACTGATAAACAAAATAGGTATAATCAACCAAAGTAGGAAGATTGGTCATCCAAATGTGTAGGTTCACCACATCAAAAGGGGACTAATCTCTCCTCTCGTCAAGGGGAGGTTCCCTATAGATATGTTATATATATAAATAGAAAATAATACTCAAGGGTAGGATAAACCATCCATCTCTCTTTTTTCAGAGATGATGCATGCGGACCAAAGGAGAAATCTTAGGGATAATGATAGAAAGCACTCCTCTTTTTTCATAAGTACTATTCAATAAACCACAAGAATCTTCTTGGTAGTAATTAAAAAATGTAACCAAGGACGTAGTAACCAGAAAATTGAGATGTAGCACAAACTCTCCACCTTAATTGCCCAAGAGTGAGATACGAAGGATAATGAGGGCATAAAGTCATCCCAAGGTCCTTTACACAGAAACAAAAAGAAAACACACTAAAGGCAATTATGGGGGCACAAAGTCTCTCCACAGTTGACTTCAGGACACCTTCCTAACTACTTTCACTAATTTTGCTTGTTGAATTAAAGGAACAGAAAATATATTAAGGAAAAAGACATAAGAACAGTTTCCCCAAAAACAAAGATATCACAACACAAAGTCTTAAAAGTCACTTGCTTTCTTATTCCAATAACAAAATATGATCAAAAATCTAAACTCAAAGTCTCAGTAATGCCTTTCAATTTGGGCAGAGTTTAGTTTTTGATAATCAGAGAGTCTTTACAATAACAAGAGAGTCCCTTATATAGCCTCTTCAAGGACTTGGGAATAGTAACACATCATGTTACATTGAATTTTGTTAAGAAGACATGCTGGAATTTAGGGGCATTTACCCATTTGCTTTTCTCAATGTAGAGAAATAGGTCACACTATTGAAAGTTTGCATCTTTTAATATCCACCTAGCAGTCTACTTCTAGAAGCATATCTGATGCATAAATGTTTCTAGTCATTCCTGCCCTTTACGCTCCTTTCAGTGGTTCTTCCTTTTAGCCTTGGCCTTAAAGCCTTTAAATTCATTTGGGTCTATTTTGGGTCGAGAAGAGCCCCCCACAAGGGTATCTGCCCTTTGGGAGGTCTTCAGATGGCCTTCAGGCTTCTTTTGGTAGGTTGCTAAGTTATTTGGCTCTTCTTTAAGGCTTTTCAAAATCAACAGCTATTTTATGAACCTTGAAATTGACGTTTGCACACCCATCACTACATTTGAATTTCCAACGGCTAGTTTGATGTTCTTGACTTTGATGTCTTTAGGCACGTCACCCCTTGGACTTTCTTCAACTTTCTCTTGATTCAGCCTTTTTTGCTACTTGCTTCCTTTAGATTTCTTGTTTTGCATCCTCCCAAAGGGAAGGTGACCCTTCGGCTTTGGGGAAGTGTCCTTTAATTTGGCAGCTGAGATTTCCCCACAAGGGTACCTGCCCTTTGGGGTCCTTAAGTGGCCTTTTGTTTTTGGAGTCCTTCAGGGCTTTCCTGTGGACTTTTTTCACAGACATTTTCTTGCAAACAAAAATTTTGCAAGAATTGTTTGGACTGCTTTGAATTTGGCCTTCCGAAATTATTTTGGGCTTTTCTCCCACAGCTTCCCAAATTTCTTTAGACTTTTTGTCCAAAGGAATTCCTTTAGATATAAGTCTGAAATAATTCATTTCTTGCATTAGTCTTTTTGTTGGGCTTTGCTTTGTTTTTTGATATTTTCTTTCTTGTAGAGTCTATAGATTTTCTTCCTGCAGAGTCTATAGATTTAAGCCTACAAAGTTCATAGATTTAATCTTGCAAAGTTCATAGATTATTGAGAAGCTTGAAAAATGAGGAATTTGAATGCTTAGAAAAAATTTCGAGAAGGGCAGAGATTATTTTGGTCTGAGGACCAAAATAGTTCAAATGGTGTCCCAAAAATGAGTGATTTTTTTGGGGGACAACAAAGTGATATGTTAGACCAAATGACCAAGTCAAAATTTATAGTAAATTGAGTAATCAAAAATCCAAGGCTACTAAAGACCAAAAAACTCAAACAAGTAAACCTTAAGTAAAAATGGAAAACTACCAAATAAAACCAAGTATATATGTCAAAAAGATGGTAATCAAACATTAATGTAAAAGTAGTAATAATCCTTACTTAAACAAAGATGGGCAAGCAAAAAAATGGTAAAAAAATATTGATGAGTGAGAAGTAACAATCCTTACTCAATCATCAATGGAAAAAGGTTCATAAAAGGGAAAATAACATTGATGAGTGAGAAGTAACAAGCCAACCTCACTCAATAATGAAAAAATTACATGAAAATAGAAATGGATTTAGGTGTCTGCAAAAAATGGTGGTACAACAATGATAAATGGTAAAATGAAAGCAAATAAAATCTAGAAATGTATAACCATGGTGTAAATAAATATATCTCATAGTTTCTCAAACATATTATTTTGCTCTATAGATATATAAAACTAAAAGTAGTGCTAGCATGTTTTTAAGATGTGAAGAATAAGTAAGAATAGAAGAGGGAAAATAGATTTAGAATCATAATTTTCCTATCAAAGGGGGAAATGAAATGGGTAGAGGGAAGAATGAAGAAAAAACCAAGGTAGAAGAATTATTTATCAAATTCAAGACACTCAAATTAGGTTTGTCAAAATGAGAGGAATTTTAAACTTAAGGACTCTGAAGAACTTCTCTTAGCCACACAAGTATTATGCCAACAAATGAAGTATGTAGATCATCCTATGAAGGCTATATGAATGAAAAGTAAAATGGACCTACCTTCTCACAATGTGTTCCTCATTCCTTAGAACCCCTTATAGAACCATCAATCTACTATAAAGATTGGGTACTTACATGAGAAAGTAGGTAGCACCATAGAGTTTTTTGAATTCTCCTATTCCAATCTACTGGCCTACCACACCCTAATGGACGTTGACTCTATTGTGAGGCCAAATATGTATTTTGATATTTGATTAGAGATAGGAGATGTGCTTATAGTCACATATTTTTGTGTGATTTTAACTTTTGAGATTTGTATGTTGCATTTTGTATATCATATCCTTTTATTTCAAATGATTTGGAGTTTAAATTTCTTAATGGATTTTTTTATTCCTCCTCTATATGGATTTGGAAAACCAAACATGGGTGTTAAAGATGACTTTACTTTGAATAATTGGGACTTGGTTATTAAGAGAGAGAAGTCAAAGAGGATGGTCTTTAAGAGTATCATATATTTATGTTAAATAAAAGTGTTATCTTGACTTTGACCTTGTTTTATCCAATGTGGAGTGGAAGAAAATGAAATTAAGAGGAATGAGACATGAAATAATTTGAATTACTTAAAATCACAAAAAATGTGATAAAGGGAAAAAAAGGGATTCAATGATAGTAAACTATGATTCTTTATCATAAAAATGAGGGAAGTGTAGGAAAACATGCTAACATAGATTATTGTGCAAATTTTATCTATAAAAAAGAATAAAAATCTAAAGTTGATAATGAAGATCAAGAACTTGTAACCATTGCAAAACACATTCTAGAAAAGTAATGACAAATGGTGATTTTATGAGGAAGGCCAGGTCCTATCCATGGTCTTACACTATAACTCATAAAATAAAAACCCATGAGGGTGCCAAAAATCATTATAAAATATAAATGGGATAAAAAAATATGGTATTTTTTGAGGAATGCTAGGTCTTATCCATGGTTTTACACTAAAAATCACAAAATAGAAACCCAAGGGGTACCAAAAAGTGTATAAAAATCACAAAAACAAAGAGGATAAAATTACATCATGAGGAAGGCCAAGTCCTATCCATGGTTTTACAATGCAAATCATGAGAAAAAGGGAAACTAAAAGAACAAAGGGAAGGACTAAGGTTTGTGAAGATAGAGAACTGTTGTAGAGGGTGAGATCCGCACAAGTATCTTATAAAAAGTGTTAGATAAATATCATATAAAAAGCATGATAACAAGGAAAATAATCTACATTAACATCTATACCAAGGATAAGTAGATGAGAGATAAGCCTATGTGTTTTGGTAGGTTTCTTGAAGTTAAATTAGTTTGGTATCATGCCAGCTAGAATAAGAGTGGGCATCGCAAGATGCCCCAAAGGGTAAGTGGATATGGGGATGGGCATCACAAGATGCCCTAGAGTGTGAAATAATATGTGGTTAGGCATCAAAAGATGCCCCAAAAGATATAATAATGTGTGGATGGGCATTACAAGATGCCCCAACAACTAAGAAGAGGAAGAAAAGATAGGAAAAGATAAGAAGGAAAGAACACCCCATATATTATCTAAATGGATTTAAGTTATTCAAGAAGATTTTGATAGGGGATTTCATGATGATTGATAAAAGGAAAAGGATGATAAGTAATAATAATGAGAGGTAGAGATAAAGAACTATATCAAATAGACAAATAGCTAAGTTAGATAGATAGGATAGGCAATAAGAGTACATAGTTGACTAGGTTGACCTAGTACTAAAAACTAGGGAAAATAGAGTCTAATAAGAGTACAATGTTAATTGGGTCAACCTATTACTATTATCTAATTGATAAAAGAGATACAAGTTTGATTGGGTCAACCTAGTAGTGTAGGTAGGGAGAAAAAAATAGTTTGTAAGAGACTATGTCAAATAGATCAATAGTGTTCTAAAAATAGGGGAAATATTGTAATGTACTTTGAATTATAAAATGAAATAAAACACACAAGTAATTGGGTTAACTAAAAATGTTCAAATTAAGACACACAGCACAAAACCTTATACCAAAACTAGCTAATGCAAGTTTTTACAATACAACATACAATTACCAAAGACTAAGTAGTCAACTTGAGAAGAAAATGCTAAGTGGTCATCCTGAATGTTGTTAGATTATAAAGTGTTATTTTAAGTGTGATAGGGAAGTTGGTTGAAAGTAGGGAACTAGAAATCAGTCTATGGATGTTTTCAAGATGTTTAGGCTGAAAAGGATCTATGTTGGCAATGGTATTGGCTTGGTATTGGGGCCTACCCCCTCACTTCATAATCCCACAGTGATAAGGGTGTCAGGTGATTGGCCAATATATACCATTAACCATATGTTTATACTTGCCTTGAAAACTAGGTCAACTTCCCCTTTAGTGATGAAATCCAAGTAGGTAGGCCTTGGGTAAACAAAATTTTAAATGCATTTTGAAATTATGTGATTTTTTAATGTGTAAAAAAAATATAAAAATAGTACAACTAAATGGTATATTGAAAAACCACCTAATTAGACTATGTGATCTATTCTAAGCATGCAAACAACTAAAAGTGAAAGTGTGCATTAATTACTAGCATATAGTTATTAATTTATAATTTTAAACATAGTATAATCTTGGTTTAGATGATAGTGTATGAAGACATTACAGAATAGAGTCAGTAGTATCACTACTCTACTGTAGAATCTAGAGTCTTTAATAACTATGTAGATAGAGTTAACCTAGTCTTATAAACAGAAGATAGAATACAAAACTAGGTTGACTAGGTCAGCTTAGTTTTTTATATGATGGTAGTTTTAAATATTATAAAGTATGCAAAACAAAAGTTTAAGGAAGAACTAAAATGAAAGAGAAAGAGAGAAAATAACCTTGGTGGGTTGGAATATGTTGAGGAATGTTACATTATTGTTGAAGTGCCTTGAATGTTACTTTAAAATTCTACCAACTATATTGACTAGGTTAACCAAGTTTTTTAATTCGCTATTTATTGAAACCTGTTAAGATGACTATACTAGCTTAGTCAACCTAGAATGTAATCTAAAAGCCTGTTTAGAATACTATACCAGCCTGGTTGAACTAGTATGTTTTCTATAAGTGAATAAGAATATTATGTTGACCTATTCAACCTAGTAACCTGTATCTGATGAATAAATACACAAATATAATAGAGTCATTTTGATGTGACTGTGTGTTAAAATTATACGTTAAATTTAGAAACTATACTAGCCATGTCGACTTAGTATTGAAATATAGAAAAATAATAAATAAAATTATTGAAAATGAAAAATATGAAGGAAAACTTGAAAGGGTTAGTATCAAATTGGGTTCACCAAAATGTATGTAGTTAGAAATGTATCAAATCTATAAATCAATCCTAGCTTAGAGAAGATAAATCCTACTTACACTTCCTATTGGGGATACATTAGATAATCAAGAACCAATATTTGGATCCACTAGACCCAATTAGGGGATATATCATCACAAAAATAATACTAAGGAGGGTTTCAAAGCCTCCAATTAATAAAAATCATGCAATAACCCTAACTAAGCCCCATGTTTTCATATTCACTAAACTAATAGCAAGTCAAGTAAATAAATATAATCGAGTGCTCACCAAAGCTCGTGGCATAATATAGTGGTTATTAAACAAAATAAAGTAAACATGTATAAGAGAATCTTAGTTAAGCTATGTATGAGTTAGACCTAATGTATGGAGAAGAAAATTAATATTATAAAAAAATCCAATACTTGTGTTACTTATATCTATTAAAAAGATGAGCAAAGTTAGAAAATACTTACCTAAAAGATGAACCCATTGAGAATCAATCTCTCCCTTATCCAAAGGGGATTTGAAATAGGTTTTTGTGGTTTGTAAGGATCACTAAGAAAGGCCAAAGCATCCAAAACTTCTCCACAAGACTACATTCTCAAAGTAGAAACCCTTAGCTAAGACTCCTCAAGTAGAATGGTGGAAGATTATATTATAAAAAAGAACAAATGGATAATAAATCTTGATGTATCTCTAATAATGGTGAAATAATCTTGTATATATAGGTGGATTTAACCCTAAGACCTTTTGAAAGTTTTGGCCGACAAGGTCGACCCAGTCGACCTAGTACTATTATTGAAAAAAACTCACTAGGTCATAGGCTATGTTAGCCAAGAGCCAACCTAGACCATAAATTAATATCTAAAATAAGAGTACAAGGTCAACCCAGTAAACCTAGTACTATAAACTATTGAAAGGGGGTTTAGGTTAGGAAAAGAGGTACGAAAAGATGGTAAAAGATTGGAGGAGTGTGAAAGAGAAGAGTAATAGCTTAGGGTAAAAAAAATTGGAGCTAGTTGTATTGGTAATAAGTGGAAATAAGGTACAACAATCCTATGAGCACCAATGGTCTACCCACCCCTTTCCTGATACACCCCTTAAGGTGTGCACTCAAAGAGATTGAGACTCGATGGGTTCCTATAATATAGAAAGAATCAAAAATTGAAAAAAAATTGAAAATATTATGTGTATATACTACCAAAATGTTTGGGGTGGTATATAACATATAATAATAGGTTATTATCCTTTGATCATGTGCAGTTGAGAGACCCACTACCCATTATAGCCTCAAGAATGTCCTTTCTAGTACAAAAAAGTTTTAGTTTTTGGGCCTAACTTTGGATGCACATAAATAGAAACCATAAGTCATTTGAATGAACTAAAACAACCCTAACATTTATTTTAAATCCATAAAATCATAGTTTGGATCACATAGATGTAACCTTGGAGATGAATCTATGACACATACTATAGTAACAAGTTCTAAAATGCAACTTTTTTATAGTGAAGAGACAAGTTCTTGTCCTTCAAGTGACATTTCCACATCCAAGACCTCTAGGTGAAATTCCATCACTTTGAACATGTTTGGATAAGAAATTGACACATGATCTCATGATCACAACCTCCAAATACACCCATATGCATGTTTTCACTACTTTTTAGCATCATGAAAACACTAACAATAAATGTTGTCAAAGTTAAAATTATAGTTAGATAACTCCACTTTCGGTATTTCATGGATTGAAATTGGCACTAACAATATGTCTAAAGTGGTATATAACATCCAATTCTAGGCTATTTGCATCTGATAATTCTTGGCTGAGAGACTCACTACCCATTTTGAGCTCAAGAACACCCTTCCCAATATAAGAAAATTATAGTTTTTTGGCCTAACTTCAAACATGTATAAAATAAAAATAATAAGTAATTATAATGAATATAAATAACACCCACGTGCATTTTAAATCACTATAATTTTACCTTAGATCACATCGATGGAACTTTGGATATGGATATGTGGCACACATTGTTGTAATAGGTCCTAAAATACAACTTTTTTGAGTGAAAAGATAAGTCATTATCCTTCAACTGATATTTCCACCTTCAAAACCTCTAGGTGAAATTATATCACTTTTAATACATATAGATGGGAAAATGATACATGATCACATGACCATGGGCTCCAAATCCACCCAGATGCATGTTTTCACTATTGTTCAAAAGCATGTAAATACTACCAACAAATGTTATCAAAGTTGAAGCTATAGTTAAAAAAATCCACCTTCTATGATCTATGGCTCAAAACTAGCATTGCCAACATATTTGGGATGGTGGATAATGTCTAGGTCCAAATTATTAGCCTATAATCATGCTCAAGAGAGAAACCCACTACCCATTGTGGCCTTAAGAACACCCTTACCAATACAATAAAATTATATTTTTTGGGCCTAACTTTAGAAGCACATAAATGAATTAGCATGAACCAAAATAAACATTATGTATGTGTTGAATTTTTATAATTTAACCCTATATCACATTGATGGAACCTTAGATATTAATTTTTGGCACACACTACAATAATGGGTCTCGAAATGTAACTCTTTTACAGTTAAGAGATAATCTCTTATCCTCCAACTAATATTTCCATTTTTGGGACCTCTAGGTATAATTCTATCACTTTAAACATGTCTAAATATGAAAATAATAAGTTATCCCATGACCATGACCTTAAAATCCACTTAGATGTGTGTTTTCACTATTATTTAGGAACATGGAAACATTGATAACAAATATTGTCAAATTTGAAGCTACATTTGGAAAAATTCACCTTTGATGCTTCATGGATAGAAATTGGCACTATTAACATATCTAGGGTGGTAAATAATGTCTAATAGAAAGTTCTTGGCCTCCCATCATGCCCGATTAAGAGACCCACTACCCATTTTGACCTCAATAATGCCCTTCCCAATACAAGAAAATTATAATTTTTTGGCCTAACTTCAAACTACATAAAATGAAAATTGTAAGTCATTAGCACAAAATAAAAGAACCCTCACATAAATGTTGAAGGCCTATGATTTCACCCTATATTTAATATATGTAACCTTGGATATAATTTTATGGCACACACTATAGTAACAGGTCCTGAAATGTAACTTTTTGTAGTGAAGAGACAAGTTCTTGTCCTCCCCCTAACATTTCCACTTTTAGGAACTCTAGGTACAAGTCCATAACTTTGAACACATCTAAGTAGGAAAATGACATGTTATTCCATGACCAAAACATCCAAACACACTTAGATGCATGTTTTCTCTATTGTTTAGGAGTGTAGAAACACTGACAACAAATATTGTCAAATTTAAAGTTACAGTTGGAGAACTCCATCTCTAGTGCTTCATGGATTGAAACTGGCATTTCCAACATGTTTTGGTGGTGGATAATATTCAAGACAAGGTTTTTGGCCTCCTATCACACCCAATTGAGAGACTTACTACCCATTTCGACCTCAAGATTTCCCTTTCTATAATAATTGGGTACTTATATTAAGATTTTCTTAACTTCAATAATATGAAATTATTTACTAAGTATGCCAACTGTATATAAAGGAAAATGTAGCTAACATATTAATAAATAATAGTCAAAGAAAATAAATCTTACTTACACTTTCATTTGATGCTACAATAGATATTCAAGGTCATGACCAAGATGGATTCACTAGACCTAACCAAGGGATCTCTTACCACAATAACATCACTATAGAGGGTTCCAAAGCCTCTAGTTAAGCAAAACTATGAAATAACCCTATCTAGATCATATGTTTTCATATTCACTAAGTAAATTCAAAGTAAAGTAAAATCTAAACTAGTGCTCACCAAAACTTATTACACAAAGTGGGGATAATAAACATAAAAATTAAACATACATAGAAGATCTATACTCAAGTCAATACATAAGAAATATTAATGCATGGGAGATAAGCACAAATTCTAATCTATCTACTTTAACAAAGGATGAATAAAGTTAGGAATACTTACCTTTGAAGATGAAATTTTTGAGCCTCAATATCTTTCTTGGTCAAGGTGTTTCACAAGAGGTTTTTTTTATATGTAAGGATAACAAGGATAAGTTATATCTAGGATACATAACTTCTTTATGCATCCAAAAGACTTCTCCATAAACCAAGATCTGTATCTCCAAAGAACGTATTAAAACCTTAAGAAATGTTCCTCAAGTATAATGGTAGACAATTTGATACATAAAATAATATTTTTATTCTTTTTCTCCTTAAAAAATGGCAAAAATGGATGTGTGTATATAGCTAGATATAACCCTAAACCCTTCTAAAATTTTAGTCAACAAAGTTGGCCAAATTGACCTTGTTAGAAAGAAAATAAGTTAGGTCCAAAATAAGTCAGCCTAGGTTAACTTAGTCCTATAACATGCTCAACTCTCAGAATAGAGTCGACCTAGGTTGAATATATTTGTAGATGGTAAAAAAGGGTTTTGGCTTAGGTAGGGTCTAAAAATAGGCAGTATAAATAAAAAATAAATATGTAAGTATAAGTTTAAATTTATATATGGACATATAGTTTCTTATATTTTAAGTTATATTTTATATTTATACTTTCAGGATGTTTGAGAGTGGTTTCAGACCTCTAGGATCTATAATACAAGTTATAGACTTTGGAGGGTCCTATTGGATTTCAAACTTAGCCATATTTCAAGGTTCTAGAATTTTATACGTATCCATATTTCAAGATTATAGGATTTCATGGAGGCATCACAGGAGGTAAATGGATAGACATTATAAAGAAATTGGATAAAAGGTAGGAATGATATAAAACCACAACAATCTTGTAAAGCACCAATGGTCTACCCACCTGTTTCTTAGTGCACCATTTAAGGTGTGTACTCAGAGAGATTTAAACTCACTAGGATCTTACAAGAGATAAACTATTAGTAAGTGGCAAATTTACTAAAAATATTGTGTGGATACACTAACCATGTGAAGTTGTAAACTTATATGGCACCACTAACCTACAAAACAACTATTAGTAGGTGATTAAAAATGAAATTTATATGTACTACCTATAAAATCAATAAAATCTATTAAAATTAAATACATATATGTTTGATAACTCAACATACATTGGAATTTTAATCCAACAAACCACCAGGATCTACTATAATCTTGATATTTGTAAGAATAGCTTCATGGTCTGACTCATGAACTTTCCATAGATTCTTATGTAATGGCCTCCCATTATATTTGACCAATTGAATATTTGTTGTAAGAATCAAATTTGAATAGTGTAGTATCTTCCTATGTGTTTCAAAGTCTTTAAAAAATGATACATCTAAATTGTTGATAGGATATCATCAAATCCAAGTTACAGTGACTACCACAGACCTATTAGGATAGTCAATGTTTTCTCCATCTATAACTAGGAAAGTAAAAAAAAATCCTCTACACACTGCCATAAGTTGTAATATTTTGCATTTTCATTGTCCTCTTCAATAATAATTACAAAAAATTTCCATTTATCACAAAAAAAAATTAATGAAGTTATAAATATAGATAATGAAAATAAATAGTACATAATGATTAATATTCTATCTAGTTGCACTAGATTAGATACATGGTCAAAGTCATATGATGATGTCATATCCATAAGTTATAATATTGTTAGAACCTAATATGTGTCAATTTGAATTAAAGGTTTTTAGCTCCATTCATCCACCCACTCTTATGACTCACACTTATTCCAAATAAATTTCATGCATGCAAAATAGAAACATGCCAAGTGTCTCATATGAATAGTCCAAGAACCTGCATTTAAGCCAATAAATGAGTGGAGCTCACTTGATCCCACTATAAACATACAATCATCATACTTTGGTTAGTGTTCTTCCTCCATCAACTAAAAATATTTATAAACAATATAATTTTATTGTGCACCATGGCCCATTTTCTCATTACACCATCTAATAATGGTTGTTGCATCAGTAAAAATAACACCATCTTCAAAATTCAACTCCTCTCTTGTAATGACTCATTTTACACATGATCTATCACCATCATGCTCCTATTTTCCATATCCAACCTTATTTAAACTCCAAATATGTTATATGGTAGTGGTAACATGTATCTTACTCAACACGTAAAACATCTATGCATTATTGAATTACAATGTGCAATTACTTAACCAAATGTAATTTTGATTGAAAGTAATGTTCATCTTAGTAAAATTTCCATAGAACATATCAAAACAACCTTACACATAATATATACAATTTTATGATCATCACTAACATATAAATGGTACTACCTTAATATTTTTTTTAATTTTCTTTTGTACTATCAAGTGCATGCATGAATGTTATATGCATGCATATGACAACCTAAATTGAGTTGTAATATTTTGAATGAACATCATTTATGGTTTGAATGTTTAATTATCAAAAAATTAAACTAATAAAATAATAAACCAAGTGGGAATGTTTCCTTAGCTTGAAAAGTTCATCCAACCATCTATCCATGTGTGTATGCCTTACATACTCAAATAATTTCCTCCTTGAATTTGACCATAAATTATGAAATAAGGATCTATTTTGTAACAATATCACACCTTTTAGAATATTTTTTTATATTTTACCTGATAAGTTACATATTTTATTTAATCAAACCAACTAATTCATGTCCAATTGCAATTATACTCTCCTCATCGATACATTTTTTTATTTTTACAATCCACCACAAATGTTGTAATTTCCATCCAAACATGTTTTGTTGTAAAAGAAATATCCATCTAGTCTTTCAAAAAAAATGTTTGAAATAAATTCACTAAATAATTTTGGTAGAAATTCTATGCCACACTCCTATAAAATTTTATCGAAGGGTGTTTCAAAATCATTATGTTCACTACTAGTTTCTTCATTATTACTTTCATTGTTTAGTGTTTATATGGAATTTTCTTCATTGTTACTTTCATCATTGTGTGTTTGTATGTAATTTTATTCATTTTTAGGTGGTAAATCATCATTCATATATTCATCATAAACAAAATAAAAAAAATTATACTTTGAATGTAGACTTGAAACATAATTTGGACTTCTAGGTAAACATTTGTCATCATTATTGAATTCATCATTGTCAATTTCATCATTATCTAATATAACTGGTTTGTATACACATAACATTTTTAAATTTTATTGATTACTAAAAAATTTATCTTAAAATAACATATCAAGTCTTAATATCTCTAATTACATGCCTTTTAAGGTGCACCAAGAAAGGGGTGAGTAGACCATCAGTACTTCATAAGATTGTCACTCCTTTTGCCACTTTCCATCCACACTCTAGCCTCCCAAAGCCATTAAACCCAAGATTATTATTTTTATTTCTACCTATTTATATCAATTTCTATGTTTTATACTTCATGTATTTTATTATTACCCTTTTGACCTATCAGTTGTGTTAGGTAAGGACTTTTCCTCTCTTTTGGTTTGTTGGCCTCTCAGCCAACCTAGCACAAACCTAGTGAGTTAGACTTGAAAATGTGCTAGCTCAACTAGGTTGACCTAGCACAAACAACATTCCCAAATGTTTTTAGGGTAATATTATACTATATATATAAGTTAATTTACCACCATTTGATAAGAGTGAATAAATAAGTGAATAAGTGCAAGTGAACATCTGCCTATTGACCATTCTACTTGGGGAATAAAGCATTAGGGTTCAATACTTTCTTTAGAGCTCCAATATCACCTTGTGGATAAATTTTTTGGATGATTGGATAGGTTGTGTATCTTATAGCTTATTTATCTTAGTTATCCTTACATACCATGATATCTCTTACAAATCACCTTGGCCAAGAGGGAGATTGAGGCTCGATGGGTTCATATTCAAAGGTAAGTATTCCTAACTTTATTCCTCTTTTGTAAGAGTAGATAGATAGTGCATTTGTATTCTTCTCTTCCATGTATTAGGCTTCCATCTATATTGAAATGAGTATATGTATTTTATGCATGTTTAGTTTAGTTGTTTATTTGTTTTGTTTCTAACCCCCACTTTTTACCACATGATTTGGTGTGTACTAGATTGGATTTACTTTTCTTTTTATTAGATTAGTGAAGTACTAAATCATAGGACTCTTTTAGGGTTGTGAAATTATGTTAAAATGTAGGCTTTGGAACCCTACCTCACATGGTGTGTTGTGTCAAGTTATCCCCTAATCAGGTCTAGTGGATCCTCACATTGGCTATGCTCTTGATTAACAATTGTATGCTTCTCAATCAGAAGTGTAGTTGTACTCTATCCCATCTGGTCTAGGATTGATTTATGGACATGATGCATTTTTGATTTCATACATTTTGGTGAACCTAATGTGAATCAAACCCTTGAAATATTTCTTTCAATTATTTAATTTCTATTCATCATTATTTTTATCATATATTTAATATGTTATATCGACCCTATCAACCTAGATATTTACCTCTATACATAGGTTTACAGGAATAGGTAACTAGCTCAACCAGCTTGACCTAATATAGGTTTTAGAACTTACAAAATTTTGTTCAAATAACTAGATCAACCAGCTTGACCCAATATAATTTTTCTAGGTTTTCAAACTTTTTATTCAACCTACTAGGCCAACCAAGTCAACCTAGTGCATTTTTAGTACTTTTTCAATAGATTCATATATTGCTTGATTGACCAGCTTGACCCAATTTGTAGGTTTTTTGTATTTTCCTCTAAGGTCTCAGATTAGAAATATTTTCCTTTTCATCTTTAAACCATTTAGGTAAAGTTTTATTCCTCTATATCTTTATCTTTTCGTACTTTCCTTTCACAGTTTATAGTCTTTAAAATTACCCCTACACAGTCAACTAGGTCGACCCTATGGACCTAGTTCTATGTTCTATGTTTTCTAAAATAACCAGGTTGACCTAACTAACCTAGTTCACTTTCAGACTCTAATCTCATAGTATAGGTACAACCCCATCGACTCTATTCTATATGATTGTCTAGATAGTTTCTCAACTATACCTTATTATAAATTTGGAATTGATCATATATGTTAATCACATCTTTATTTTTAGTTGCTTGCATGCTTAGAATAGTGAACATAGTCTAATTAGGGGGTTTTTAATTAATCACTTAGTCGCATTAGTTTTTATTCTTTTGCACATATGGCTAAATGACATAAACATTAACAAGCATTCAACCATTTGATTACTTAAGCCAACCTACTTGGATTTCATCACCAAAGGGGAAATCAATTTGATGCTCTCATCAAGTATAAAACATGGTTAATGGTATAAAATTTCTAAGCACCTCTTACCCTTATTACTATGGTGTGTGAAGTGAAGGGGTAGGCCCTAACACCAAGCCTATATCATTGCCACTATAGTCCCTTTCATCCTAAACTTACCTGAAACTATCCTTAGATTGTTATCTCATACCTTGCTTATAGCCAATCTCCATTTACATTTAAAATAATTCTTAATAATCTAATAAACATTCTATGTTGACCAAGTAGCTAACTTTACTTTGAAGTTATTTTCTTGCTCTTTGATTAATTGTGTGTAAAAGCTTACATTAGCAAGCATTAATTCAATATTTTACTTTGTGTGCATCAATTGGATTGGCCAAAGTCAATTTAATTAACTAATTGTTTCCCTTTTAGTACTTATTATTTTCTTACATTACTTGCAATTATCTTGCTTTAATTCATAACTTGTTATCAACTTTCTTTTCTTCCCTATCTACTATGCTTAGTTAACCATGTCGACCTTATATCTTTTTTAGCCCCTGTACACTATGATAGGTTGACCTAATACTATTTAAAACATCTTCAAATCTTTTTCCAGTCATTTTTCACTAAATTAGGTTGATCTTGTGGACCCTGTATAGTTTTATAGTCCCTATTTTGCACTAGGTCAACCAGGTTGACCTAGTACTATTTTAGTCACTTTCTAATTCTTTGCTTTCTCATCTTTCTTTTATTTATTTCATCATGGAATTTTAATTTGGTGATAACATTGAAGTTTAATTAACAAACATGATGTAATTCACCAATCCTAATAGGGTTTCCCATAGACAAAGTACGGCTCCTTTTATGAATGTTAGTAATGTTCATATTGCAACCCGCAAGATGAACTATGGGACCCCTCATACCCCTTTGTATAAAATTCCTCCTCTTCTCTTAGAGGATCATCTTGAGTTATAGTATACTCCTGAAATGCTCTTATTTATCATGGAATTCCCTCAACATAGAGGTAAGGATCCTTCCACCATCTATAACCTCATGATTAACCATCAAGTTGAAGAACCTCATTATCCTACTCCCGCTTTCTCAAATAGATTTGGAGATACTAATTTATTTGTGTCTCAACCTCTTTCTTTAATATTGACTCCTTCTTATGCCATGACATCTTCTTATTTAACTTCTTCCACCTCCATGTCTAGTATCTCAACTAACATGGCAGGTTCTACATCTGTTGGGCCTCTCATAAGATCCACCATCCTTAATCCTTCCACTAGTTCATCATTTTCTACCCAAATAACTCATGCTTCTAGTGCTTCTTCCTCTCAACCATTTACCAGTCCATTTTTCACTTCACAAGCAATTTTTTCCACTAGTGCCTCAAATTCTCATAGCTCTTCTCAAGATCATATCAACACTAATAGTGGTACCCAAGCCACTAACACAAACACCAATACTAATTCTTCTAATAACACTAATAAAACTCATCAACTATTATTGTAAACTCTCAATCAAATGAACACATTCCAATCTCATAATATGAACCAAATGATGTGAATGCAAAACCACCTTCGTAATCTTCAATCTAATCCTCAACCAATGACTTGGGACAAACATAACTAAAGTGTTCCTCCTCTTCCTCTTTGATATTCTCAAATTAATCTCATTCCTCAACCTCCATTAGTCAACAAATTCATCAAGCAATTATAAAATGAACCTCTTACAACCCAAATTGCTAACATTGACATTGGAGGTATAACACCTACAATTTCTTACAATGGATCAACTAATCCTACTCTACACCTCAAGACATTTGAAAATATTTACAAAGATTAGATCGAGTTAAATACCTTTATGCTACCAAAATCTTAGTCAAAACCTTCATGGGTGATGCCTTGGATTGGTATAATCAACTTAAAACACACTCTATCACTAGTTTAGAGGACTTAGTAAATGCTTTAGTGCAAGAATTTCAAACTAGTGATATTTTAGAGAACACTTTAGCCCATTTCATCAATTGTAAACAAAATGAAAATGAAACTACCCAAGACTTTGTTAAGTGATGGAAGACTTTATCAAATAAATGTGACCATAACATGGTAGATGACAATCTCTTTAATCTCTTTGCAAATGATTTAATCCCCAAATTAAAATATCAAGTCTATACCCTTTCTCCATGTACCTTAGAGGAAGTTATCAATCAAGCCAAGACAATATTTATTTCATGCATTAATTTGAGCTGCCCCAACTTTCTGTGGGCCCTCGCCTATTAGTAAAGAAAAAACTACAATATTACTAATTATGGTGTTATCAATTCATATGACACCATTCATAATGTTCAAGATATTATTCCTACCCCTTATTTGGAACTAGCTCCTTCTCAACAATTCACTAATCCTCATTTCTCAATAAATAACAATAATGTCTATAAGCCTTTATCCTTGGAATAATTGTTTAAACATATACCCAAGCCTCTTCCTCAAGATCTTGACCCTACTCAACCTCTAAAATCATGGTATGATCCTAATAAGTTTTTTTGGTTTCATACTATCAAGGTCACTTTCACAAGACTTATAGATAGCTCCACAATTTAGCCGTAGACTTTCTTCTTGGTCCAAATTTTGATCATGATTCTATTATCCATAAGTGTTAACAAGCTTATGATATTGATTTATCAAGTCTTAAATCAAGAAAATGATCATTTAGCTGTCTATAAATACCCCTTACCTAATCATCAACCAATCCAAGAAGGTCAAGATAATCCCACTTCTTCTACCAATAACGTAGAAAGTCTTGTTGAACTAAATTTCAAATAGAATGTAGTTATCATGACTAATATATGAAGATTCATGGATTTCATTAATTCACAACCTATCTACACTCCTTCCCATAATACATATCATGTTATCCAAGATTCTTCTCCAACTCATTTAAATGAGTTGGGGAAATAAGATCTTATTTATTTTGATGATCCAATTTATGATTCTCCATTGGATGATGCCTCTCATACCATTTCTACTTCTCTCCCATCATCTTCTAATACTAATGACAATCCAATTTATACTAATAATTATCCTTCCAAACTTCAAGATCAATCTAAAACAACTACTTCTTCATCACAAAACAATTTACAACCTTCTTCTCAACCTTCTCATTCTTATCAACATAAGTTTCAATGCTCTTTAGATCTACCTTATGAAGATATTATTAATGATTATGCACCTATATATAACAATATCCTTATGGGTTATGATGAGTTGGATCCCATTGTGGAACTTACTAATATTCCATCCCATATACCTTTTTTTGAACTCATGAGGACATCTCCACATCATAGAAACCACCTTATGCAACTCTTATTCAAGATGAATATCCCTAGCCCTCCTCTAGCAGGATGGGAGGCTACTTTATCTAGATCTGAGGATAGTATCTTATAGCAATGCAAAGAAATGTCCATTAACATTGATGAAAATATAGACACTTTTCTTTCTTTATGATTTCCATTCACATCTATGATTCTGGATGAGATTTTTCTTCATGCAAATGATCTTCCATTATTTATTAGCATCCAAATCAATGATATCTAAGTTAAACAAGCCTTAATTGATGAGATTTTTGAAACTTGTGTCTCTTCCCTTGATTTCATTAAGACTCTTAGGTATTCCAAATATAATCTCAAGTCTACACACAACACATGCCAAGGATATGATAGAAGGCAAATGCATCCCTTATAGTGTGTGTGACTTCCCATTACTATCCCACTTGTCACTGTTCATGTGAAGGTGATGATCTTCAACTTTCCCCTTTCATATAACATCTTACTTAATAGGCTATGGACTCATTATATGCAAGTTGTCACATCTTCTACTTACCAATGCATTAAATTTTCTCATAATAGAGCCCAAAATGATTCAAGGAGACACTAACCCTTAGAATTTTGAATAATTCCAAGATCATGGTGTCTTGAAAATTCCTACTCTTGAACATTTTCCTAGTGTTCCATTCTATGAGTTATAAAATCTTAACTTCCCTATCAACTCAACTAGAGGTTACAATGGCCATCTTGAGCTCATTGGTAAAATTCCTCCCAACCTTTAGATTTTGATGATTATGAGCCCAATGAGATTAACTTAAAGATCAAAACTTCCAATCTCTCACCTCATCTCATCTCATATCTTCTTACCTCATTACATCCTCATTTTCTCAAGCCTCCTTATGATGACATTTATATAGTCTTTACCAAGACCAAGCACTATATTCACCAAACTTCTTTTGATGACAAGATCATCTTGAGCTGTGTCATCAATATTCATACTCTAGATTATGATGATGGCTATTATTTAGATGATACTCATTTAGGTGGCCTTGTCCAAGCTTGTGATGCTGAGATTTTTCATTGTTGATCTTATTTATTTGAGTCTTTTCAAGCATCTCATAATTTTATTTCATTTATAGTACTTTCCTCTTTATCATATGGTAGAGATGGCATCAATACCTCCATTTTCTAAGGAGCCACTTAGGACCATGCTCTTAGATCATCCTATGACCAAACCTAATCACTTTACCACACCTACGATAGTCCTCCTTAGACCTTATACCAATCTTTCCCCTCCTTTAGTAGGGCCAGCTATAGTTAAGCATGTTCCTTTTTCCACTCTAGTTAAACCTATTTCTTCTCCTACTATTGCTAAGCCTCTTCCTACTTCTCATCCTAGTGTTCCTCCTATTGAGCCTAGTTCCACTCCTTCCCCATCATCACCCTCCCTTGATGATGGTTTTCTTCCACTTCTTAATATCACTCCTTTGCCCACCAAATGGACTGATGAGTCCTCTTCAGCTTCTTCCACTCCTATTTCACCTCCTTCCATGATTCCTCCTAAAAACACTCACAAGCATATCTATTTATTCCATGGGATAGATAATCACTCTTCTACCCATTATCATAAGTTATGACAATACCTTAAGACCTTGCATCATTCTTCCTCATCATCAGATAAATCCATGCCTCCCCCAAAAGCACTTCCTAAATATTTACCTAATTATGGTGAGGTATATTGTATATGGCACCTATGTATAATGCATCACACCAATCATTGCCACATTCTTCAACAACATCTTAAAGATAATATTTTATCCATCCCTAGACCTTTTATCATTCCTCCCATATGTCATTCTCAGAAGAAGGATCCTCCTTCTTCTCCCATGGCTCCACCTCCAATGGTTCCATCACCTCATGTGGTCCCTTCACCACCTTTTATGCCTCCACCTATGATTCCTTCACATGTGGACCTTCCCTCACCTATGGATCCTTCTCCACCCATGATTCCTTCACCTAGGGATCTTTCTCCACCTATGATTCCTTTTTTTACTATAGATCTTATTTCTATGCATTTTCTTGACCAGTCTCTTCCTAACTTTCCTCCTCAACATGATCTTTTGAGCATTCTTACTTTTTCAATTAAGGATACCAGAAAATTAGTATTTTCCCAATATTCATTTAAGATTGATGAGACCCAAGCAACAATTTAATTATAGCTTCATAGAGACTTATCTGATGTATTGGATAATGTGTGTGGATAGATTTACTAGTATTTATGAGCACATGCATGGGGATTTCTCATTTATATTTAGATTGGGTGTCTCCGATATAACTTATATGTTTTATTTTATCATTACACACTATGTCAAATTCCTTCTTATCTTATATCATGTTTCTCTTTCTTGTTGTACTATAGTTAGCTTATGTTATCATTTTACATTTCACATATACTTGTATTTTCCTTATCATTACTATTTTTCCCTTATCATTGCTTTATTTTTCTTTAGAGTTTTTTTTATATTCATGATTGTTTGATTTCTTATCTTTATTTTTCACAAATAGTTGTCATGGTGAATTGGTTATCTTTAGCCTCTTCCCTTTGATTACTATCTCCTATTACCATGTGATTAGTTCGCAAGCAATATTTCTCATTACTATTTCCTTTCACCAATCCTCCTTTAGATCTACTTTTTCCCTTCTTCATTTTTTAAAAACTAAGAATATACATGGTTGATACTTGAGATCACATGCTTAGTTCATTGTCAATCCTAAGTGTTCTAGTCAGCCTTTTATCTTGGGTCACTTAGCTTCCTTTATCCTTAGCTTATAGCTCATTCATCTGTATCACAATCTCTCTCATGATTGGTCATTCCAAATCCATATGGATGAAGAATCTTAAAAAGCCTTTTAAAAAAATTAAAATACAAATCATTTAAACAAAATGAAATGATATAAAAAGGCAAAAATATTTAATATTCTTAAAAGTCTAATCACACTAAAATATGTGATTCAAATCACAACTCCTTTTTCTAGTCAAAGCTCAAACTCCATAGTTGGCCTCCTGATAGAGTGGAGGTACTTTGGGTTGTGGTAGGCTAGTGATCCAAAACTCAAAATCTTTGGTTGAAAGATAATTCAAGAAATAAGAAAAAAACAATTCAAATAATGTTATCTCTAATAAGAGATGTTTTATTAATCAAATTTGCAGACCCAAACATATGCTTATCTTTGAGAAGAGATGTATGATTTCCATTTTAGGTTACATCTTCATTTATACATGTTTTGAATGTGTGGGGAGGATTTTTAAGGTCACCAATCTTGAGGGAGATTAATTGGTTTGACTTCCACGATTTACAATAATACAGAATTCAAGGAATTACTATTTTTAGAAACTTACTATTTTTAGACTGCACTACTAAAATTGAAATTTGATACACTTATATTGGGTTTAATGGGGTAAAAATTCATTTATCAGAGCTCAATTCCATCTCAAAACGTTCCCCTCATTATTATCTTTCCAACAGTTCAAACGGTGAGTCAATTGGAGCTACAGTGCAAAAGTTATGGCTCCCAGAAGTTTTGCCATCAATTGGGGTGGACCCATCACCCGAATTGTCATCTGAATTGTTGTCCGGATCAGCTAGTAGATTGGAAGAGAAGAATAAAAAAATATTTTAGTGCTACCTACTTTCTCATTCAAGTACCCAATCTTCATAGTAGACCAATGACTTTGTAAGGGGTCCTAAGGAGCAGGGTTTCACATTATGGGAAGGTAAGTCCATTTTAATTTTCCTTGTACCAATCTACCATCATGAGTTGATATTAGTATCACACTTATTTATATACAAAGATTTTTATCTATAGCAAGTGGGTTTCCTTTGTATATAGATGACCACTAGTCACTTAGTATCCTTTCATGTCCTTAGTATGTCTCTTACCTCCTAAGGTCTTCTCATAAAATGCCTAAGTCTTACTTATTACACTCCCTTTTTCATTCCTTTTCCTTCATATTTCCTCTTGAGAAATATTTTTTTTCTTACTAATCACTCCCCATAGGATTTCATTTGTGAGTTGCTTTATAAGAACATGGATGGGACCTAACATCCCTCACAAATTAACATGCTTACCATCCTATTACCCACATTCTTGATTTAACATTACTTATCCTTCTACTTACCAATCTTGATTTGGTACCCCTTGGGTTTTTCTTTTGTGAGTTGCAGTGTAAGACTATGGAGAGGACCCAACCATCCTCACAAAATTTTCCAATAATCAAGTCACCATCCAAAATTACATGTGTCAGATATGAGATAAGATTCAATTGATTATGATATTACATGTCATTAACATGCTTCCCATCTTGATATTTAGTATGTTTTATGCTTGCTTCATTTTTTTCACCTTTTATTTTCTTATTTTCCAAGTGCATGTAAGATTACAACCATTTCTTGAATTTCTCATACTTCCCAACTTGAATTAGTATGCTAAATTTAAGACCAAATTTTTAAAAAATTTATTTTTATTTTTTACTTCCCATCATAATATAGTATAATTTATTGACTTAATTTTGATTTGTTTTTATTAAAAATTTTGCCCTTTTGCATACCTTCCATTTTATTCCATTGTTTGTCATAATTCCCAATGTGATATTTAGTATGATTTTACTTATTTTAATTTGTTTCAAAAATATTTTACATTGGTTTAAAAACAAATCCCATTTTACCATCTTGTTTTCCATTTTTTTGGATTTTTATACTTAGTCATTTTTTGTTGTTACACATTTCCCAACTTGAACTAGTGTGTAGTACATTTTTTTGATTGGTTATATTTTTCCAAGTCCTTTTCATCTATTTATTTTTAACTATGCATGTGTACTCCATAACTCTAGAAAGGAAACCACACCACATATATTTCCTATAGTATATACAACAAAACTAAATACATGTGCTAGACAGAAATATATCCAAAAGCATCCACAAACACAGCCATCATAAAGACAACATATATAACCAACACCAATGAGGCAAAATGATACTATATATATATATATATATATATATATATATATATATATATATATATATACCATGAGTTTGATACAACATAAACAACCATATATAAATCCTTAACACTAGGGCTAGGATCCATCCTTTCTATCTCATGGTCTAGACACATTACTTGTTGAGGCCTTAGTCTAGGTCCTCCAAATGGTATGTTTTAATGAGGTATTTTGAGATATCAATCACTCTACCTATCCCTATAGACATGCTATCTTTACCTATGCCTGCATCAACTCAGCCTGGGTCATTGTATGTGCCTATGTAAGCTGAGTCTGCATCATTGTATATGCTTGCATCATCTATGTCACTATCTCTAGATGTGCATATCTCTCATCTACCAAGGCATACCAAGCCTATCTCTCACATGTACCCATATTTATTGATGGATACACCCTCTCTTTGCACCTGTAACTACCTTTCTACCTCACTAGCTAATCTGAACTCGCTCACCTGAGTTGGGGTAGATAGTACACTTATATCCTCCAGTGTCATGGGTTCATTGGATACATAGTCTCATCCAGGATGTCATGGAGTGTTCCCCTCACTATGGACCCCCATCTTTCCTCCTTATCCTCAAGTATACCTATAAAATCACACTAGATGGATATTAGATCACTATCATATCTCATAATATCTATCTATAGCTCTCTACTACCAAATAAAAACTTAAGAAATAATTTCACCATCTTCATACCTATTTTTATCTCAGCTCACATGATATCATCATTTGCATAATCACCTAACATAGTCTCCTCATCTGTGTAGCCTACTAGTACCTCCTCAATAGGTCACCTCCTCAGCTTGAACCTAGATAGCATGGCTCATGTCCATCTTAGCCTCTATTTGAGTGGTCTCTCTATCCTCTCCTCTAGCTCACATATGGGATCATGTGGGATGTCTATAGTCTCCACTTTCTCTTTTTTCCATTGCTTTCATGTCCTTAGTGGTCATTGATCATCTC
Source organism: Torreya grandis (assembly GCA_037957365.1). Taxonomy (NCBI): domain Eukaryota; kingdom Viridiplantae; phylum Streptophyta; class Pinopsida; order Cupressales; family Taxaceae; genus Torreya; species Torreya grandis. The sequence continues at coordinate 129,646 of JARHVA010000195.1, forward strand.
ATTACAGGGATGGTAGTGGTACTTCTAGTATCTTTGCCTCCCCTACCTCCTCTTCTAACACTTTTCATTCCTAATAAGTCTATGGTCACTCTTGACATGACCTCATTATTGACCTCATTATCAGTGGTTTGAGTCCCCTCTTCCCTTGTGGCTCCCTCACATATCAAGCTCATTAGTCAAGTATTAGTATCAATGTCATCAAATGAGGTAAGCCTAACTGACCTAGCACCCATGCCACCAAATGTGGCTCTCTCTACCACATATAGTGTCTAATCACCTCTCTCATCTTTAGTGTTGATATAATTATGTGCTAGCTCACCCATGTAGATTCTATGTGCCCATATGGTTGTCACATGATGTTTTCACATCTCACTATTTATAGTGCTAACACATGGGGCATGTCCCATAATACCTAGTCCTCCCTCCATATCTACACTTGAGGTAACCCATCATCAACCACATAGGGTAACCTAGCCAATCAATACATGAGAAATCTCTCATTTATCCATGTTGTCAATAGTATGATCGATCCCATAGTCTTTTGCCCTCTGAATAGCATCTCAAATAAATCATGTATCAGATAGACCTAAATGATAGAACCTAGATTTTATAGTAATCCCTTCTCTATCATCATCCTATGCAAAGCTACCATAAATAGTGGTAGCTTGTTATTCAACTTGTGACAGAGCACTCACTGTGTCATAATTCCTATCACCACCTTCTAGAGGTTTGAAATCGATGATATATACAAATCATCCATACTAACTCTCCATCCTCTCAATATCATCTCTAAAAATTTATCCCACATGTATAAGGCTCTCCTCTCCTCTAAGATATTTGATATCCCTATGGTCATCGATGTTCATGCTATGGGCAGCCCAAGAATGGCATAGACATCCTCTAGTGTGATACCCACATCTATCACATCCCCATCCACCTCCCATTTAAAGGTGTTATTCAATAATTATCATCATCCCAATAACATGAATAACATGTCAAAACTAAGGGGGATCCTGTACATCTCAGATATACCTCCTAAACCCACAGCTACCAATCTAGCTTGATCTCCATCTATTAATCTATCTAACAAATCCAACAACCAAGACACATCCACCAACCTCTAAAATCTCAGTCATATCTACAACAAAGAAACAAAAAAGGATGTATTAGTTCCTCCATGTCATATATAATCACAATACATTCTTTACACATGATTTTTACAATTTTAATTAAAAATAAGCCTAATTACTACTACCTTATTCATTTTATCTTATTTCTAGTTTTCTTGGTTCCTCTTGCCCTCTATTGGTCATTAAAAGCCATATTATCCCTCTTTCAAAGTTTTACATGATTTTTCATGATTATTTTGGTTTCCTATTCAACCTAGTTTTACCAAAAGTTCCCTATTTTTATCATAGTTAACTTCAAATTCCAAGTCAACCCTCTTATTTTCCCCTCCCTAGTATTGAGTTTCTAATTTGGCCCTTACAGACTAGTTTCTCACTCCATTATAGATTTTTATCCTATATATTATACTAGGTTTACCCATACCTACTAGGTTGACCATATACATTCTTCCTTGTTTCAACCTACTAGGTTGACCTAGTTCATTCTATGTGTCAACCTAGTACATTTTTCCTAAAAAGTGCATTTTACTCACTTTCTTCCTAAACCCTTCAAACCCATTTCCCATCTTCCCATTTTATACCCTTAGAATATAATTTTATTCAATTTTTACATATATAAATTCTTAAAATTAAATTTTATCAAAAATTCACTTAATTTAATGTAAATTTCAAAAACTAGTTTGAGATCCATAGTTGCATACCTATAGTGAACATGTTGCCGCCTCTAGATGTCCTCCTCATCTAGCATATCATTACCTTGCCATCCTAGCCTTGTTTAGTCTTAGAGATCTATTTCATCTCTTTCAAAATTCAAAATTCCAAAATAAATTCTCTTTTTCCCTCTTTAACAACACTTTTTAGCAACTTAATTCTTTCATTTATTTTTAGGTAGATTCCTTATTTTGCCTCTATCTTTATTTCTACTCATTCATTTTAAAAACTATAAAATATGTTAGAATAATGATGATGTAGAGATTATTTTCCAATATCATATGTATATCTTCCAAATAAATTTATTTTTGGCTATTTTTTACACTAACTTCTACATGTTCACCTAGTGTACTCTACATTAGACACCTTCATTTCTTACAGTCTATTTCTTTATCTACAATACTAAGGTAAGTTAAAGGTATGTATTTTTTAGTATAGTTGTTTTATTTATCTTATTTTCTACTTAATTCACCATACTTAGTATCAACATTATGTGTTATCATGTTTTCTTCTGAAGCACCATCCCATATTGTACTTACATGACATGTGATGAGCTTCAATTGGGGCATATGTATACATATAATATTTTTAAATTTTATTGATTATTAACACTTTGTATCTTATATGAAACTATCAAGTCTAAATCTCTCTAAGTGCATGCCTTAATGGGTGCACTAAGAAATGGATGGGTAGACTATTAGTGCTTCATAAGATTGTCATTCCTTTTGCCACTTTCCATCCACACTCTAGCCTCCTCAAACCATTAAACCCAAGATTATTATTCTTATTTATACCTATTTCTATCACTTTCTATGATTTATCCTTCATCTCTTGCCTTATCACCCTTTTTACTTATCAATTGTGCCAAGTTGATCTAGTCAACCTAATACAATTTAGGGACTTTTCCTCTATTTTGGTTTATTGGCCTCTCAACCAAACGAGCACAAACCTAGTGAGTTAGAACCAAAGATGTGCTAGGTCAATCAAGTCAACCTAACACAACTGATGTTCCCAAATTTGTATAGGGTAAGATTCTAATATATATATATATATAATTTCATTTACCACCATTTGATAAGAGTGAAGAATTAAGCAAAGAAGTGCAAGCGAACATCTACCTACTGACCATTCTACTTGGGGAATAAAGCTTTAAAGTTCAATACTTTTTTTTATAGATTCGGTCTTGTCTTGTAGATAAGTCTTTTAGATGCTTGGATAGGTTATGTATCCTAGAGCTGATTTATCTTAGTTATCCTTATATACCATGATAATCTCTTACAAAGCATCTTATCCAAGGGGGAGATTGAGGCTCAATGGGTTCATCTTCAAAGATAAGTATTCCTAACTTTATTACTTCTTTGTAAGAGTAGATAGATAGTGTTTTTGTATTCACATCTTCCATGTATTAGGATTATGTATACATTGACATGAGTATATGTCTTTTTTACATGTTTAATTTAGTTGTTTATTTGTTTTGTTTTTAACCCCCACTTTGTGCCACAAGATTTGGTGCACACTAGATTAGATTTACTTTTCATGTTATTAGATTAGTGAAATATAAAATCATAAGACTCCTTTAGGGTTATGTGATTGTGTTATACTATAGGCTTTGGAACCCTACCTCACATGGTGTGTTGTGACAAGTGATCCCCTAATTAGGTCTAGCAGAACCTCACATTGTCATCCTCCCGCTTAAAAATTATATGCTCCCAAATTGGAAGTGTAGGTGTGCTCTATCCCATCTGATCCAAGATTGATTTATGGGTGTGATACATTTCTGATTTCATACATGGTTCATTAGGGATAGTGTTTGTACCTTGTCTTGACAAAAATTATTGCATTCATACCTTTTATTTTTCTCTCAAATCTTTTAATGGCTCTATTTTTTTATGCTTTAACTTCTTCCTCTTCTTTGAATGAGTTTTATCACCCATGACTAGACAATTGATAACTTTTGAATGTACGATATAAAAAAACAACTTGATAGTTTTTTAAGGTGAGGTCCTAAAAAATAACTTGATATATTTTATCCATTACTTTTAGGTTGTAGAATGATGCAAAAAAATTTGTGGGGACAAAATTCTTTATTGAGGTTAAAAATAGTCACTGAAAGAAGATTTTTTCTATTGCCAAATTCTTTATTGAGGTTATAAATAGGCACTAAAAGAAGAGTTTTTCTATTGTGAACATAATGTGTATGTGTTATCACGCATATGCATTATAGTGTGTACACATTATAGAGAATAAATGTTATATTTACATATTTATATGTCATATAACTATGCCATCAAAAAATTATTTGATGTAATTTCCTCTTGATTAGTGTCCAAATCACATCGTATACAACTAAAATTAATTTCAATTAGCCCCAAGTAAAATATTATACTTGTAGTTATGTTTAAGGGTTTATATTAACCCTAATTACCTTTTTGGTTTTATTTTCAATAAAATTGGGGCTAATTCAACCCCAAATCACATGATCTAATCATAATTAGGTTGAAATGGCTCAAATTGGTCCAATTTTCCTTCATGATTTAATTAGTGTATTATTTGATTTAGGATGTTATGTTAGTGGGATCAATTAACCCCTAAATTACATCCTATATAGTCAAAATTAGGTTAACAAGTTTCAATTTTGTCCAAATTGCATCACTCATTATAAAAAATGACTAATTAGGTCAATATGTTAGGAAACATGAGCTAATTCATCCCTAAATCACATCTTAGACTCATAGTTAGGTTCAAGGGGTTCAAATTCACCCAAATTACCTTCATTTTTGCATTTATAATAAAATTAGGGTCGATTAAGCCGTATGTGACCTCCCATACAACAGATTGAACTATAAATTAGATTCATAGAGTTTAATTTATCCCACATCACATCTCTAATTACACAATTTGACTAATTAGATCGATTTATGACATAGTTATAGCTAATTTAGGCCTAAATCATATATTTCTCTTGTAGTTAGGTTGAATGAGATCAAATTATACTCAAATTCTTCCTTGATTGAATGAATCAACTATTTAGTTCATTATATGATGACATTAGGGTCGATTTCACTCCAAATCACATCATATACAATTGAAAATAGGTTTGTGTGGCTCAATTTTTTAAAAATTATGTCACCAATTTCATCATTCGACTAATTATCTCAATATATGATGAAATCAAAAAAATTTAGCCACAAATGATATTGTATAGTCATAATTAGGTTCAAGGAGCTCATATTGACCCTAATTGCCTCCACAAGTGAACCAATCAACTATTTCATTCATTATATGATGACATTGGAGTTTATTGAGCCCAAACCCACACCCTATACATGTCAAAATTATATTTGTCATTAAACCAAATTATTCTTTTTTTCTTCATTCTCTAATTAAATTGGAACTGGTTAAGCCCCAAGTCACATTTTTTAGTCAATGTTAAGTTGAAGGAGCTCAAATTAGCCCTAATTATCTTCATATTCAATCAATAGATTATTTGTTTTATTGTTGTTTGACATTGGGGTTAATATCCACAAATTAAATCCTTTATAGTCAAAATTAGGTTCATGAGGTTCAATTTCACTCAAATTACATCATTGATTACACCAATTCACTCAATATACCAGCAAATCTACACTAATTTAGCCTCAAAACACATCTTATACACATAATTATGTTCAAGGGGTTCAAATTGGCCATAAGTACCTCCATTATTAAAATAATTGACTTTTTCATTCATTTTTTAATGAAATTAGGCTTGTTTGAACCCTAACTCATGTTTTATATAGTCAAAATTATGATCATGGGTGAAAACACACCAAAATTGCATCATTATATCCATTATGCCCTTTTTGTGGTAGTGTATATAATGACACTTTCCACTTTAAAATCAAAATATAAAAATTATAAATTTGAATAGATACATAGATAAATATAAACATGTATACATAGACTAAATTCATTTTTTTATGCTATGTCAATGTATACATAGACTAAGTTCATGTTTTTGTGTTATGTCAGTATAGTACATATGCACTATAATACATACACACTATGTTATTTTTTAATTCAAAACTAATCCTTGGCTTAAAAATGGATTATATTAGTCATCCAAAGGCTTAGAACTATCAACATATAGCTGAATCTAAGATCTTTGATAAAAAAAATATATGAAAATTCAACTTTCATTTCCAAATACTATGAATTTCAATGAGACAATTCATAAAATAATTACCACGATGATGATCATGCTCTATTCTGTCCAATTATATAATTTTTTTTTTTACTATCTTAAGGTTTCCATCTTTGTTAATTTCTAACTATGGCTTTTTTACGCCACTGCATGCTAGAAATATACATTCTTATATATATGTTTAGGTTTTTTTTTTTGTTGATCCAAATGTAAAAACTATAAGGTCATAAACTAGGCCTAATTTTACATGCATTCAAAAAAATTGTATATTTGAGGTAGTTAGGGGGATGCATGACTCAATATCTATTTTTCATTACTTTTCAAGATCTATTTACTTGTAAAATTAATTAAAAATATATTCATGAAAAATTATTTAAAAATATAGATCAAAAACTATATGATCTTATCTAAATTTTAACCAAAGGGTTTCAAACAATATTAAATGATACTTAAAACTAACAAGTCACATGGTCAACTATTTGTATACACATAATATTTTCAAACTTTAATTGATTATTAACATTTTTTATCTTTTAGGAACCTGTCGAGTCTCAATCTCTCTGAGTGCACACCTTAAGTGGTGTATTAGGAAAGGGTTGGGAAAACCATTGGTGCTTCGTAAGATTGTTGTCCCTTTTGCCACTTACAATCTACACTCTTATCTCCTAAAACCATTTACCCTAAGCTTATTTTTCTCAGTTGTATCCATTCCAAATATTTTTCATGCTATATCTTCCTTGTTTTTGCTTTGACCCCCTTTCACTAGTTGACTATACTAGGTCGACTGGGTCAACCCTGTACTATTTAGGAATATTTTTCACTTGGAGTTTCATTAGCCCTTCGACTGACCTAGCTCAAGACCTAGTGATTTACCTCTTGAAAACATACAAGGTTGATTGGGTTAAGCCTATACAACCAACATATTCAAAAGTATTTAGGGTAAGATCTACCTATATATACAAGTTCATTTCCAACCATTTGAGAATAAAGAAGCAAAGAAAAATAAGTGTGAATGAACATCTGCTTATTGACCATTCTACTTGAGGAATAAATCTTAGGGTTTCATACTTTCTTTGGAGATATAGATCTTATCTTCTATAAAAGTCTTTTGGATGCATAGATAGGCTGTGTAGCCTAGATTTGATTTGTCTTTGTTATCCTTACATACCACAACAATCTCTTGAGAAGCACTTTGGCCAAGGGAGAGATTGAGGCTCGATGAGTTCATCTTCAAAGTAAGAATTCATAACTTTATTTCTCATTTGTAAGATTAAATAGATAATGAAATTGTTATTATCTCTCAAGCATTAGAATTTCATATACATTGATGTGAGTATATGTCTTCTATGTACGTTTAGATTAGTTTGTTTTATTTCTAACCCCCACTTTGTGCCACAAGATTTGGTGTGCACTAGATCATATTTACTTTCTTGTTTATTAGATATAGAATGAACATTAAACCTAAGACTCTCTTAGGGTTGTTATGTGATTGTGTTGGCTATAGGATTTTGAATCCTTCCTAACATGGTGTATTATGATAAGTGATTCCCTAAACGGGTCTAGTGGATCTCCATATTCGTCATGCTCCTACTTAACAAATGTATTCCCAATCAGAAGTGTAGGTATGCTCTATCTTCTCTAAGCCAGGATTGATTTATAAGCATGATGAATTTTTGATTGCATACATTCTGGTGAGCCTGACATGAACTAACCCTTATAGGATTTGTTCACCTTATTTCATTTCTTTCATTCTTTTTCATCATTATTTTTATCATATATTTTCCATACTAGATCAACTTTATCAACCTAGTATCTAATTTTTTGTGTGTAAGTTTTTAGGTACAAGCTACTAAATCAACCCTTTTGACCTAGTATAAGTTTTTAGCTTTTTAAACATCTAGTTTAGACTACTAGGTCAACCCAATCAACCCTATACATTTTCAGGTACTCAACAACAAGTTTCTATAAATCTTGATCAATCCAGTTGACTTAGTTAGTATAATTTGTAAGCATATATCAAGGTTCTTAAACAACAATATTCATTCTCTATATATCTAATCTACCAAGGTTCCTTTTTATATCTCTATCTCTTTCTTTACAGTCTTTCATTTTACAATTTGTTGTCTTTAAAACTACCCCTGCATAGTCAACTAGATTGACCATGTTGACCTAGCTTTGTGTTTTGTGTGTTGTCTAGATAGCTAGGTCGACTCTATCAACCTTATTAATTTTTAGACCTTGATTTTTCAATATAGGTTAGACCCTATTGACATGATTCTATATTTTATTCATAGACTATTGACTATATCAACATTGTACCCTATTTCAAAGTTGTAATTAACCTTATATGATAGTAATTAGCTCACAATTTCTTTTTTTGTTGCTTGCATGCTAAGAATAGATCACATACCTTAATTAGGTAGTTTTAAATTAAATTTTTAGTTTCACTATTTTATATTTTATACACACAATACCAATTCACAAAATCTAAACAATGATTTTAACATTTATCTACCCATGGCCAACCTAATTGGATTTCATCACCAAGGGGGAAGCTAACTTGATATTTTGGTCAAGTATAAATCATGGTTAATGGTATATTATGGCTAAGTACTTGACACCTTTATCACTATAGGGTGTGAAGTGATGGGGTAGGCCTCAATACCAAGCCTATATCGTTACCACTACAAATCCCTTTTAGCCCAAACTACCTAAAGCCATCCTTAGACTACCTTATATTTTCTTGCTTGCAGCCAACTTCCCATCACATTGAAAATCATATCTTAATAATCTAATAAACATTTAGGTTGATCAATTAGTTATCTCTTTACTTTTCAAGTTGATGGCTTGCTCTTTGTTCAATTATATTTTGTATAGCAAAAACTTGCCTTAGCCAGTGTTAGTCAAAGGTTTTATGTTGTGTACCTCAATTAGATTGGCCATCTTTAATCCAATTGACTATTTTTTTCCATTTTTTTATTTCTTTTCAAATTAATTAAAAAAATTATCTTGTTTTTGTTCACAAATCTATTATAGGTTTCCTAATTTTCCCTATCTATTGTACTAGATCAACCCAATCGACCATGTACCTTTTTTAGCTTCTATTCACTATACTAGATCAACCCAATTGACCCTATACTATTTTCATACTCTGTTTACTCTTTTCTATCCTTTGTTTACTATACTAGATCAACCCAATCAACCTTATACTATTTTAAAACCATATTTTTATGTTAGGTCAACCTAGTTAACCCTATACTATTCTTGTCATTTCTTGTTTCCTTGCTTTCTCATCTCTCTTTCTTTCCCTTCATCATGGACTTTATGCTTGATGATAATACTAAGTTATGGTCAATATAAATGATGAATTTTACCAACCCTCATAGGGTCTCCCATAGATAGAGTAGGGCTACTCTCTTGGATGTTAATAATGTTCATATTTCCACTCACACAATGAATTATAGGACCCCTCCTAATACCTCTTTATAGTGTAATACTATCTTCTCATTAAAAAACCAACCTGAATTAGAGTATACCCTTGAAATGCTCTTCTTTATCTCAAAATTTTCTCAAAATCAAGGAAAAGATCCTTCTACCATTTAGAATATTATGATTAGTGCTCAATCTGAAGAGTCTCATTCACCTACTCCTAAATTTTTAATTGGATTTGAGGGTACCACTTTCTTTGACTCTCAACCTCTTCTTTGGATTGTGACCCCTTCTCATACTATGACCTTTTCTTCTCTAAATTATTCCACCTCCATGCCTAGTATATCCATAAACATTGTAGATTCTACATCTAGTGGGAATCTCATAAGATCCAATATTCTTAATCATTCCACTAGTGCATCATTTTATACCTAAGGTAATCATGCTTCTAGTGCTTCTTCTTCTCAACCATTCACTAGTCCATCTTTTACTACATAAGAAAAATTTTCCACTAGTGCTTCACATTCTCATAATTCCTCTCAAGTTCCTATCAACACCAATATTGGTACCCAAACCACTAATACTACCTCTAATGCTTCTAATAATGATAATCAAACACATCAGCTATTGTTACAAATACTCAATCAAATGAATACCCTTCAAGCTCATAATACAAATCAAATTATGATAATTCTAAACCACCTTCTTCATCTTCAATCTCCTCCTCAACTAATGGTTTGGGGCACACATAACTAGAATTTTCCCGCTCCTCCTCTTTAATATTCTCAAGGAAATATCATTCCTCAACCTCCTTTGGTCAACAAGATAATTAAACATCTTCAAAATGAACCTCTCACTACTCAAATTAATAAAATTGATATAGGAGGTATCACACCTATAATTTCTTATAATGGATCAATTAATCATACCCTTCATCTTAAAACATTTGGAAATATTTACAAGGATTGGGTCAAATTGAACACCTTTTTTGCTACCAAAATCTTGGCCAAAACTCTCATAGGTAATGCCTCGGATTGGTACAACCAACTTAGAACTCATTCCATAACTAGTTTCAAGGATTTAGTGAATGCTTTAGTTTAAGAATTCAAAACTAGTGATCTTCCTGAAAACACTTTGGCCCACTTCATAAATTGCAAACAACTTGAAAATGAAACTGCTCAAGCCTTTGTTAAAAGGTGGAAAACTTTGTCAATTAAATGTGAACATAACATGGTTGATGATAATATTTTCCATATCTTTACCAATGCCCTTTTTCCTAAACTTCAATATCAAGTCCACACTCTCTCTCTTCATGTACATTGGAGGAGGTTATTACCCAAGTTAAATGAAAATATTTCATTATGCATCAATTTGAGCCACCCCAACCTTCTATGAGTCCTCATCCCTTAATTAATAACAAAAATTACAATGTTACTAATGATGGTGTTATAGACTATTATGACACCATTTACAATGTTCAAGTTGTCATTCTTACCCCTTCATGAGAACCAGCTCCCCCTTCTCAAAAATATACCATTCCTCACTTATCTTCACCAAAAAAACATTAACATTCACAAACCTCTATCCTCATATAAATTTATTAAGAATCTACCTAGGCCTCTTCCATGAGAACTTGACCCTACCCATCCTATGAAATCTTGGTATGATCCTAATAAGTTTTGTTGGTTTCATGTTAGTTGGGGTTATTCTCATGAGACCTGTAGACAAATTCATAATTTAGCTATGAAATTTCTTCTTGGTCCTAATTTATATCATCATTTTATCATTTGAAATCATCAATAAGCTTATTAAATTGATTTCAAAGATTATAAATCACATGATGAATCTCAAGCCTTAAATCAAGCCAATGCTCATTTGGCTACTTACAAAAACCCTCTTCTTAATCATCAACCTATCCAAGATAATCAAGACAAATCCACCCCTTCTACCAATAATGTATAAATTCTTATCTAACCCACTTTAAAAGAGAATGTGGTTAACATGACTAATATGTGAAGGGGGCTTACTTTTATTCATTTCTAACCTATCTACACTCCTCCATCTAGAACATATCCTATTATCTAGGATTTTTCCCCAACTCATTTAAATGCGTTGGTAAAAGATGACCTTCATACTTTTTATGATTTAATTTCTGATTCTCCCTTAGATAACACTTATTTTTATATTTTTACCACTCTTTTGTCATCTTCTAACACTAATGATACTCAAATTTCTACTAACACTTCTACCAATTCTCAAAATCAACTTAAACCAACTATTTCATCATCACAATATAATTTAAATGCACTTAGGCTTCTCCTTTCGAGGACCTTTTTAATCATTATGCACCTATATCTAATAACCTTCTTATGGGTTATTATTAGTGGGATCCCATCAAGGAACTCACTAATTAAGCTTATGAGGACTTCTCCACATCATATAAATCATCTTATGAAATTATTATTTAAAATGAATGCCCCTCATCCTTCCCTAATAGGAAAAGAGGTAGCCTTATCTGGATCTGAGGATAGTATATTAAAATAATCTGAAGAGATACTTATCAACATTAATGAAACTATAGACATTTATCTTTCCTTAAAATTTCCTATAGATTTTATGATTCCTGATGAGATTCTACTTCATGCAGAAGATCCTCTCTTATTCATTAGTGTCCAAATAGGCAATATCCAAGTTAAGCATGCATTGATTGATGAGGGTTCTATAACTTGCATTTCATCTCTCAAATTCATTAAGACCCTTAGATATTAAAAATGCAATCTCAAGTCTACACACAACACCTACCAAAGATATGATAAAATTCAAATGCTTCCTCTAGGTTATGTGTGGCTTCCCATTACCATCCCATCTGTCACCATTCATATGAAGGTGATGATATTGAAATTTTCCCTTTCTTATAACATCTTGCTTGGTAGGTCATGGACCCACTGTATTAGAGTTGTTGAGTCTTCCACCTGCTAATGCATTAAATTCCCTCATAATGGAGCCTTTTACAGGATTCCAGGTGACACTAACCCTTGGAATTTTTAACACTTCCAAGACCATGGTGTCTTCAAAATTCCTACTCTTGAACCTTTGCCTAGTGTTCTATTCCATGACTCTCAACATCTTAATTTTCTCATTAATTCAACTTGAGGTTACAATGGGCATCATGAACTCATTAGGAACATTCCTCCTAACCTCTTAGATTATGATGATGATGATCCCAATGAGATTAACCTAAAGATTAAAACTTCTGATCTCTCACCTCATCTCATAGATTCCTACTTCCTTACAGCCTTATTCTTTCAAGCCTCCTTACAATGATATTCCCATAGTCTTGACCAAGACTCAACATTATATTCACCACACTTCCTCAAATGACAAGGTCATCCCTACTTGTGTCATTGATCTTCAAATCCCAGATTATGATGATGGTTATTCCTTAGATGATCTATTCTAGGTGGTATTGTACAGACCTGTGATGTTGAGATTATCTAATATAATTCTTATTTACTTGATTATTTTCTTGTATCATCCTATCTTCCTTAATTTATAGTTCCTAATTTTGGTATTTTTCCTCTTTATCATAGGGTAGAGATGGCACCAACACCTCCAATTTTTTAGGATCCTCATAGGAATATGCTCATGGATCATGCTATGACTAGGCCTTACCATTTTTGTAGGTACCTTGAGCACCATAGTTGGTTTAATCTTAAGATTAGTGTGACCCTTTTTACACCTAATATAGATCTTTCTCCTCCCTTAGTACATCCCTTATCAGAGCCCATTCTTACTCCTGCTATAGTTTAGCCTCTTCTTGCACCTACTATAATTGAGCCTATTCCTACTTCTATTATTGTTGAGTCTATCCCTACTTCTCATCCCATTACTCCTTCTGTGGATTCTAATTTTATTCCTCTTCCATCACCACCTTCCCTTGGTGATGTTTTTCTTCCCTTGCCTAATATGGCTCCATTACCCACGAAATGGGTAGACAAGTTTTCTCCATCTTCTTCCACTCTTATTATATCTCCTTCTATGAGTGCTTCTCCTAAGACCACTCACAATCATATATATATATATATATATATATATATATATATATATATATATATATATATATATATATATATATATTAATTTCATGGGATAGATAATCATTCTTATACCCATTATCTCAAGTTGTGACAATATATTAATACTTTCTATCCTTCTCCTTCCTCAAATAAATTCATGCCTCCCCCAAAGCTTTTACTTAAATATATACATAAGTATCATGAGGTGTGTTATCTATGGCACCAATATGAAACCCATCACATCGATCATTATTGCATCCTTCAAAAACACCTTAAGGACCACCTTATAGTTATTATTAAACCTTATTCCATTCCTCCCATAGGTATTTCCCATAAAAAGGCTCCTCCTTCTTCCCCCATGGCTCCACCTCTAGTGGTTCCATCCCCTCTTGTGTTCCCTTCATCATCTTTTGTGCCTCCACCTATAATTTCTTTACCTGTGGACCTTCCCTCACTCATGGATCCTTCTCCATTAGTTATTCTTTCATCTCTCATAGATTCCACTCCCATGCATTCTCCCAAATATCTCTTTCCTAATTTCCCTCCTCAGTATTATTCATAAAAAATTCCTACTTTTTCAATTGAGGAGATTAGAAGAGAATTCTTTTCCCAATTTTCATTGAAGATTGATGAAACATTAGTAATAGTTCATATCTAACTTCATAAATATTTATCCGATGTCTTGGATAATGTGTGTGGGTATATTTATTAGTACTTATTATAACATGCATGGTGCCTTTACATTTACATTTTGATTGGACATGTGCTCTAACTTTATTTTTATCTATTTGTTATATCATTTGATGTAGTGTCAAATTCATATTTTTCTTATATAGTGATCTTACATTTTATACTATATCTTGATTATATTTTCATTTATATTTACATATGATTGTCTTTATTTATCATTTTTTCTCTTTATTTCTTGATTTTTTATCAAAACTCACTTCTTTCCTTCATGATTGTTTACTTTCTTATCTCTATTCTTCATAGATAATTATCATTGTGACTTGGTTATACCAACCCTATTCTATTTGATCTCTATCTTCTTTTACCATGTCATTAGTTAGCAAACAATGCATCTCATTATACTTTCCTTTCACCAATCCACCTTTGGATCTCCTTTTTCCCTTATTCTTTTTTTCATAAACTAGGCATACACATGATTGAGACTTGAGATCACATGTTATTTCATTGTTAACCCTAAGTGTCCTAGTTAGTATTTGTCTTTAGTTACTTAGCTTCTTTTAGCCTTAGCCTAAATCTCATTCATGTGTATCATTACGTCTCTCATAATTGGTCATTCCAAATCTGTATGGAGGAGGAATCTTAAAAATCCATAAAAAGTTAAATGCCAAATCATTTTACAAAAGGCAATGATATAAAAATCAAAAATATTCTTAAAATTCAAATCACACTAAGAGACATGATTCAAAGCACATCTCCTTCTATTCAAAGCTCAAACTCCATATTTGGCCTCATGATAGAGCCAAATTACTTTGGGGTGTATTAGGCTAGTAGCTTAGAAGAGGAGAATAAAAAAATCTTTTAGTGTTACCTATTTTCTCATGTAAATACCCAATCTTCATATTAAATTGATAGCTCTATAAGAGGTCCAAAGGAATGAGGAACACATCATAGGAAGGTAGGTCCAATTTACCTTTTCTTGTACTAATCTACCTTGATGAGTTTATCTTAGTAGTATGCTTATTTACCTACAAATATTTATGCATATAGCGAGCATGTTTCCTTTATACATTGATGGTCACTAGTCACTTAGTTTCTTCTCATGTCCTTAGTATGCCTCTTGTCTCCTAAGGTCTTCTCATAAGATGCCTAAGTCTTGATTTTTATAATACCTTTTTCATTACCTATATCCCTCATATTTCCTCTTTAGAAATATTATTTTATCTACTGATCACTCCCCTTGGGATTTTATTTGTGAGTTTCTTTATAAGACCATAAGTAAGACTTGACATTCCTCATAAATTACCACCTTTTTCCTTCCTATTACCCACATCCTTTGTTACCCTATTGTCCCAATTTTTCATCCCCAGTGGTGTTCTCTTGATGAATTTTAGTATAAGACCATGGATAGGACCCGACATTCCTCATAAAACTTTCTAATAATCCAAGTCACAAACAAAATTACATATTTCAAATATGAGATAAGATGTGATTGATTAAGAAGTTACATGTCATTGACATGTTTTCCAGCTTGATTTAGTATGTTTTTATGCTTAATTTATTTCTCTTTTGATTTTATCTTATTATTTTTTGAGTGCATGTAAGAGTACAAACATTTCTTGAATTTTTCATACTTCCCAACTTGAATTAGTGTGATAAATTTAAGACCAATCTTTTGCCAATTTTTTTTTTCCTCTTATACTTCTCAACATGATATAGTATGATTGATTGACTTAATTATTATTTTTAATATCATTTATACTCTTTTACATACCTTCCATTTTATTACATTATTTTCATACTTCCTAAGGTGAATTAGTATGATTTTAATTGTTTTAATTTGGTGAAAAAATCTTTCACCTTGGTTTAAAAACAAATTTATTTTTTACCATCTTGTTTTGCCATCCTGTGGTTCTTTATACTTAGTCATTTCCTTATTATTACACATTTTCCAACTTGAAATAGTGTGTAGTACATTTTTTTCATTGATTATATTTTACCAAGTCCTTTTTTCCTATTTCTTTTTTCTCATGCATGTTTTCTACGTAATGCTAGAAAAGAAACCACATCTCATGTGTTTCCTATAGCATATACAACAAGAGATAAATACTTTTGATAGAAATAAATATATCCAAAAAATCCATAATCATAACCATGATAATAAAAACATACACAATCAATATCAATATTCCAAAATGATACTATATATATATAATTATTTTTGATACAAAAATACAACCATATATACAATGCTCCAGCTCTGTGGCTAGGCTCCATCCTATCTATCTCATGGCCTAATCATGATACCTGTTGAGGCCTCAATTTGAATCCTCTAAATAGTAAGTTTTAAGGAGGCTATTTGTGATCTCAATCCATCCACCTATCCCTCTAGATGTGGCAGCCATGTCTATACCTACACCAATTGAGATAAGGTCACCATGTGTGTCACCCTCTCCTAATCCTACACTTGTGTCATTTGGTTTAGGGTTATTGTATGTGTTTGTTTCATCTACATCACTATAGTTAGATGCATATATCTCTCCTTTATCAAGGCCTACCATGTCTATATCTTACTTACACCCATCTTTGTTGGTGGTTGCATCCTCTCTCTGTACTCATATTTGTCTTGTTACCTCTCCAGCTAAACTAAACTAGTTCACCTGAGCTAGGGTATATGGTACACTAGAGTCCTCTAATTTAGTAGGGTCATATTGCTATAGAGTCTCATCCAAGATGTCATGGATTAATCCCCTCACAAGGGACCCCTAGGGCCCATATCTCTTCCTCATCCTTAGTTAAGGTTATAAAATCACACCCAAATAGATATTAGATCACTATTATATTTCATAACATCTATCTATCTCTAGTATCTATTTCAAAATAAAAACTTAAGAAATAATTTAGTCATCTTTATTACCTATTTGTGTCTTGGCCGCTATAGTCTCACCATCCATGCAACTGCCTAGCATAGTCTCTCCATCTACATAGCTTCCTAGCACCTCTTCTATAGGTCACCTCCTTGGCTCAAATCTAGATATCATGGCTCATGTCTACCTTATCTTGCACCTAAGTGGCATCTCTATCATCCAACTCTCTTCTAGATCATCTATTGGGTCATCAGGGATGGTGATAGTCTCTACTCTCTCCTTCTCCTGCTACCTCTATTGATGTCATGTCCTTAGTGGTCGTAGCTCATCTCACCTCTCTGCATTGCTCTCCTCCTGATTTGTTCCTTATCATGCTCACCTAGTCTATGATCACTCACAACATGGCCTAAGTATTAAACTCATCATTGATGGCCCTATTCCCCTCCTCCCTTGTGGCTCTCTCATATACCAATCCCATTACTCAAGAATCAATATCAATGCTACTAGATGAGGTAAGCCTATTTATCCTGGTACTCATATCACCAGATGTGGCTCTCTCTATTAGGTGTAGTGTTAGACCACCTTTATCCTTGTTATAACTAGTGAAACTATGTCCCAACTCAGCCATGTAGTTATTATATGACCATATGGCTTCCATTCTATGTTTGTGTGTCTCACCATCTACAACACTGGCTCATAAGGCATGTCTCATGCTACCTATTCCTCTCTCCATATCCACACTTGAGATGACTTATCATCAACCATATGGGGTAACACCTCTCATATATCCAAGTCATCAGTAATATGATTGGTCATATCAACTTTTACCCTCTAACTAACACCTCATATAGATCATGTATGAGTTGGACCTAGATGATATAATTGAGATCATATAGTAATCCCTCCTCTAGGATCATACTACTTTAGGCTGCCATGAATAATGGTACCTTTTTGTCTAACTTGTGACATAGCACTCACTATATCATAAGACCTATCACAACTTTCTATATATTTGGAATTTGTGATTCATATATGTTGAACATACTAACTCTCGTGCCTACCAATATCATTTCCAATAATGTAACCCACATGGTTGAGGCTCTCCTCTCATCTATGTCATCTATTATACCTATAGTCATTGATGCTCCTACTATTAATAGCACTAGAATAACATGCACATCCTCTAGAGTAATAGCTACCTCTACCATGTCCCTATCCACCTCCCATCTAAAGGTGTTATTCAATAATTCCTATCATCATAGGAACATGACTAACAAATCCACACTTAGGGGAATCCTACACACATCAATTATCCTTCCTAGGCCTATAGATACTAGCTTAGATTTATCTCCTATTATCAGATACTCTAGTAGATTTGATAGCCATGATGCACCTGCAAATCACCAAAATCTAGGTCATCCCTACACTCAAGATATAAAAAAATATGTATTAGATCCTCCATGTCATGTATAATCACAATACATTATTTTTACAATTTCAATAAAAAATAAGCCTGAATTGCTTTAATTTATTCATTTTTACCTATTTTTTAGCCTACTCGGTCCTTTTTGCCCTTGGTTATTTTGGGCCATTCTAGCCTTCTTTCGGCCTTTTGCATGCATTTTTATACCATTTTGGTTCTTTTTTCAACCTAGTTTGACCATAATTTCCTTATTTTTGCCTTAGTTGACTTAGAAATCTAAGACAACCCTCTTCTTTTCCCATCCCTAGTATTGGGTTGTCATTATGGACCTTTCATATTAGTCAAAAAATTGTACTAGATTGGTAGTCTACAAAACATATAGGGTCAACACATACCTACTAGGTTAGCATTGTGGATTTTGCCCATTTTTAGCCTGTTGGGTCAACTGGGACCCAATTAATTTTCCCTATTGATCTCTTTCATTTTCCTCAAAAAAATGCCTTCTGGTAGTTTTCTCCCTAATTCCTTCAAATCCATTTCTTGTCCTAGTTTTTCCTACCTATAGAATCTAATTTAGCTTCATTCTAACATCTAAAAATGTTGAATTTTTTTTTAAATACATTTAATTCATTAAAATACTCCAAAACTAGCTTAAGATTCATAGTTGCATGCTTGTAGTGCACCCGTTATTGCTCCTAGAGCTCCCCCTTGTCTAGATTTTTATCCCGTCTCCATCCTAGATCATTTGGTCTCCAGAGCTCTTTTTCTCTCTTTCACAAGTCAAAATAACCAAATGACTTCTCTTTCCCCTATTTAAAAACACTTTTCAAAATTCAATATTCTTTGCTTATTTTTAGGTAGATTCCTTATTTTGCTTATATATTTGTTTCTATTCATCCATTTTTCAAATCACAAAATGCATTGGATTCATGATGATGTAGAGAATCTTTTCCACTATCATATGCCTATTTTCTAAAAATCTTGATTTTTGGCTATTTTTTGGACTAACTTCTATAGGTTCACCTTCATTTATCTTTCAATAAATTTCTTTATCTATAGTATTAAGGTAAGTAAAGGTATACGTTTTTCAATTCTATCCTTTCATTTATCTTATTTGTTGCTTACTACATTTTACTTAGCTTCAACGTTATGTGTTATCATGTTAAATTTCCTGAAGCACTATCCCATGTTGTACTTACATGACACATGATGAGATTTGAGTGGGGCATATATATACACATAATATTTTAAAACTTTTATTGATTATTGATACTTTGTATCTTGCAAGAACCTATCAAATCTTAATCTGTCTGAGTGCATGCCCTAAGGGGTGCACCGAGAAAGGGGTGAGAAGACCATTAGTGCTTCATAAGATTGTTTTCCCTTTTTCCACTTTCCATCTACACACTTTTCTCCTAAAACCATTTACCGTAATCTTATTCTTCTTAGTTTTACCCATTCCAAACATTTATCATGCTTTATCCTCCTTATTCTTTCCTTGACCCCCTTTCACCAGTTGACTGTACTAGGTCAATGGGGTTGATCTTGTATATTTTTAGCCTCTAATTACTATACAAGGTTGATTTAATCAACCTTGTACTATTTAGGGATATTTTTCACTTGGAGTTTCATTATCCCTTCAGTCAACCTAGCTTGGGACCTAGTGATTTACCTCCCAAAAACATATAGGGTCAAGTGGGTCGACCCTATATAGCCAACATATTTGGAAGGATTTAGGTCAAGATATACCTATATATATAAGTTCATTTACAACCATTTAAGAATAGAGAAACAAACAAGAATAAGTGTGAATGAACATTTGATTATTGACCATTCTACTTGAGTAATAAATCTTAAGGCTCCATACTTTTTTTAGAGATACAGATCTTGTCTCGTGGAGAAATATTTTAGATGCATAGATAGGTTATGTAGCCTAGAACTGATTTGTATTTATTATTTTTACATACCACAACAATCTCTTATGAAGCACCTTGACCAAGGGAAATATTGAGGCTTGGTGGGTTCATCTTCAAGTTAAATATTCCAAACTTTATTTGTCCTTTGTAAGAGTAGATAGATAATGTAGTTGTACTTCTCTCCTATGTATTAGGATTCTATATACATTGACATGATTATATGCCTTTTATTCATGTTTATTTTAGTTTATTTTGTTTCTAACCCCCACTTTGTGCCACAAGCTTTGGTATGCACTAGATTAGATTTACTTTCTTGTTTATTAGATATAGAGTGAACATTAAACTAGGACTCTCTTAGGGTTGTTGTGTGATTGTGTTAGACTGTAAGCTTTGAAACCCTTCCTAACATGGTGTATTATGATAAGTCATCCCCTAATTAGGTCTAACAGATACTGATATTAGTCATGCTCCCACGTAATAAATGTATTCCCAATCAAAAGTGTAGGTATTATCTATCTTCTTTGAGCCAGGATTGATTTATAGCCATGATGCATTTCTGATTGCATAAACTATCTACTCTATTTTCCTAACAAAATAGGAGTTCCTCTTTAAATTTTATATGTTTGACCTAGTTATACTAAACCATTTGTTAAAAATATAATGTTTTGGAAACTAGACTTGAAATTCAACAATTCATGTCATTATACCATCTTCAAATTTTGAATGTAGCCATCTCAAATTATCTGTAAAAGTTTAGATTTCTCATTTTTAGGAAAAACATGTCCATGAGTAGGCCATTTTTTATCCACCATATTTCTATACTTAACCACATTTATGACACTCTCCCTACACATTCCCTTGTGTCAAAGGATAAAAATAAGAATTCAGTAGTTGCATTGATCACTTCTAGGGGAAAGAGGTTGAAACCCTTACTTGAGCTATTATGTCCACACACCATAATACTATATGGAGATCTAATTATGAGTGTGTAGGATACTTAATTTTTAATGTTATTTTGGCAATTACCTAATCTATTATTATTGTTTTTTTTTAGAGTGTGAAATCTAAGTCATAGTGAAGATTCAATCATATAACATATTATGCATTGCACATCGACAAAGTGAAGGTATAGTCATAATCAAGAAGATTCAAGATATGGGAACTAGAAAACCAAAATTATGAAACCCTATAGAGATAGGCCCAATGACATAGATATATGAACAATACACAAATATAGAATCAACACACACCATCTTGTTATGGGTAGGCATGTACAAGACAAGTCTAAAAAACTATGGTATCATCTCAGGGCATAGTGTAAGTTTATAAATTTAGGATCAAGTCAAAAATAGTCAACAAAAAAAGATTATAGTCTCATATTTATAGAAGATTCAAGGTGAATTCATTTATTAACCTATTTATCAATTAATTAAATTGTAGTAGCTTATGTTTGTAACACTTCAGGATTTTTTTATGTTATTTAGCCTTTAAGTAGAATTAAATTATGTATTTCAGTTGTGTGTGTTTTAGTCTACTTAATTAAAAAAAAATTATTCCTATTTTTTGTAAAAAATATAATTATGATAAATAGTATCTAATTTCATATAATTAAGGCTCAATTCAATCAATTTTCCTCAAATAAATATATTTTATCATAAAATAATGATAAATGGTGCTCATGAATGACTAATTTTTCCTAAATATACCTATATCTATGTCATCATTTCTATTGTGGCCTAATTTGGTCGTATTTAATAAATAATGACATTCAATCATGAATTAATGACAAATTATGCTTGTATATACTCAATTTTCCTCAAATCCACCTACATCTATCTATTTTTCCTCATAATATCATTTACAATTGTTAGAATCTATCATTGTATTATGGATCAATTTTAGTGCACTAATATATGATTTTCTCAATGTTTTTTACTATGAAAATAATTTTCCTCATAGATGCATTATTTATATATTATTCATTATGAATAAAGAGAGGATGGAAAAAGAGAGGATGAGTAGGAGAAATAATTTGTTCATTAGGTTTATAAATGGTTGTAAAAACACACTGCTTCAATAACATTTTGGGCTTACCCCTATTGGTTAACTTGGTTTTTTAATGACTTTATTGGTGGTATTATACTAAAATATTATTTCTTAACTTGAATATCCATCAATTAGAAATATTGAAAGAGAGGAAAACAAAGAATGAGGAGGGGAAAAAAATATTCTTAAAGTTTTTTAACTTCTCTAAAAAACATTACTTATATCTTTCCCATAAAAGGGAAACTTGTTGCTACAATTACATTTCCTAAATATTCCCATTTGAGGTATACTACCTTTGTGCATCATCTATTATATCCACCCACATATTATCATTGTGTGTTTCTCAATTTCAACAACAATGTTTAACCATTATTTTATCCACCTCTCAATCTTTAGACCATATAAATGATCATGTTGAGAGGGTCATATTAACATATTTAAGTTATTTTACCTTTAAACAAAATTATTTTATAATATTTTATGGGATGGAAGCCTAATTTTTTTATTTTTAAAAGGATCAAAAGGAAAAAAATGTTCTTTAATGTTTTCTTCAACCATGAACTGCCCTAGCATTTTTTTTGAAACAACTACCCTAGCATTTGAAATATATAATTCTCATATAGTTTATCCCTTATTTTTGGTGTAGTATTATGTTAATTTATTATTATAGAGTATATATGATTATATAACATAAAGTAATATGTTTTAGTGAAAAACATAGTATGTTTTTTCAATCTAATTTTGTGCTCTATTATGTTTAGCGAAATGTGTGAGTAGATAAAATGTTTGTTATTACTTATTTAACTAAATAATAGTTTATCAATAAAAACATGGTATTGTTATAATTTGAGGTTAGAGTGATTATTTTTGTCACCAATTTTAGAAATCATCTCGTATTTACTTTTTGTTACATTAATAAGAGCATTGAAAGGATAATGGTTGGGACACTTACATAAATTGGACTACCTGTAGAGTTACAGTGAGTGTTGTCTTCATGACTTTAGATTTTTCATGAGAATCATAATTTTCATTATTTTTTCATATAATTTACTAAAATAAATGACAAGGAGATAGTTTCTACACTAACACATAGAGCTTCTCTTGTATGTGTAACAATAGCTACCAATAATAAAATTGACAATAAAATTATATATTACAATCACCAACAAATGAACTCAATCTTAAATTTATATTCATTGTAAATATTTATAAAATATACAATAAATTATATTCAAATTTAAAATTAAATAAAAAATTTAAACCCAAAATAATGAGTGACATTCTTATTATTGCAATGATTTATGGGTAGATGTATTACAATTTGATGCAAAATTATTTTACACGTCTACAATTTTATAGTTTAGATTCTTGTTTAGCTACATAATGTGTTGGTTTTTTATTGCATTAGGAAAAAAAATTATATCCATGGTAAGTAATTGAAAGCTTCCACAAAAAATTAATTGCATTAATAATATTTTGTGATGACTTAAAAAACATGCAGTGGTAGAATCTATAAAAAAAATATTAATTTAAAATTAAAATTTTCTCTAACTAATAAAAAAATAAGGAGGTTATAAAAAAGGATTTAATCCAATTTAAATTATAATAAAATAGTTTTATCACACCATCCACTAAAATATAAATCCTAAGAAATACCAAAAAGATATAATTATTTGTTGACATTTACAACAAACAACTTGAACTATACGTAAAACATAATCAAGGTAAGCTCTAAATATATAATAATCATATGAAAATAAAAAAACATATAATTAAATCATATCATATATAATATGAAAATTTTAAAAATATATAATTAATAGATATACACTTAGATTTTCTTGAATACAAATTTTGAATACACATCTATAGACACTAAATCTGAATTATATAGTACATCAGTCTTGTTTACTTGACAAGTAATTCTCATGGTTGTACCCTTCAGCTATTATGACCCTTACTAATAAAAGGCTTGAATCTACTATATATTATACCTATTAATTTCTCTTATTCTAACCCTATGTTATTCTAATGACCAGACCTTCTATGCTACTTAAAATTTTATAAACCTGCCTATTATCATCCTTTACAATTTTTAGACCTGTACCTATTTTATAGTTTCTCAAACACTTGCATCCCTTCTAAACACCTACATTAATGTAAGTTTCATGTGCCAAAATAAGTTTATAATTCCCTAAAGTCATCAAATTTTCAATTTTAATGTGTCCTTATGGTCGACCTAAGTGCTTTAATGTGAGCTATTCCCTGAAATTATTGTTATATATGCATGATGAATCTTCACACATACCTCACCTAGAAAATACCTAAAAACACTCAATCAAGCATTAAAGTGAGTAAATATTCCCTATTTTTTTATTTTTCAATATTAATCATGGGTATAACCAATATACAAGTCTACAGTACTAAAGGAGCATTCCATGAGCCATATTTTCCAAATTACAAGCTAGGTCACTTTATGTACTCTTTTATCACACATTGCATCCTTATGCACACATAAGCCAACATGTAGGGGATAACTACATAAGTTTGAGGCCCTCTCTAGGGTATTAGATATATAGGCAAAACCTATTGATATAGGGGTCCTTGGGGAAAATTGACACCATGTGCCCACTAAACCATTTTCCCACAATCACTCCAAGGGTGAGGAAGCTAGGTTTGATAATTTTACAAATATTGATAGTTATAATTGGTTGCATCTATATCTAGTTAGTATTCTATACTAGACATCTATATCCAACTCAGACACCAACATTGATGGAATTGTCTAGATCTTTCATAATCATATGAATCTACATAGTGCAAAATTCCATAATCTGACAATTATTCTAGAATCCTGATCCAATCCACTTCCATCTTGTTTCACCCCAGATATACATGTGCATAAAAAATAGGTAAGTACTCTTATTTTCTATTTATGTCAATATCAATCAATAATTGTACTTTCTATTTTTAGTATATCTCAACATTATAAATTTAGAATGTTATTTATTTGAGTTTGAAATCAATTAGCCTACTATAGATTTGTTTTCACCCTTGTGTTATTCACTTCTAAATTATTAACCCTATACTTTATTGACCCATCTTAGTTTAGGGATAAAAATTTGGTGAACGTGTATTTTTATGTAAACTTAGCTTATCTTAGGTTGCTTATGAGGTTTTTCATTACTTTTTTTTAGTTTTTCTCTATCATTTGTATACAACCTAGGCATAGCCCTAGATTAGTTGTTATTTCTATAAAACACCTAGAGCTTCCTCCTTATCCACATAATATAGCTCAAAAAAACTAAGTAGTGCATCCTATACTTAATAAATATGCCATAAGTAAATTGAACCACATATTGAAGAAGTTATTATAGAAACTAATTATACACATGAAAATGGTGAATCAAATTAAAATGATGAATATGAGCAAATATACCAAGAGAAAGTGCAATCTCTTATTATGTTTCAACACTATATCTAATAAAACCCAAATGATCTTGATGAAATCCTAAGAATTTTATTAGAAACTATAAAATTAAAAAGTGTAGAATAACAATAAGGTCCATTTATTAATCATGTTATTAGATCTGTGGGCCATCCCCATTTACCAATAACCTTCCCCTTGAGCACATCACCATTTCATACTTCTAATGGGGGCATGATATATGTGTTTACACCTTTTTTACCTTAAAAAAATATACTATTACTCCATCTCACATGGGAAACATTAACACTTCAACCCAATTACCAGTTTCAATGCCTATATCCACTTAAACTTGGGTACACCTCCTTTTGTTACTTCTCAAACTTCAAACCTTAATTAGCAGAAGGTGTAATATCTTATCCAAACCATAAAAAAATTTCAATATAAGGTTAAAAATATTGAACAAAATTCTATGAAATGACCTTGTTATTAATTCATAAGAGGTGTTGCATAACCCTCTTGCACTTAAAATATCTTTTAACCCATTTCCAACTTGATTTTTTCAACTAAGGTCACATTTTTATGATGTAAAGGGGGATCCTAAACAAAATCTATGATATTTCTATGTGGCATGCCTTTATTATACCTCCAATGATAAAATTTTGACTAAAATATTTCTAAAAAACCTCAAGGTCTATGCTTTAAGGTGGTTCCATGATTTACAAATAAAATCAATAAAATCATTCAAATCTCTTATAGATTAATTTTTGGCACATTTCTCTATCAACATTACTGAAAAGGTTTCCTATTCTCAAATTTTAAAATCAAACAAGGAACCAATGAACCTATCAATGCATATGTCTTAAGGTACAAGAAAATGTTGGCTAAAATGACCAATACAATGGTAGATAAAGAGATTCAAGGCATCTTCAAGAAAAAATTACTTGCCTCATTACATAAGTCAATTATTTTAAAAAAGTTAAAATCTTTGGATGACTAATACCATATTGTTCATGATCGTGAAATAAATCTTATCTCATTGAATAATCTAAAGTATGTAGAAAACACACTGACTACATCAAATACCAAGTTTACTATCAAACCAAGTTATAAGGTGAAACCCACATAACCTAAAAAGGAAACAACTAATATGGTTAATGTGGTGTCATAATAACCTAATTAGTTTGTCTTATCTAATGCACCAAGGAGATAATTTACACACTTAATTAAGTCTCTAGATTCATTACTTCTAAATATTTTAGAGTGTCATCTCATACCTCTTCCTTATCATATAGAGGTTGATATGAGTCAACTTATACCTAAAGGATACAATGGAAATGCTTATTGTGACGATCATTGAATCTTAGGCCATTCTACAAAATGATTATTTACCTTAAAGCATAAAATCCAAGCCCTTATCAATGACCAAAAATATATTTTTGATGATCCTCCAAAAGAATCAAGTTCACAACCTATTGATCACCAACATCAAATATATTTAACAATCATTTACAAGACCATTCGAATAAAGAACTAGAAGTGAAAATGGTATATAATGCAAATCCTATTCCACCTTATTATGGGCACATATTAGATTGGATTATTGATACTTATATGTGACATACACCTCCTATGATTCAAAGACCTATTAATTTTGATGACAGTGAGATTGTGGATGGTGAATCAAATATTTATTCCTTACTCATTTTAGAATACATTGATCACCATCCTATACATAGTGTTATGATTTATAATGGTGAAAGTGATAATGTTTTCACCATGACATTACTTACCTACTTTAGTTATACACATGATGATTTACATCCTTTGACCAAATTAATTAGAGTATTATATGGGACCTACAAGTATGTTCTTAGTGATATTGACTTAACTTTACAAGTTGGCCCAACACATTTGGTCACTATTTTCTCATTTTTACCATACATGAGTGTCTTTGATATGTTACTAGGATGAACTTAGATGTATACACTTTACACAGTACTTATATAGTGCATAGATGTGTTAAATGTATTCATTCCAATAGGGTAATTATAGTTTTTAGAATTCCATATGAACATCTACTTGAAAAAATAATTATATGCCTAGATAACCAATTATCAAACTTATTAAGGTTAATATTACATGAAAAGGTAAACAACAAGCAATCCCATTTCCTAGGCAACTAGTAATTGAGAGACCATCACATCAAAGACATAGTGGATTCTATAAAATCTTGGTCTACTATGCATCATATACAAATATCTAGAACACCTAAACATGTTCCTATTACTGATACTTCAAATAAACCATAGAACATTTAGAGATGGGTTCCATGAACACCTACTCATTATATGGTCTTCTTTATGACCATAGAGTCCTATTATACATATGCAAAACATTACATATCCTACTGTTGATGCAGGAGATTGCACCCAGTGGCAGGAAAATAGGTTCCTACCCTCTCCCCGCAACATGGAAACTCCTCTCTCACCTATGGGATGGCAAAGCAAGAGAGGAGAGTATGTAGATAAGGGCTAGCTCCCTTCGATGCATCGTGTTGTTTCCAGCAAAAGCTAACAGGTATATATATAGAGATATATAAAAAAAGGGGGGGATGAAAAGGGAGAATAAATGCATGGAAAACAAACTACCTACTCTAAAAGAGGTGATGCACCAAAATAAAGGTTGACCTTCACACATCCACTCTCAGAATTAGACAAATACATACATACTCTACGCACTTGGCAGAAGGACCAAGCTACTAAAACTGGTAGGGAGGCTTTCATGAAAACACAAGAGACAAAAAAAATCACTGAGGTGCTATGGAATGCACACTGTAAGAAACTCTTTCTATTTTGGTCTTCTAAAATGCTAGCTCTTCTCCTATCAGCTGCAACAATGGCACCTTGTAGATAGTAGGTCTATTGGTGTTGAACTTGTGAGAGCATCAGAAGACAATGACTGGACACAAGCAAACATTCAACGCATACTCTAAAAATCTATCCAAATGGAGGTAATAGACTGCATTTTATTTGATTTAGGTGAAATTTTTACAAAACTGCACTCTTTACAAAATGTGGAAGATCTCAACCCCTTCTCTAAAATGAGAAGTTACAATATATAGAAGAAAAGAAGGAAACTTGGCACTTTTTGACAAGTTGGCATGTTGCATCCCATTAGAAAGAGAAAAACACTATTGTGTTGTCATCATTCTAGAAGAAGCCTACTGGAACCATGCTGTATAATTGCCAAATTTGACTTTGGTGTTTAAGCTTTAATGTGGAAGCATGGGTTGTGCCTCTTTTCTGCCAACAAATGAAATTTGTCCCCCTTTTTTAAATGCATGAACCCTATTGTATGTTGTTTGTGCCATTTTGGGATTAACAGGTAATAAATTGCCTGCACTTTGCCACTTAGACTGCCTTGTCACTTCTGCTCCATGTCATTTCTCCTTGCTTGTCATCTACAATTTCTCTTTTCTCGATTTTGTCTTTCTTGCTCTTTTAGCCCTCAAGGGCAAACTCTTGGCTGGTCACTACATTCCTTGGGGTTTTCCATGCTTGACACTCAAAAAGTTCAAAAAAAACAAATGGCTAGTTTATTGCATTAAAATTGACGGCCTCTAGGATGTCACCATCCTTGTCAAAAGTCATCGGGTCTTTTCCTTTGAACTGCGGCCTCCTTGAACTGAACCCATTAAACCAAGCCAAACCAAACATGAACTAGGCCTGAACTGAGCATGAACTTGAAGATGGATTTGCAACCCAAAGTTGACTGGCATTGAGCAGTAGGTGAAGAAGGTGACCAAAATTTTGCCTGTGGGCAAAATAGGTCAACAATTGGTGACTCATAGGGGAAGCATGCCTGCTATGCTTAGAATCTAGTTGCCTTAAAATCCATTAGGCATGGATTTAGATGTAGCTTTGAAAGAATTAGCAACAACTTGAAATATTTGAGAATCAAACATGAAGTTTTACCCCACACGCAAAGGAAAACACACAAGGCTAAAAACACTACCTGTGTAACTACATTTAGGGAAAGTAGGAAAGAAACTGAAAGCAAAATACTATATACAGCTAACCAAGAAAGTACGCCTCCCTCTTGGATCAAAGGGAAAATTTCTTAAGTCCCCTTCCTAGAAAGAAGACTTATGGTGGCAAGCAAGTAGCTAAATGAAAAGGAGAGTTGGTGACTTGCTCTTCTTGCCTATCACCTGCATTGGCTGGTATCCGAGTGAAACAGATTCAAACATGATCCCAACATATGTGTACTCTGTTTGTTCTTGGAAGCTTTTTGAATGCTGGTCTCTGATATTGGGGCTCCTCACCAAGAAATCAATGGCTATTGGCTCATTGCCATAAGCCTCTTGATTTGTGCAATTCTTCTGCTATATATCATGGTCTAACTTGTTTCCTTTTGTTTCATTGAAAATCCTATCAGACTCATCCTCTACTTCCTCTTGGCCTTCTTGAAGAACGTTGACTATGGTGATGTCTAAAATGGACTCACAAAATGACTGCTCATTCCACAGAACATCGCCTCTCTATTTAACAATCTCTTCTTCAAAGCATTCCTCCTAGAAAATG
The DNA here is from genome assembly GCA_037957365.1 of Torreya grandis. Taxonomy (NCBI): domain Eukaryota; kingdom Viridiplantae; phylum Streptophyta; class Pinopsida; order Cupressales; family Taxaceae; genus Torreya; species Torreya grandis. Next base: position 160,124 of record JARHVA010000195.1, read on the forward strand.
GACCTCTCCTTTTCCTCCTCAAAAATTAGGACCTCTAGATGTTCAAAAGTATCCTCCTAATTTTCCTCTAACTCAGGCTCTTTAATGTAGTCGACCTCATCATCAAAACAATAAGGAAGTTCATCAAATAGAGGAGAAGAGAGCTTACCATGCATTTGTTCCTCCTCAAATTGCTGGAATATCTGCATATATGCAAGACCTGCATCTTCTCTATTGATGATAAGGTCTTCACAAGGAGCATCAATGATTTCTTCTTCTTTGTTGTCACTCATAACAGCCTCTTGAAGACTTGCAGATTGGATTTTCTACTCCTCACCTGCCTCTGGCAAAATAGGTTCTTCCTTGAGAAGGGGCAAAGTGGAGAAAACATGTGGAAGAGGAAGCAGTCCTTGAGCTAGAATCAAATGATTCTCCTCTCTCTGCTTGATCAACACTTCATCGATATCAGGCACGGCCTAATAACTGTCTTGGAAATGTGTAGGTGGGGTGTGTTTAGGCATGGAATGCACTGTTTGGTCTGAACCATCCACCACACATTGGCTGAGGAATTTTTCTTTGGATTCCAATTCTATTGGCTAGATCTTCTTGGAAAAGCTTTTCCTGGAGGCTACCAGTATCATCATAAGTAAGTGCAGTGTCAGCTCCTTCAAGGTTTTAAGAAAAAACTTGCTTTTCTTCTTCTATTCTACCCCATGATTCAACTATTTTCCCCCAGTTCAAGATCTCTGAATTAAAATTTTTCTCCTGTGAACAGTTAGCAACTTTGTTATCTCCAAGGTCCTGAGGTTCCTCCACAAGGTCTAAAAATTTCTTCTCTTCTTCAAGAAGCAGCTTTATCATAGCCTCTAAATCTTCAATTTGTTTGGCTAGGTTATCTTGAAAGAGTCTTTCTTGGAGGTCATCAGCATTATCTTATTGAGTAGGATCGGCTTTGGAAGAGATGTGCTAGTTCGTGGCATTTCCCCCAGTGGAAAATTCACAATCCAAGGAATTTAGAAAGTTCATTTCCATTGGAGGTTGTTCTGATATCATCTAATGTTGGAAAGCCAGGTGCACTGGGTTGGGATCAGGTGTATTGGATGAGCTGGAATGAGTGAGTGCAATGTGATAGAAAGGATTTGGCACAAAAGAGGGGGTGCATAAGGATGGCTACCTTGAAAAGATGGATTTCTCCATTTTGTTACATCCTCTTCCTTGGACTATATGGCCTGTGTTTGCCTAAACAAACACTCCTCTTTATACATCAGCTCCTACTACTCTTCTAGCCTGTCGATTTCCATTATCTGCTTCTCAAATTCTAGCCTCACCTCCCTTATAGTTGCAGGGCAACCAGGAGAGCTACTTGAGGTAATTCCATAAATATTTTGAGCCTGATTATGGTAATGTGAAGGAAAACAAGGCCCATGATTCTATGTAAAGGGATTATACATAAAGAAGTTCTTGAATAGCACTAGGTTGCTTAACCAGTAGATTTAAATCAGAGTCACTAGATGCTAGAAAATTAAATGATTTGCTGTAACAGGACCAGCATCAATCCTGAAACTTTACTTCGTTACCAAACTGTGTCCCACCAGGCGTGCCAGAACTGTTGATGTAGGAGATTGCACCCAGTGGTAGGAAAATAGGTTCCTGGCCTCTCCTCACAACATGGAAACTCCTCTCTCACCTTTGGGATGGTGAAGTAGGAGAGGAGAGTCTCTAGATAAGGGCTAGCTCCCTTCGATGCATCGTGTTGTTTCCAACAAAAGCTAACAGGTATATATAGAGAGATATATTAAAAAAGGGGGGATGAAAAGGGAGAAGAAATGCATGGAAAACAAACTACCTACTCTAAAATATGTGATGCACCAAAATAAAGGTTGACCTTCACACATCCACTCTCAGAATCAGACAAATACATACATACTCTATGCACTTGGCAGAAGGACCAGGCTGCTAAAACTGGTAGGGAGGCTTTCATGAAAACACAAGAGACAAAAAAATCACTGAGGTGCTATGGAATGCACACTTTAAGTAACTCTTTCTATTTTGTTCTTCTAAAATGCTAGCTCTTCTCCTATCAGCTGCAACAATGGCACCTTGTAGACAGCAGGTCTACTGGTGTTGAACCTGTAAGAGCATCAAAAGACAATGACTAGACACAAGTAAACATTCAACGTATACTCTAAAAATCTATCCAAATGGAGGTAATAGACTACATTTTACTAGATTCAGGTGAAATTTTTATAAAGCTGTGCTCTTTACAAAATGTGGAAGATCTCAACCCCTTCTCTAAAATGAGAAGTTACAATATATAGAAGAAAAAAAGGAAACTTGGTGCTTCTTGACAAGTTGGCCTGTTGCGTCCCATTGGAAAGAGAAAAACACTATTGTGTTGTCATCATTATAGAAGAAACCTGCTAGAAGCATGCTGTATAATTGCCAAATTTGACTTTGGCATTCGAGCTTTAATGTGGAAACATGGGTTGCGCCTCTTTTCTGCCAACAGATGAAATTTGTCCCCCTTTTTAAAATGCACGGACCCTGTTGTATGTTGTTTGCACCATTTGGGGATTAACAGGCAATAAATTACCTACACTTTGCCACTTGGACTGCCTTGTCACTTCTTCTCCATGTCATTTCTCCTTGCTTATCATCTGCAATTTGTCTTTTCTCAATTTTGTCTTTCTCGCTCTTTCAGCCCTCAGGGGCGATCTCTTGGCTGGTCGCTGCATTCTTTGGGCTTTTCCATGCTTGATGCTCAAAAAGTTCAAGAAAAATAAATGGCTAGTTTATTACATTAAAATTGACAGCCTCTGGGACGTCACCGTCCTTGTCAAAAGTCATCGGGTCTGTTCCTTTGAACTGCAGCCTCCTTGAACTGAACCCGTTGAACCAAGCCAAACCAAACATGAACAAGCCCAAACTGAGCATGAACTTAAAGATGGATTTGTAACCCAAAGTTGACTGGCATTGAGTAGTAAGTGAAGAAGGTGACCAAAATTTTTCTTGTGGGCAAAATAGGTCAACACTTACAGTGCTAGATATCACACCTAACATGACCCTTGGTAATACCATAAATTTATTACACCAGTTTCCTAGTGGGGAGATACATATGATCATCCTTTGGATGAAATCATAGGATAGTATTTTATGTTCAATATTCCTAAAAATACCAAAAAAATAAAATAAAATAATATTTTATCATTTACATGTTCTATTAGCTCCTTGACATCTATGTTTTTATTTCCATGTTGGTAGATAAAATATCATATATTTATATATACATGTGTTTCACGCATCTTTCAAGTGTGATATAGGCATACCAAACAAATGATCTATACACTTTCAAATGTTGGGTCTTCTCTCTACTCATGTCATATGGATATTGGGGGCATCTACTTCTTTGATCAGGATACACCTACATTATATTTTTCTATGATCATTTTCCATTATCATGTTTGAGCTTATATACTTACACATGCATTTGTCCATGCTTATATCTTTTATAGTGTACTTGATATGTTATGTACTTAACATTTTTTACTAACACATATATCCAAGGACTAGTATGATATGTTGATGCTAGTTGTTTATGTTATGTGTTTTCCTTTTATGCACTTTATTAAGTGTCTTGCCTTGCTTGATAAGGTCCTACTTTTTTGAGTATTTAAATATGTTCCATTATTTCTAGCATTTGTGCCTTTATTTATCTACTTTGACATTTAACTATGTCATTGCTTATTATATGGACATTTGTGTTGGAGAGTTTTCAGTGATGTCATGGAGGTGGCCAGGTGAGTGGATGAAGTGTCTTGATAATTTGAGTGTCAATGATAAAGTGTGCAGTGTGTTTATCCTAGTATGCTTGAAGTAGGATTGGTTGATATTCATTTTTGACATGGTTAAGGATGTTTAGGGATGATTATGGTGATTAAGGTTGTGAAATGGATCCTATCAAAGTTCAAATATGATTATAGAGCTTGTGGAAGTATATGGTAGTCATCTAGTTCTTCATTATGTTCATCTTGGCATAGTTGGTTCTATGATATAAAAATATAAGTAGGTAATTTTATGACATCACCATTACCATGTATGAATAATTCAGGGGGGTTTGGTCATATGGGTGTGATCACACGAATCCCAAGTTATATTGGTCTAATTTTTGGGTCATGCAGTTGAGTGGAGCAAAAGATGTAACTATGTAAAGTTGGCTTCCTCAGCATTTTGTAATGTTTTTCCATACTTACCCAAATTTCCAAGGGGGATATAATGGTGTGTGTTTAATTGCATCATAGATCAATGGTGAAAAATTAATCTAAGCCTATATCTAATTAATAATTTTGATGGCATTTTATTTCACATGCATGAAGGTTCCAAGAATAGTTTATTACATGGATAGATTCCCCTATGTGAGGAGATCATATGGTTCAAATTTTAGGACATCTGATTAAGCACAAAAAAAAAATTTAAGGTTCAAATTTGGCCTTCTAGGTAGATTGTAGTGGTTACCATACTTAGAAAAAAGTTCACAGTGTTAAAGATCTAGACCAGATAAGGATCTAATGGCGATTGGATGTTCATACAAATGTGTATCAATGATGCATATTAATTCAAAGAGGTCAAAGTGTCTGATGTTTAAGCATGTTAAATTCTAGGCTACTCTCAAATAGATCAATAGAGCATGTTTGTTCTAAATTTTTAGGAAGTAGTGATATTATTACAAGTGCTTGATGTTTAATAATTAGCAAAGGTAAAGATCAGGCTAATCTATAGAGATCGATAATGTGTATTTAGTCAAAATTACTAGGGAGCATAAGATGAGTTCAAACTGATAGATGCTTAACATAGTTAAAGATAAGAAGAGATAAATAATGTGTATTTGATCTAAGATGTGAGGACATGAGATGTTGACATAGTGTTTGAAGTTTAATAATTTCTCAGTGACCATTGGAATTAAAATATTTGAATTTGTAAGGGAATACCAATCTATGGTTTTTGAGACATAAATTTTGATATATGTATAATTTGATTTGTAGTAAAAATAAAATTTCTAAAGGACTTTAAGGTGCAACTGTAAATATTCATTTGAAGGTCTAAATGTTTGTACAGTCAAATTTATTAAACTCCAAAGTTGATTGTCTGTTCATTCATGTTTTGTAAGTGACTCGAGAAGGATATTTTGAGATATTCTAATGGTATTTGGATGTTTCAAGGGGACTTAGATATTGGAGAGTGTTGTAAACTCCCTAAGGATGATTTATGTGGATTTTAGAGGTTTAACCAATCCATAATTAGAATGAACAAATACTTAGAAACTAATTATTTATTCATTCATAGTGTTTGTATGTATAAAGTAAAGATTGATATGTTTTGATTTAACATAAGAGTGTTATGATGACTATGATCATTTAAGTATGTTTAAGGGGTCATTTGGAGTGGACCTATGCATTTGGAAGTGATCTCATGTTTATAATTTACTCAATGGAGTACTAAATTGGGGAATAGGTCTTTATGAGACCTATAAGGGCCACTAAGGCCTAATTGAAAGGTGTATCTTCTTAAGGGTGACCCATGGATGCTATGGCTGACCTATGAGGATGGTATTGAGTTGTGTCTTAATTTGATATAATCCTTAAGGGTTAAGTCATGTCTAATATCCAACCAATAAGTTAATAATCATGAAGGCTCTATAAAATGTGAACTCAAATGTGGTGATTTTTAGCTTTTTGAGATAGAGGTGAGAGAACTAAGTGAAGAGGTGTGTTTGAGAGTTATGGATTGAAATAAAGAGTGTGTGCCTAGTGGATGGGTTATAGAGTAGAGTAGGTTGATGACTATGTGTATGACCTATAGGTTATATTTTTGATGTCAAAGATAGTACTCTTTTAGGATTGAAGATTGAGGATGAGCAAAGGATAAATGATGTCTATGTGAGGTGGTTGATTTGAGAGGTAAATAAGAGTGTAGACTATGTAGTGTGTAGAGTTGAAGTTAGCTGATATAAATTATATCTCCATTAGATTGATAGGCAATCCATGATTAGGAAATGTTTATTTCATAGGTGATAGGAGGGTGCTCAACATCTAGGTCAAAAGGCTTGATCATCTTAGGGGTAGGTGATCCTTTTGAAATAGGTGTTTTACTAAATTTTGGTTAGTTTGACCTAACCAATCTCATATTTTTTATCATCTTATAGGACAAGTATTCCATGTGTTTGTAGGCTTGAGAGTGTGTTTTATTCTCCAAGAGGGTTTTTCACATAGATATTAAGTCATGTGTGTGATCTTGCATTATCTTCATTATTCATTACTATCAACATCTTATATGCTTCATGAATGGTTGTATTTAATGTTTAAGTGTTTAAAGGGTTTGTAAATTGAATTGGATTATTCGTCACCACTGATTCACCACCCCAATGATTATACCTCTAACAATTAGTATTAGATCAGGTCCTTTGGTAAGAGATTTATATCTTGAAGGAGATCCAAGTTATAATATGGGTAGCCATCAAATGTAAGGAAGTTTTTCCACTAAGAAAGCATCAATGTTCAATGGATCCAATTATGATTTTGGGAGTGTAAGTATGAGGACCTACATCATGTCTTTAGGTTTCGATGCTTAGCAATCTGTTATGGATGGTTATTTTACACCTACTATTCATCCATCCAACAATGCATATAAGAATTTATTTGATAATAATGCTAAGGTAATGAATTCTATCAATTGTGGTCTTTTAGAGACTGAATACACCAAGGTCATCCATTGCATATCTACCAAAGAAATATGGGATAAATTGAAGACTATTTTTGGAGATTCAAAGGTTAAGTTGGCAAAGTTGCAGACTCATAGAAGATAATTTGAGAGTCTTAATATGAAGAAGAATATTCTTTGGCATCCTTTTTGTAAAGAGTTGATGAGATTTTGAACATCATCAGAGGTATTGGAAAGAATCTTAAAGAAGCTACTATAGTTCAAAAGGTATTAAGGTCTCTCTATCTCAATTTTGATTTTAAAGTATTTGTTGTAGAAAAAATTCATGATCTTACTTGGTTGAAGATGGAACAATTGCATGCCATACTTACTACCTATGAGATGAGAGTAAATTATGATATATTACCAAAGAAGGAAATAGCTTTCAAGATATAAATAAAGCCAAAGAAGAAATTTCAAGGTAAAAAAATCAAGCAGGATGACACATCTGATATTGATAAAGATGAACTAATTTCTTTGTTTACAAGGAAATTAAAAATAGGCTCAGGGAAATACAAGGGTAAACTACCCTTAAAATGCTTCAATTGTGGATAATTAGGACACTTTGATAAAAATTTACCTCATAAACATAATAATAATGATGATTAAAATCATGGTGAAGATCAAGATGAGGACAAGAGGACATACAAGTTTGATAAAAGGAAAAAAAGATTTAGAAAGTATGACAACAAAAAGAAGTCCTTCAATAACAAGAAGAGTCTCTACACCAATATAGATTATAACTCATCAAATAAGAGTGAAGGTAGTGACTTAGGGTATGATCATGAATATGAATCCCTCTTCAAGGTTGAGGAAGGAAGTTGTTCATATCAAAAGGAGTCTACTTGGACTGATTCAGATGATGATAAAGATGAGGTGGACTACGAGATTGATTTGATGAATGCTCTTAAAGAACTAAAGATTGAGAATAATATTAACAAGAATATTAAGTCTCAAATCAAGGACTATGATGATCAATTAAGTGTTTATGAGGCAACAATGAATGAAGACACCAAGGAGCATGAAGATATTGTCAAGCATCTTAGTTGTCAATTGGAAATCCTATCTACAATCCTAAAAGCTAAAGAAGATGAATGTTCAAGGTATGTAATTGAAAATGAGTCATTAAAATCTAAGTTAGAGAAGATATCTATTAAGATGCATTCATTTATGAGATTTGAAAAGAGCTCAAGAGATCTAGATAATATTATGAGTGGTCAAAAACATGCAAAGGATAGAACTGGTCTTGGATATAAAGAATAACCATAAAATGAAACTCAAGCAAGATGAAGACTAATGTAAATTAAACCTTAAAGGTCAAAAATCATTCAAGGAAGGAAGATGTTGGCAGAGTAAAAACAAATTAGATTAGACAACTAAATGCCATGAGGTATGCAAGTTTCAATGGTCATTGTTACACATGTAATAAGTTTGAGAATAGAGCTAGAGAATGTAAGAGAACTATTAGAAATGGTTTTTCATGGAACTATGATGGGGGTCATCAATAAAAATGTGTGAACAAATATAAGTGCTTCAACTATCTTGATGAGGGAAATTTTGCTAAACATTGTCCAAGTAAGGTAAGGCCAAGTGAGTTTTCTTCAAAAATGAGTAGTTTATTTCAATTGTCAAAAGAATGGACATATTGCAAGATTTTTCTCTAATCAAGAAAGGAAAGATAAGATTATTTCAAAAGGTATAGTGTGATTAAACTATCAATAGAGAGGTAACATTGTTAGATTATAAAAATAAAGGCCTACAAGATAGAATAAGTTTAATCAGTCTCCTAGAGTGAAAAAAACAGGAAAATTTAACTCATGGAAACCAAAGGTGGTAAGTGTGAGTCATGATGAGTCTAAAAATCCAAGTAATCTATTTAATATGGTGGATAATGCTAAAAAATTTGAAGATTAATAAGGGATCTCATTGTCTATTCATGTTTTGAATGAAGAGACCAAGTTCAAAGAGAAGATCAAGGTCCTGTTGAGGCTAGTTCTGAGGTGTGTTTAGATGATAATGAGTAACCTGCTATGTCTGATCAATTTTTAAACTTGGTTTATATTTTTTCAAGGTTTGAAGGTGATGTTATACAATGAAAAGAAGCTACTTCAATGACCAATGTATGCCAAGATTCCATAGTTTCTCCAAATGTTGTATATCCTATCATTGAAGAGAAAGTGAATGATGTAGAAAAGGAACAATTTGTCAAAGTTCAAACTAAGGAGAACAAAAGTAAGAAGTCTTATAGGTATAAAAGGATTCCAGTGGTTACTAAGGAGATATATTCCACTCCTACCTTCACTTTATTTTAGAGCATTGTGGTGTAGAGGAGGTCTCTATCTATGTTTCTTAAGAGACTACTTTTAGTGGAGAAGCAACTGTTGTTGTGGTGTTCTTTAGAAGGTCCTATAAGGCAAGAGATGAGTATTTCTAGTTGGAATTAGTGTGTCAAGATTGGAGAAGTGCTTTGATGATGTTAAAATGATGTCATAAGGTATTTTTATTATATATATATATATAGACACTATATATATATATATATAGTGTCTACAAGATCAGAATGGGTGTTTTTAGGTGGTATAATGAGATTTATGGAATTTCAAGAAGAGTTTGATGCTCAAAAAGGTTTATTCACTTCTTTGTGATATGTTCTAGGTGGTTTTATGTCTTGATGGTTGTGTTTTTGCCTTTTGGATCTTTTTGTGTGATCCCAAGTTTATCTTTCTTATTTCAGATCAAATCCATGGTATAGGAAGTCAAGGTTCCCAAAGGTGTGAAGGCTCAAATCTTGGTCCAAAATTTTGTGATGGTTATCTCTAGATGTGCAAAAAGTATCAGAGGTGGGTGTTGACCAGAAGGAGGTTTGTTGACCTTGTTTATTTTGAGATTCTAGAGTTTTGGGCTATGCTATAACAAAGGTTTGCCTTATGAGTTGAGTTCTAAGGCTTATTAATAGGTTAAATGGTATAAATGAGTTGTCAAATCAAGATTCACATAGATTTTAAGGTTTGTGGTTTTTAAATTATTCAAGTTTTTATCAAGATGGAGGCCTAATTGGCTAGCAATTTTGTGAAGGAAGTATGTTTCATAGGAAGTATGGTGATTCAAATTGGTGTACTTGAGGGGGAATATGAGTGTGCTCTATATATGACATTTCAGGTCTTAAAGGTGTGTCTACTAGAATTTGTGGGCTCATCAAGTTCCAAGTAGGAATACAAGGAGTCTAGATAGGCCTAGTGTGAAGAAGAGTTATTTTTTATCAATTTCTCCTAAATAGCATTGTATAAGTGTTTCAATGTAAGTTTTATGTTTAATTTAGAACATCTTTCTTATTTAGTGTGTGGCTTGAAGTTATGTTGGCGGTCCTTAAGGTGGCTTGAGAGAGAAGGCTAGTAATCTTGTGTAGTGGTTCTTCAAGGTGTGTGAAGACCTGAATATACTCAAGAGGTGCAATGGCTCAAAAATATTAGGGGGAGTCCCTCTCAAATGTTTTCTTAGTGAGTTCCATCATATTTTAGTGATTTTGTGTATTCTTTATTCATTGGTTATAGTGCTTGGTTGAAGAGAGTATTGGCATATAGAAAAAGGATGAAGGCTCAAGGTAAGGGGAGTTTGTATCATCTTTATAAGGTGGTCCTCTCCTATTGTTGGCCTTTTCAGGTCCTTAGGATTAGTTTATGCCCACTTTGACATTGTGTCAAATGGGGAGAAGGTTCATATTATGATAATGCTTGAAGAAAGAGAAAGAAGGTGAGTTGTATGATGGGTGTTGACATCAATGAAAAAGGGGGAGATTGTTGGATATTTTTTAGTGATGTCATTTAGGTGTCCAAGTGAGTGTATGAATTGTATTAATAATCTAAGTCTCAATGACAAATTGTACATTGTACTTTACCTAGTATTCTTGAAGTATGCTTAGTTGATCTTTAGTTTTGTCATAGTTAAGGATGTGCAAGGGGTCCTAGAAGAGGTCAAGAATGATTGGAGAGCTTATGTAAGTGAATGGTATTCATCTAGTTCTTCATTATGTTCATCTTGGCATAGTTGGTTTTGTGATAAAAACATCTAAGTAGGAAGTTTAATGACATCACCATTGCCATGTATAGATGACTCAGGGGGAATTAGTCATATGTGTGTCATCACATTAGTCACAAGTTTCTATGGTCAAGGTTTTAGGTCATGTAGGTGAGTGGAGTAAAAGATATAACTATGCAAATTTGGATTCCCAGGTAGTTTGGAATGTTTTCCCATAATTAACCAAATTTGCAAGGGAGATCTAACGGAGCACATTTAATCGTATCATAGGTCGATGATGAAAAATGAATATAAGCCTAATGTATATGTTCAAAAAGATCTGAGTAAGTAGTTTGATGGCATTATATTTCACATGCATGAAGGTTCCAAGAGTAGTTTGTTACATAGATGGATTCCCTTATGTGAGGAGATCATATGGTTCACATTTTAGGACATGCAATTAAGCACAACAAAAGTTATTAAGGTTAAAATTTGTCCTTCTAGGTAGATTGTAGTGGTTCACATACTTATCCAAATTTACATAATGTTAAAGATCAGGACCAGATAAGGATCTAACAACAAGTAGATGTTTGTACAAATGTAGATCAATGATGCATATTAAGTCAAAAAGGTCAAAGTGTCTAACATTTAATTAGGTTAAGTCTAGGCTACTCTTAAAGAGATTAATGGAGTATGTTTGTTCAAAATTTCCAAGAAGTAATGAGATGATGACAAGTGTTCGATGTTTAATAGTGAGCAAAGGTAAAGATCGGACTAATGTGTGGAGATCGATGATGTGTATTTAGTCAAAATTGACAAATTTTTATCATAGTTAAATATCATAAGAGATCAATGGTGCATATTTGATCTAAGATTTAAGGACATGAGATGTTGACATTAACAATTGATCAGTGACCATTGGAATTCAAATATTCAAATTTGTGAGGGAATACCAATATGTGGTTTCTGAGTCATAGCTTTCAATCTATGCAGAATTTGATGTTGTAGTAAAAAGTAAAGTTGTAGAGTAATTAAAGATACATTTAGAAATATTCATTTAAAGGTCTAAATGTTTGTACAATTAAATTTACTGAGCTCTAAAGTGTTCGTTCATGTTTTATAAGTGACCCAAGAAGGATATTTTGAGCTATTCTAATGGTATTTGGATATTTTAAGGGGACTTAGATATTAGAGAGTGTTGTATATTCCTTGAGGATGATATGTATGGATTTTATAGGTTTTACCAATCCATATTTAGTATGAAAAAATGTGTAGAAGCTAATTATTTGCTCATTCATGGTGTTTTTATGTATAAGGTTGATGATTGATCTATTTTGATTTAGTAGAAGAGTGTTATGATGATTGTGATCATTTGAGGATGTCGAAGGGGTCATGTGGAGTGGACCTATGCATTTGGAAGTGGTCTTATTGTTGACACAGTGGATTGCACCCTGGACAGGAGGCTGAGTTCCTGCCTTCCTCATGCAATAATGGAAACTCCCCTCTTGCCTATGGGCTTGGAAAAATTGGGAGGAGAGTCTCTAGATAAGGGCTAGCCCCCTCTGATGTATTTTTTAGGTCTTAGATTTCCTAATGCTAACAAATAAATGAAAAGGGGGGGGGATGAAAAGGGAGAAGGATGCTGAAACCTAAACTAAAAGGTGATACACCAAAAAAGTTGATCCATTTAACCTGAACATACACTTTTCATCAAGAAGAAGCTGGCATACACTTCATCTGATGTGGGAAACTCTTATGTATCATTGAATCAGGGATCCATAGAGATACAAGGAGGAAGAACTATCAAAAGTGTTTTAAGACACACTTTGGTGGCCTATTCACATGCGCCTATATTCCTGTTGTAGACACTTCTGGCAGACCTACAGAAGAAGAACTTCACAATGTACTAGACATGTTGGAATCATTCTATGAAAAGCATAAAATAAAATGACTTAACACAAAAATAAAACATAGACATATTCATGAGTGTAAGTCCATATGGAGGTAAAAATTGCTAAGTCTTGATTCAAGGTAAAATCTGATAGAGTTCTGCCTTACAAGCCCGAGAGATTTTTGCGTAGAGCTTTGCCTTACGGGCTAAGAGAATGGATCCCCTTCTCAAAATGAGAAGTTTACAATAAATAGAGAGAGAAGAAAACTTGGCACTTTTTGGGAAAGACTTTTGCACTCTTTTTTCAAGTGGCCCATGTGCGTTCTGAGCCTTGGGAAGAGGAAGCCATTTTATTGTCAGCTCCTGATTTGACTTTGGTGTTCAAACATTCATGAGAAAGCATGGGCCATGTCCCTTTTCTACAACTAACTTCTCTCTTCAAGTCAATTATGTGGCTTATCTGCTCATCAATTCAAAATGAATAAAATGAGTCACACCATTCACTATTTATTCCTCTTGATGATCAATCTGCAGACACTGTGTCAACTATTGGAGTAACTCCTTGAGTCGACACCTTTCTTCGCCACTTGGATTGTTTTGTCTGCTTCTCCATTTTTCCTCTTTTTATTTTTGTCTCTTTCTATATCCTTCAGTCCTTGGTGCTATCTTCTACTAATTCCTCATGCTTTCCCACTTGCCTTGGCCACTTTCTATTGATTTCAATAAGTGACATGTGGCACATTCTACTATGAAATAGGTAGGACGTGGCAGCATCTGCTTGACTTATAGAAGCTCTAGGCACCTTTTGAAGGTCCCATGGAAGATGACATGTGGTGGCCTCCACTGAGCTTTATAAATAATACAAAAGCATTCAGAACTCATTTAGATTCATCATGGATGATGACACTTGGCAACTTCTGCTCTCTTTAGCGGTTCACTTGGGGCCCACCATAGTTTTTACTTGAATAAAGGGAGAGTATGTGGATGTTGACACTTGTCAGCTTCTACTAGGCTTTATAGGGGACATGTGGCACATTCTGCTACTTTTAGAGGCAAATTATCATGTGTCTTGGCAGACGACACTTGGTAGCTTCTGCTCTCGGGCCTTTTTTGGTGTAAAATTGATGTTCACGGGTTCATCGCTATTTGAAAACCAATGGCTAGTTTGTCATGCTTGATTTTGATGTCTTCGGGCCTATCACCCCTTGGAATTTCTTCAGCCCTTTCCTTTCTTTTGGATTTCTTGTTTTGCATCCTCCCTAAAGGGAAGGTGTCCCTTTGACTTTGGAGAAGTGTCTTTCTTTTTGGATAAGAGTCCCCTGCAAGGGCACCTGCCCTTTGGGGTCCTTCGGCTCCTTGGTCTTGAAATCCTTCGAGCAAAATGTCTGAAGGAATTTGTCTAAAGGATTTCTTCCTTTACTTCTTCACTTATTTCCCCAAGTCTTTTCACTTGGCCACTTTTCCCATAGATTTTCTCTTAGCTACTTTTCCTGTGGACAAAAAGTTTGAAAGAATTGTCTCGCTCGTTCCTTTCCCTCAGAGTTTTTTCTTAGGTTTTTGTCTCATGACTTCTCTTGAATTTCTTTAGACTTTTTGTCTAAAGGAATTTCCTTCGGACAAAATTTTGAAAGAAATCATTCTCACCTTTTCCTTGTCTTTTTCATGGTGGGATTTTCTTCTGAAGAAATTCTCTTCTTTGCCTTAAACAAAATTCTGAAGGAAACTTACCTTTTCAACTTTCTCTGTGGCCTCTTTGTAAATGTTCCCTACCCTCTGCAAGGGCACTTGAGTCTGGAACTACCCTCTGCAAGGGCACTTGGAATGGTCCATTTTATGCCTACGTGGGAACTTGTCTCTACCTGCAGAGTCTGTAGACACTCTCAGTAGAGTCCATAGAAACACCTGCAGAGTCCATAGAAATGCCTACAGAGTTCATAGAAATCCCTATAAATTCCATAGAAATTGTGCCTATAGATTCTGTATAAATTTATATACTTGTGAAAAATCAATAAATGAATTGGCTCAAAATAGCAAGGAAAGAAGGGGACCAATTTTTGTCCTATTAGACCAAAAATGGTCAACAAATTGGTGACTCCCAGGGGAAGCATGCCTACTATGCTTAGAGACTAATTGCCTTAAAGTCCATTGGGCATGAAGTCAGAACATAAATTTAAAAGGTTATAAATAGCCTTGATAAATCCAAGAATCAATCATGAATATTTTACCCCAACCACAAAGGAAAACACACACAAGGCTAAAAACACTACTTGTGCAAGCAGCACTTAGGAAAAATAGGAAAGAAAACTACTATATACAGCTAACCAGGTATATTTTCCTCCCTCCTAGATCAAAGGGAAAATTTCTTAAGTCCCTTCCCTAGCTAGGAAACTTATGGTGCTAGACAAGTGGCTGAATGAAATGGAGAGTTGGTGACCTGCTCCTCTTGCCTGTCACCTTGATTGGCTTGCATCCGAGTGGATCAAAATCAAACATGCTTCCAACATATATGTACTCTTCTTTTTCTTGGAATCTTGTTAAATACTAGTCCTTTATGCTAGTGCATCTCACCAAGAAATTGATGGCTATTGGTTCATCGCCATAAGACCTATGTTGTGCATGGTCCCTTTGCAATGCATCATGGTTTGACCCGTTTCCTTTTGCTTCATTGAAGACCCTGTCAAACTCATCCTCTACTCCCTCAAGGCTTTCTTGAAGAAGGGTGATTGTTGTGATGTCTGAAATGGAATCACAAATTGATTACTCATCCCACAGAACATCACCTCTTTGTTCAAAACTCTCTTCTTCAAGGTTTTCCCCAAGAGAGACCAGCCTCTCCTTTTCTTGCTCAAGGATCAAGGTCTCTAGTTATTCAAAGACATTCTCCTAATCCTCCTCCAAATTTGGCTCCATGGCATGATCATCTTCCTCATTGAAGTAACAAGGAAGTTCATCAAACAAAGGGGGAGAGAGTTCACCATGCTTACGTTCCTCCTCATATTGCTGGAACATCTGTATGTATGCATGCCTTGTGTCTTCTCCATTGTCGATGATGTCTTCACAAGGAGCATCAATGATGATTTATTCTTCATTTTTGCTCATGATAGCCTCTTGGAGAGCTACAAATTGGATCTTCTCTTCCTCACTTTACTCCTACAAAATAGGTTCCTCCTTGAGAAGGGGTGAAGTGAAAAAACCATGTGGAAGAGGAGGCAGTCCTTGAGATAGAATCGAATGATTCTCCTCTTTCCATTTGGCCAAGACTTCATTTATATCATTTATGGCCTAATAGCTCTCTTGGAGGTGTGTAGATGGGGTGTGTTTAGACATGTCCATCACATGTTGGCTAAGGAATCTTGCTCTGGATTCCAACTCTACAATTATCTTGGCTATATCTTCCTAGAAGAGCCTTTCTTGGAGTTCACAATCATCATCATGAGGAGTAGAAGTGGTTTCATTTTCTTCAAGGTTTTGAGCAAAACCTTTCCTCTTACCCCATGATTCCATTGTTTTCTTCCAAGTCATGACCTCGGAATTGGAATTTTCCCTTCTTATTGAAGGGCAACTAGGAGAGCTACTTGGGGTGATTCCATAAATATTTTGAGCTTGATTAAAACTATATGAAGGAAAAAAGGGCCCATATTGCTGAGCAAAGTTATACATACAAAAATGTGATTTCTTAATGGCACCAGAACTGCTTAACTGGCTGATTCAACTTAGAGTTTTCATTGGTGTTGATGAAAAAGGCCTCCAAAGGATGGTTGGTTGAAGAACACACCAAAAATTCTTCAACTCTTTGGACCAAACTTGTCCTAGTTGGTCCCACCAAGTGTGCCAAAAATTGTTGACGCAGTGGATTGCACCCTAGATAGGAGGCCGAGCTCTTGCCTTCCACATGCAACAATAGAAACTCCCCTCTTTCCTATGGGCCTAGCAAAACTGGGGGGAGAGTCTCTAGATAAGGGCTAGCTCCCTCTGATGTATCTTTTAGGTCCTAGATTTCCTACTGCTAACAAATAAATGAAAAGGGGGGGTGAAAAGGGAGAAGGATGCTAAAAATAGAACCTAAACCTAAACTAAAAGGTCATACACTAAAAAAGTTGATCCGTTCAGCCCAAACATACACTTTTCATCAAGAAGAAGTTGGCATACACTTCATCTAAAGTGGGAAACTCTTCTGTATCAATGAGTTAGGGGTCTATAGAGATACAAGGAGGAAGAACTATCAAAGGTGTTCTGAGACACACTTTGGCATCCTATTCACATGCACCTATATTCTTGCTATAGACACTTCTAGCAGACCTACAGAAGAAGAACTTCACAATGCACTAGACATGTTGGAATCATTCTGTGAAAAGCATAAAATAAAATGACTTAACACAAAAATAAAACATAGACATATGCATGAGTGCAAGTCCAAATGGAGGTAAAAATTTCTAAGTCTTGATTCAAGGTAAAATCTGGTAGAGTTCTACCTTACAAGCCCAAGAGATTTTTGGGTATAACTTTGCCTTACGGGCTAAGAGAATGGATCCCCTTCTCAAAATGAGAAGTTTACAATAAATAGAGAGAGAAGAGAACTTGGCACTTTTTGGGAAAACTTTGGCACTCTTTTTTCAAGTGGCCCATGTGCATTTAAAGCCTTGGGAAGAGGAATCCATTTGATTGTCAGCTCCTGCTTTGACTTTGGCATTCAAACATTAATGAGAAATCATGGGCCACATATCTTTTCTGCAACTAACTGCTCTCTTCAAGGCAATTACATGGCTTGTCTGCCCATCAATGTAAAATGAAGAAAATGAGTCACACCATTCACTATTCGCACCTCTTGATGATCAATTCATAGATGTTGTGTCAACTACTAGAGTAACTCCTTGACTCGACACCTTTCTTCACCACTTGGATTATTTTGTCTACTTCTACACTTTGCCTCTTCTTGGTTTTGTCTCTTTTCAGCTCCTTCAGCCCTCAGGACTATCTTTTGCTAATTCCTCATACTTTCCCACTTGCCTTGGCCACTTTCCACTAATTTTAATAAGTGACACATGGCACGTTCTGCTGTGAAATGGGCAAGACACGTGGCAGCATCCGCTTGACTTATAGAAGCTCTAGGCACCTTTTGAAGGTCCCATAGAAGATGACACATGGTGGCCTCTGCTAATCTTTAGAAATAATATAGAAGCATTCAGAACTCATTCAGATTCATCACAAATGATGACACTTGGTAGCTTCTACTCTCTTTAGCAGTTCACCTAGGGCCCACCACAGTCTTTACTTGAACAAAAGGAGAGTCTGTGGATGTTGACACTTGTCAGCTTCTGCCAGGGTTTACAGGGGACATGTGGCACATTCCACTACTTTTAGAGGCAAATTATCATGTGTCATGGTAGATGACACTTGGCAGCTTCTGCTCTTGGGCCTTTTTTGGTGTAAAATTGATGTTCATGGGTCTATCACTATTTGAAAACCAACGGCTAGTTCATCGTGCTTAATTTTGATGTCTTCAGGCTCATCACCCCTTAGAATTTCTTAGGGCCCTTTATTTTAATTTTCTTGTCTTGCATCCTCCCTAAAGGGAAAGTGTCCCTTTAGCTATGGAAAAGTGTCTTTATTTTTGGCTGAGAGTCCCCTACAAGGGTACCTTCCCTTCGGGGTCCTTTGGCTCCTTGGTCTTGAAATCCTTCAAGCAAAATGTCTAAAGGAATTCCTTTGGACATTTTATTCGAAGGATTTCTTCCTTTGCTTCTTCACTTATTTCCCTGGGTCTTTTCACTTGGCCACTTCTCCCATGGATTTTCTCTCAACTACTTTTCCCGTGGATAAAAACTCTACAAGAATTGTCTCGCCCGTTCCTTTCCCTCAGAGTTTTTTCTCGGGTTTTTATCTCGCAGCTTCTCCTAAATTTCTTCAAACTTTTTGTTTGAAGGAATTTCCTTCGAACAAAAGTCTGAAAGAAATCATTCTCGCCTTTGCCTTATCTTTTTTGTGGTGGGATTTTCTTCTCAAAAATTTCTTCAGATAAAATGTCCGAAGGAATTCCTTTAGACATTTTGTCCAAAGAAATTCTCTTCTTTGCCTTAAACAAAATTTTGAAGGAAACTTACCTTTTTGGCTTTCTCTATGGCCTCTTTTCAAATGTTCCCTACCCTCCACAAGGGCACTTGAGTCCAAAACTACCCTCCACAAGGGCACTTGGAATGGTCCATTTTGCACGTAAGTGGGAAATTATCTCTACCTACAGTTTTTATAGACACTCTCTGTAGAGTCCATAAAAACACCTGTAGAGTCTATAGAAATGCCTGTAGAGTCCATATAAATCCCTATAGAGTCCATAGAAACTATTCCTATAGAGTCTGAAGAAATTTCTAGACTTGTGCAAAATCAAGAAATGAACTGGCTTAGAACAATAGAGAAAGAAGGGGACCGATTTTTGGCCTATTGGACCAAAAATGGTCAATGCCTATGTTTCTAATTTTATAAATGGAGTTCTAAATGGGAGAATAGGTCTCTATAAGACCTATAAGGGATACTAAGGCCTAATTGAAAGGTGTAATAGCTTAAGGGTGACCCATGGATGCTATGGTCAACCTATGAGGATGGTATTGAGTTGTGTATTAATGTGATAGAAGCCTTAAGGTTTAAGTTATGTCTAATGGCCGACCAAGAAGTTAATAATCATGAAGGCTCTATAAAAGGTGAAATCAAATGTGGTGATTTCTAGGTTTTTAAGATAGAAGTGAGAGACCTATGTGAAGAGGTATGTGTGTGAGAGTTGTGGAGAGAAAGAAAGAGTGTGTGCCTAGTAGATGGTTTGTATATTAGAGTAGGTTGATAACTATGTGTATGACCTATAGGTTATATTTTTGATGTCAAAGATATTACTCTTTCAAGTTTTAAGATTGAGGATGAGTGAAGGATAGATGATGTATGTGTGAGCTTGGTGGTTGATTTGAGATGAAAATCAGAATGTGGAATATGCAGTGTGTAGAGTTGAAGATATATATTATACATTATATCTCCATCAGATTGGCAAGTAATCAGTGATCAGGAAATGTTCATTTCATAGGTGTTGGGAGGGTGCTCAAAATCTAGGTTAAAATGACTTGATCATCTTAGGGATAGGTGCTCCTTATGAAATAGGTGCTTCACTAAATTTGTTCATAAGGACTTGATCATCTTAGGGGTAGGTGTTCTTTGTGAAATAGGTATTTCACTAAATTTTGGTTAGAAGGACTTGACTAGTCTCATGTTTGTGATCATATTATAGGACAAGTAGTCCATGTGTTTATAGGATTGAGAGTGGTTTTTATTCCACAAGAGGGTTTCCTACATAGATCTTATGCTATGTGTGTGATCTTACATTATCTTCATTATTCATTACCATAAACATATTGTATGCTACATGAATGGTTGTATTGAATGCTTATGTTTTTTAAGGACTTAGAAATTGAATTGGATTGTTTGTCACCACTGAATCACCACCCCTCTCAGTGATTGTACCTATAACAATTTTATTATGTCATTACTTATCTTTAGGACATTTGACTAAGTCATGTCTCTTAGATTGTGTGGTATTTGAACATACCCCTTATTTGAGGTCTCCTTAGACCTTTATATTTTGATTTTATTTTGAGTGCTCTTGTTTATATGCTTTATTAATTTCTAAGCTTGTAATATTATGATCTATATGTTATCATGATTCACTTCATACATCTTAAGCTTGATGTGATTACATATTATATATCTCATTGCTATATCTACTTAGACATGCCACTCATATATGATATATGATCCACACATAGATTATATAGTTGTCTTATCCTTTTGAGGTAATGTAACTACATTTTTATACTTCCCCTCACCTCAAAATAGGGGAATTTTAGTGGGTGAATTCATAAAGGAATGAATTTTAGTGGGGGTATACCAAAAAAATATGATCTCCACACTTACATCAATTCTCAGATTCTCTAGATCCAATGGGGGTATGTCATGGGAATATATCTTTTTACACTTGTAAAATTTCAAATTGGTCAAATCACATAGTTGTATGATTTAGATACACATTTTTGGTATCATTATATACATTGGTACCATTTTTATACCTAAGTTTTAGATTGATACATATATTAGGTGCATAACACCTTAAATTGTAAAATCAAATAAGCTTTCAGATTGCATTAGGAGGGGGGAAGTCGGTTGGCTGGCCAAAACCCATAACCATCACATCCAATATAGGATGGGGGAAGGGATATGTTTATAGAATTTAGTATACATCAAGATGGACTTTTATGAACTATTATTGAGCCAATCTAGTGTAGTATTTGGTTTAATTATGACAAGGTTGAGGTGATTAGATCAATCAATCTTACCAATTTTATAGGATGGAGTGATTAAGTCATCTACCCTCACTACATTTATAGTGTGAGTTTACCTATGTCACTCATGATAACTAGGTTATAAGTATGATTTGGTTACATGGTTGAGCTAATCTCAATTATCAGGTAGTAGCTCACCTTTTCTCCAAGATTGGGGGAAAGTTGTCCTCCAATATTTATATATGTACTTGTAGGCTTTCAATTTTTCCTAATCTCATATCCAAGGCTTCATAATGAATCATCTCTTCAAATAAAATTTATAAAAGGCAAGATGGTTGCACCGACACACAAGTGTACTCATAACCTTACTCTATTTAATTTAAAGTATTAAAATTTCTTTCAAATCCAAATTATATGCACTAATTATATATTGTAACATGCTCTTGGTTGCAGGTCAATCACTAGCAAAGAATTTTAGTGGTACTCACGTAAATACAAAGTGTGTTATGTACACCCAAGTACACATTTATTTTCCTTTAAATTAGCAATCTCATTACTAGATTAAATAAAGGGAAAATGTTAACATTAAATATGAACTATATATCACCTCAATATTATATACTTGGTAAGTACTTCTTATGGTTGTACCCTTCAATTTTTAAGACCTTCCTATTGTCAAAAGGCTTGCATCCACTATCTCTTGTGCCTATTTCTTATTATGACCATATGTTATTCTAATGACCATGCCTTATATACTACACAAAATATTATAAACATGTATATTATCATCCTCTATAATTTTTAGACATGTACCTATTTTATATCTTCCTAGACACTTGCATCTCATCCAAATGCCTACATCAATGAAAGTCTCATGTGCAAAAATAAGTGTCCAGTGCCCTTAACTCATCAAAATTTTAATTGTAACATGTCTTTATAGTCATCTTAATTTATTTAATGTGAGATATCTCCTAAAAGGATTGAAACATATGCATGATAAATCCTCATTCATACCTCACCTAGCAAAGACCTAATAACTCAAAAGGTAACTTATCAAAAGCATTTAAGTGAGAAAATCTTCCCTATTCTTTCCTATTTCAATATAATTCATAGGGATAGACCATATACAGGTCTAAATTATTGAAGGTTTATTCCATGAGCCACATTTTCCAAGTTATAAGATAGGTCACTCTATTTACTTGATTATCACACATTACATCTTTATGAATACACAAGCCAACATGTAGGGGAGAAATACATAAGTTTGAGTCCCTATTAAAAGTATTTTCTATGTAGGAAGTACCCATTGATATAGGGGTCTTTGGGGTAGCTCAACATTGTGTGCCCATTAACCTATTTTTATCACACTCACTCCAAGGGTGAGGAAGTTAGGGTTTGCTAATTTGACAAAGAGCAACAGCCTATGCATGAGATCTAAAAACTCTAAATCAAAGGCAAAAAAAACCCCATACGGTTCTAGGTGGTCACATCCATATCCAATCAGTAAAATGTACCAAAAACCTACATATAACTTAGACACTAGTGTTGACATAACTATATAAATCTGATGTAAGATTATAAATCCATAGAGTGTAAAATCCTAGAATCTAACAACTATTCCAAAATCTTGATCTAGTCCATTTCCAACCTATTTCATCCTAAATCTCCATGTTCATAGTAAACTAGCTAAGTACTATTGTTTTCCATTTATGGAATTATCAACCAATAGTTATACTTTATATTTTTAGTATATCTCAATATTATAAATTTAGAATGTTATTTAAGTTTTTAATTAATGGTTTGTTATAGATCTATTTATCACCCTTTTCATTCATTTTTATATTTTTAACCCTATACTATATTAGCCCATATTAATTAAAAGATAAACAATATCATATCTTATTTCCTTAAATTGAATACAAATTTTGAATAAACATCATTTCACATTTCCTTAAATTGAATATAAATTAAGAATTTATCTAATAGTCATCTTCTTGAGTTTATATAAAGAATTAAAGTAACAAATAAAATTTATAAATGCTTATATGTTCTTATTTAAGTATATTACATGTAAATCTCAGATGTACTCTTCAAAATAAAATTCATCTATACATTAATTTGGTTTTGATATGCATATGATGTGGACTATACAAAAGGCAAAACTTTTAGTAAGACTAAAGAATAAACTTTCAAAACTTGTTTGGTATGTCAATCCCAATTTCAAGAAATGGTTTCCCTTTATCCATCTAGTTCATCCTTGTTTTGTTATATTTTGTTTGGCCTTTAGCTTCATAACCATAAATAAACACACTATTATTTTTTAAAGAATTCACTTGATCAGCTACTGTAAATCCCTCTTTAACAACCAATTCTACCCATTTACTAGATGAATAAGCATGAAGATTTGATCTACAAATAGGACAAGTATAGTGTAAATAAAACCACATATCTATACATTTTATATGAAATTTGTGTTCAAATAACCATCAACGATATATTTTTATTGATCAAGAAGAATATAACAAGATATTTTATGAGAATGTAAAAGGAAAGGTATTATAAATAATATTAAAAAATAAAGCCATATCTCTCCTCAAAGACATATATTTCATTTCCCCCATGTCAAAAGATCTATACAAAAGAATATTAGATTACATAAATGCCCTTCTAATTATCTTATTGTTGTTGTCTCCCTAGATGACATATTGATTGAAAATGACACTCAAGAAGTAACCTATTTTATAGGTGGCTAAGGTTTTTATCCTAGCATAACACAAGCCAAAATAGACTTCTATATAACAATAAAAAAAATAATGATTTTAGATTCATATTGAAAGATAGATATTGAATTTTTGTTGCATACATATCCAGAGAAGAGAATTATATTATATTTATTGAAATGAATATAGGACAACCAAAATTCAAGGGTATCTAGACAATAGAAATAGATGGAAGATGTAAAAAAATCATAGAAAAACTACTGCCAAGACTCCCTTTATAGAGTTTCCCAATGCTCATATTGATATTTAGGCAAATAATCCTGGTTAACCACACCCTATAACAAGAGTGAGGAAATGGAAATGGAATAATCATTTAATACCAAAATAGGTGGGATATTAAACTAAAATCAAATTGTAAATTTTAAATTGATTTCCACTCATTTAGCTAACATTAGAGGTAGGGTACTCACATGATCAAGACATATCCATATCAAAATTCCTCAAAAAAAGATGAAGAAAAGGATTTGAAAAAAATGTGAGATATTAATGAAAATAAATATTCTCTTCACATCTTCTATGTGTGATTTGCCTTTTGAGATTTTTTATCTTTAAAATATACTTATGGTTTTGATATTTTTTATTTTCTCTTTATTTTTTTTAATCTTTTTCCATTATACAGATTCAAATGATGAATAATAAATTTTTAAGATGACAAAATTAAAATATTTTACATTAATTTGTGTAAGAGAAACTTAATGGATATCTGAGGATGTTAAGGATAATGTTAGGGTTTCCCATAATCAACTTGCCTTCCCTTGTGTGCTCTCTTACCATATTTTCATACCACATCTATAAGACTTTCTAGGGGTCCTACACATCTATTACACTCAATGCTCTTCCTTATGGGTGGGCCATCCCTATATAATGGCTTCCCCACTCTCAACTACAACTATTATTATAGGAGATGAGATAAATGGTGCCCAAGAGAGCTTAGAATTTTGTCTAGAAGGTTTTTAATGAGGTAATATCTTTGTGCTTCCTTCTTAACTAGAGGTATGTCTTATTGCTAATGCTATTGAAAATGCATGCAAATGGTATGAAAAATTTTCCCTTGTTGCTTCTTTATTGGTTGAATCCCCTTGGAAGAGTCTCTTTAGTATTGGATTCACCACCATTGGGAGTTAGTGGGCATCCATGTGGTTAACATTAGAAATGTTACCAAAGGTTTTTTCCTATTTACCTTCAAAAAGACATCTAAAGTCCAAGCCCTCCTTACCAAATCAAGATGCTAGTTTATTCAAAACATGCTCTTGATTTTATCTAAAAATAACTATGATGTCAAGGCCATGGACTAAGCTTCCCTTTGATTCCCCATATGGGTTTAACTTCTTAGCTTGTCAGTGCACTTATGAAAATTTATGGACCAAAATCTTGCACCATTTAGATGCATTTTTTCCAAGAACAGTTGAAGTATTTCTCCTCCCACCCCAATAAATAGGTTTATGTCATGGTACACCTTTCCAAAGACTTGAATGAATTCATTGATATCTAGGTAAGTGACACCTGCTGGTCATATAAATTTGTGTACTTCAACTTTCCTAACACTTGATTTCATTATTAGATTTATGACCATCTTATCAAATATTTCCCTCTTATAGGAAATTTGAAACCTTCCTTGGCCCCTCTGCATCCTAAAAATATTAAAGTGTCAAACATCAGCAATATTTGGACCCCTTTCCATTCCAAGATGCCTTAATCAGGGCCAAACTTCTCCTCCCTTGATACCTTCTCTCCGGTTGATAAGCCTTGTTAGGAGATACCTAATCTACCTCCCCTTATGGTTTCAATCACCCAAGCCTAACCAAGCATATTTTCAAGTAGTTCTTAAGAATTTTTGGTCCTTACAACTAGGATTCACTCAATCAGTGGCTTATTCTTGAGGTGGTCATGTATCCCACCCCATGGTGGTGATGAATATTCCTAAGATGGATATGGGGATAAATAATGCTCCATTATGCTGAGAGGTTTTTCTAGCCCAAACCAATGTAATAATTTTGTTATTCTAGCAAATTTTAAGGATGGACAGGGGGAATTACACATGGATGATGTTTCCCAATGAAATTTTTGTCATGGAATGTTTGAGGTCTTATAGAGTCCTCTCAAAAATAATTTTTTCATGGTTCCTATAAAAAAATAGGATCTCTATATTTTGTTTGTCTATAAGAGGTTAAAGTTAAAAAATATTTATATATACTTCTCTGCATTATATTTGGTATGATGTCAGCCAATTTTCCACTCTGCATGAAGATAGGTGTGTAAAAAATAACATATTAATCTTGCCTAAGTTTTCACACTTCATTATTTCTAAGAGGAAGGACATGTCACATAGGGATATTTGGTTGCTTTTATACATTGATAGACATTTATTTGGCATTCTTAACATGTATGCCCCTAATGATGGTATTGATAGATATTTTCTTTGGTATTCTATAGCTAATAATCTCCCCTACCACACAGGTAATTTATGGGTATGTTAATATCGTTGAAAGTTATAAGGATAAATTTGGTGCTTTGCCTATGTGATGGTGCATCAAATAATGTGAAATGTGGTATTATTTCAAGAATAAGTGGGGTCTTTTTGACCCTGTCCTCTATTATCACTCAATTAATAACACATCTTAGTTTATGTGGTTTAACTACTATGATGGGGATCACAACATGATAAAATGGCTTGACTATTATATGTTTTCAAAATAAAATATTTTATCTTTCTCTAAAATTAATGGCTAACCTATCACTATCTATTTAAACTTGGTTTTCTTTGATCATACTCTATCTCCTGCAAAGTGGAATGGGTCATGGGTAATACAAGATACCACCTAATTAGTTCATCCTCATTACTTATCTTCTAGGCTATGTTGGCACCATTCATTTAATTTACTAAAAATGGAACTTGTCCCCTCTCCCTCCTTATGCTACCAATTGGATTGAGTGGTGAAATGAGGTCATTTTGTGTACCACCACTTTCCTACAGCACTATGGGAAATAAGTGGTATGAGTCAATAAAATTAGTGAGGATGCTACAGTCAAATAATTTCAAAGGGTCTCCTCCCTCGATATCAATCCTTTCAACACTAATTTTAATAATCTTTTTACCTCACTCAAATGTGACATGAAGATGGTGAATGACCATGCTACTAAAGGGGCAAAATTATGTACCTGACTACACTAGCTCAAAGTTAGAGTTAAGGTTTCCAAGGATTTATTAAAATACCTTAGAGATAAATAGGGTCGTGATCATATCAATGCCATCAAGTCATCCCAATCCAAGCTCACTTCCCTTCTATACATTATTTTGTCCTTCATGGATCACTACAAACTAGTGTTCCAAGCCCAGGAAGTTGTGATAGAAAGAGATTGAGATTTGTATGAATTCCTTGATGTTGTTCCTTACAAGGTTAAAGTGGTTAACCAATGAATCTATGACTCTATTTTAACACTCTATGAACTCACAAGGGCTCTCCAATGCATGAGTAAAGATAAAACCCTAGGTCTTGATGGTTTTCCCTATGAATTTTATAAATCCACACGGGATTTTGTTGGGCCCAACCTACTCTAGGTGTTTAAATAAGCCATATAAAAACATTCTTTAGAGATTTAATTAATCAAGGTAATATTAAGTTCATACCCAAATTGAGTAATTTGGAGCTTCTTACCAGCTAGCAACCCATTATCTTGTTGAATGTATTATACAAAAAAATTGCCAAAGCTCTAGCCAATTAGCTCCATTTTAATCTTCCTACCATTATTCAACCTAAGCAAATGAGTTTCATTAGAGGGAGATATATTTTATACAATTTTATTGGCATATAAGAAGTCATGAAATGGGCCAAAGTTTCACATTAGAGAACCATTTTTTATTAAACTCAAGTTTGAAAAATTCCATGACAAAATTGAGTGGCCTTTTATTCTATTCATGGTAATGGCTCTAGGTTTTGACCAATTCTTCATTTTGATAGTCCAAACTTTGCTTTTATATGCCCCAACCTACCTCAGCATTAATGGATTCAAGTATGCTAGTATTAACCTATAACGTTCCATTAGGCTAAGATGTCTTCTAGATTTGGAGTTATATGTTCTTTCTATGAAAGCTTTAGGATATAGTCTTGCCTCTAGACTCAAGTAGGGTCTGGTTCATGGTATTTATTTTCCTAACTAATCTTCCCAACTCATTAACGGGAACTTTATAGATGATACTTTTCTTATGATCAAAGAACAAGAGTTAACCTTCTTAGAAGCTATGAACTGTCTTGATATCTTTTGTTTGGCCTTTGGGTCTAGTTTGCAGTGGAGTAAGATGTAATGCTTTAGACAAATTATGATACCTATGCCCAATTAGCCTCTCCAGTATAATTAGAAATGGATTGTGCATGGAGAACAGTTAAAAATTCTCAATGTCCCTCTTGCCTTTGACATTTTTCCAACTAAGTTGTGATAGCATGTCATCAAAAGAGTGGAGAACAAGGTTGAATATTGAATTAACAAACTGTTATCCTTAGTAGGGAAGTTCCAAATCTATACCAAGATTCTAGTGGCCACCCATATTATTATTATTATTATTATTGGGCTCCCTCAAAATAAAATTATGACAATTTAGCCAAAATATTTAGGTATTTACTTTGGTATGATTCTAAACATGTCAAGGGATTCCATCATGTTGCATGAGATATTTGTTACCTCCTTTGTAACAAAGGAGGCATGGAAATTATTGACCTGGTAGATTACAGCTAATGTGTTAAATGGGTGGTTCATGCCATTTAAGGCAATGAGGCTTGAAAAATATTGTTAAGGCATTGTATCTCTTTTGGGATACCTTATGGAAAAAATAGTTGGAATAATATAGGTTTCTACTCCCTTCTCATCACTACAGTTCCTATTAAAATTGAAGGCTCCTTTGTTGCCAAAAGCATATGGAAAGCATTTAAAGCTATCAAGCCTCACATTAAATGGATTGGGGATGGTTTTCATATAGGTATATATTTAATTTATCATGAAATTTGGTGGCCTCTTATTATGACAAACACTAGTGTTCTGCTAACTGAATTACCAAGAATTAAAGCCCTTAGGGTTTTTTGAAAAGGTATCCTTACCATTCACAATTTGGTTTCTATTAGTAATTGGATTCCTTGGCCTAATTTTAAAGTTTAACTTAAATTTAATAATGTTTTATTACATTTTATTATATGTATTCAATAGTTATTTCTTGATGTTGAACTTCAAAATATTGGTTTATAGCCACCTCAAGCTTGGTGGAAAGACTTGCATTGGAATTGTGACACCCATTTCAATAATTATTCTCCAAGCCTTATGTATCAAGTCATGATCCCATTATCTCATGCACTCTATAATATAAATAGACATTGGGGACTTAAATACTCTCCCAAAACTTGGTTTTCTAGACTTGACAAAATTTGGCACACTAGGATAGAACCTAAGCTTGCCCACTTTCTATTGTACCTAGTCTATCAAAGCCTCTCATTTAGAGAGTTGATATTTCACATGAGCATAAAATACACCCAATTTTAATGAATGATATCATCCTAAGTATTTTAAATAATTATTATATTTCTTCCCACAAACCCATTCTACTTGGAAATAGATCTGCAACCTATTTCAGCCACAACATTCCTGTTGAAAGTTGTCATTAATGTCATGTGTTTTTGCACTATAATTGATGATAAGAAGAAGTAGTAAGGTGAGATTTATCTTTGATGTCATATTATTGAGTTATTTTATGTCAAAATAAATGTGGTTTCAAGTGTTGGTTCAAAATAATATGGATATGGTTATTGGTATGAGTTTGATTGTTTGAACCTACTAGTGTGATCTTTGAGTGATCCAATGGAGTGTCTTGTGAATCATAGTGAGGTATGATGAAATATGGGATTAAAGGTATGTGTATTTTTTTGAGGTAGTTTAAGTTTCATGTATTTGGTGAATATCTTTATATCTTCATGAGTTCAGATAGAGAGATTGGATTCATGTCTCTTATCTTCAAAAAGGCTAGTTCAGTCTTGGGTAGTGACCTATATGGTTTAAGGAGACTTGGTCAAATTAGAATGATGGGATATGTTTTGTATCCTATATTATATTTTTGGATGTGAGTATTTAGCTTTAAAATTTGACTTGAATATATCAAATTGCTATAGTACCTAGTAGGTCTATTTGTTAGACTAGCTCTTAAGCATAGATATAGCTTGTGAAGGCATGATGGTGGTGATATGGATGTGTATGATATTGATTTTATATAATGAAATTTTAGACCATGTGATAAAGGCATTTATTTAATAACATGACTCTCACAATGAGCTAAAGGGGTAAGTTCTTCATTTATGGGCTTCTCATAGACCTTGTCTTAAGACCCTAGGTGGCAAAATGAGGTATATTGATCAGGTTTGGAGGCTTGTGAGATCATGTATTATATATTTATGTTTTATGACATTAATATGAGGTTTTTATAATAGTACAAGAGGTTTCTATGTGTGTTCAAGGTCTAAGTGTGGCTTACAAGTATAGGCCTAGTGTGTAAAGAGACCTAGTGTGGCCTAATGAGGGGTCAAGTTTAGTTTCCAAGGTGTTATAGATCATGTGATATTTTACAAAGGTGTGAGAGGTTTTTTCAAGATTTATCATGGATTTTCAAGTCTTTAGTTGAATAATAAATCATAAAAATGAGTTTTGAAGGTCTTTTAAGTGCTAGAATGAAGTGTTGCAGACTCGAGAAGGTTTTTATAATGATTTTTGGCATCTGTGACTATCATATGGGAATATGTGCTCTTGGTAAGAGATTAAAAAGGGTCATAAAAAATTTTCCAAGCATTATGAGTTGGTTTTATGGGTAGAGCTTTATGAATAAATGTTAATAATGAAAACTAGTCTAAAACCCTCATAGTGACCCGATATGGAAGAGCTTGATGGAAATGTCTCAGAATGGATTAGATAACCTATTTTGATGATTGTATCACTTATATGACTCTCACAGGTACCTCTAGGTGTCATTGGTCTATCATATGAGTGAGTGGAAGCTATAGGAAATCCCTTGTTTCTAAAAAATTTATATAACAGGTAGGGTTGACTAAATTAAAAGTTTAAAAATGGATGGAGGTTGAATGTTATGACTTAAATTGAATTATCAGGTGGTTTATAATCAATTTATATACTTAAAAAATTTTAAACTAGTCATGAAAGTTGACCTATCACTAAAAAGCCTAGTGAGGAAGACAATGAGAAAAACTAGGTAGAAGTGAGAATAAGATTAGGGATGAGTTGTCATGGATTAGGAATGGATAAAATTGCATGGGGATGTTTAAATAAATATAACACATGTCCATATTTTATATATTTTTTTTATATCATTAAAAAATTTGTTCACAATATGACCTGTGTAGTGAAGATGAGACAGTGAAGGTGTAAGTTTTAGAGATTGGTCTATATATTCCATATTTTCCATTATACATCAATATATTTTTGATTAAATATTTTATAAATATATATAATTATCATATTCATACATTATTACATATTTACTATGTCTACATAGGTACTGAAAGTCATAATCATCATGACTGGTTCTTAAGGTAGAATGGCAATTTTGGGTATGCATGATAGAGTGATGAGTTTGAGATGTTATACCATGAGTTAATGTATATATTTCACATTTTTATGTTTTTTTGGGTATATATGACCTATAAATTATTTTTATAATGTTGATAATTAATTTAAAAAGTTTTAATATGGAAACCAAAATGGCTTATCTAGTTGTGTAAGGATTGTGAGAGAGAAGTTCAATAAATTAGCCTACAAGACTAATATTTGACACTATATATTGTAATATATCTGATGTAATATGTTATATATGTCACATAATAACTATTAATGTGAATAATTATTTTTTTAAGTTTCCTTATAGGATTTAAAAATAACATTCATTATGATTGTGTTGTTAAGATTGTTGGTAGTTCTGAGTAGTCATCTAGTAGAGATAAATTTAAGGTGATTTACCTAGAGTTTAAGAATAAATTATATATTAATATGTTATATATTTTTTATAGTTTCATTTTAATTTATTTTTCTTCATGATAAGTCCCTATTCAAGTTTAGAGAGTCAATTATTCATGATTGGGTTTTGAAGCATTCAAATAATTTTGAGTGGTCATGTTGTAGAAGTGAGTTTGATTATTTAATATATATATTTAAGTGTATAATGAATTTGGTTATTATATTTATTTCATTTAGGTTATATAAATGTCATTTTTTTTATGGTTATATGTAAAAATTGGTTGTATGAGATAGATTTTAAGAGTGTGTGAAGACCTAGTTGTGAGTAGTACTTATGGTGTGGTCCAAGTAGTGAATTGGAATAAAAGGTGGTATGGACCTATATGTGTGTTATAATGGGTATATTTTATGTTATTTTTATGTGTTTTATTCATGTGTGAAGGCTCAATAATTTTAAATAGGTTTAAGTGTAACGTGTTGTTTGAGAAGGCCTAATTGCATTAGGTCTCCTTTAGGCCTAATAGTGGTTTTTGGTCCTTATGATTGGTGACTAACCTATGTAGTGGTAGTTTCATGTATGAAACGTGTTATTTGACCCATTTTAATGGTAATCCAAGTGTGTAAATGTTTTTTCTAACCAAGGCATGTGCAAACAAGAGTCTTGTATTTATACAAGGCGTAATAGGCCTAATTATATATGCAAAAGAGTAAACACCAATGAGAAAATAGGAGGGTATATTATGAAGGATAAAGATGAATTTAATACCATTATAATATTTATAAATAATATTATGAAAATATAACATATTTTTTCATGTGGATGTCAAGGTTAGCTAACCTAATAAGCCTACTAAGAGGCATATTGAGTGAGGAAGCCTAGCAGGTTGTTTGAGAGAGATTGAATAATGTGAAGAGTAAATGAATGTGATAATAATAAGTTGATTGAAAAATAGGTGCATAAATTTTATCATAGGTTCTAGGTGGCTGATTTTTTTCTGATTAATCTAGGGGGTTGGTGCCTCCTTGTAATTTAGTTCTTGTATAAGGCCTAGTTGAGTTGGTGCTTGACTAGTGAGGGGTTGGTGCTCCTTGCGGAGTTGGTGTGTCACTAAATATTAATAAATTGATTATAATAATTTATTAAAAAAAAATTCTAAATTTTTTTATCTTCCATAATGGTTTCACACATATATCTTGTGTTCATGTGTTGATATCTTGCTTTATGTTTTTGTGATTGCTTATCTATGCATTGTTTGATCACTATATTAGTTTGAAATGTTAGTGAATATTAAGAGGAAATAAAATATTATTTTAAGAAACTAATTAAACACCCTCTAATTATTTTTTATTCTAATAATTATCATCAGATCAAGTCCTTTGGAGAAGGCTTGACTACTTGAAGGTGATCCTAGAAGCACAAGATAGCTAAGCTTATGAAGGTGAGTTGTAAGAGTAGTATGTTTATCAACTTATGGAATAATAAATCTTGGTTTATTATTGTTGAGTCTTGGTAGGTATTTCATTCCAATAATTTGTTTAAATTATTCTCATTATATAAATACATAATTTTAAGATAACTAATAAGTCTAATTGTGTGCATGATCTAGGTCATAGTTGAGGTTTGCATAGAGGATTGTATGATGAGACAATAGGAAGATATGTTGAAGAATGTAATATATTTAAAATTATTTTTGAGTTCATCAAATGCATTAAAAAAATTTCTACATGGTCATCTATTATGGTATAAATAAGGTGTTGCTTGGTTTAGGCCTGCACATAGACCTAGTCCTAGATCCTGCTAGGTCTATTGAAGCATTATGGATAGTTATGGAAGCATGAAAGTTGGTGTGGTGTTATAGTGAGATTAGAAAAATTATTTTTAAGGTGTTCACTAATTTTTAAGTCTTGGTATAGATCAAAAGTATTTAATAAGGAGGTAACACCTAGAAGACATCAAGATATATAGAGGTGTGTGATGGTTAATTGAGTAAAATTGAGAGGTATGTAAAGTTTGTTTGTACTTTTGATATGGTCATTTTTTAAAAGTTCCTTTATACATATTTATAATTGGTTTTATGGGAGCATATGCATGATGATCCATGTGTTTTTAAGCATGATTCTTTTGAGGATTGGTGCAAAGATCCATTTGGGAGATATGAAGTTAGGTAAGGCATAATGTTGCTCATATGGATGATAGTATTCATCATAAAGGCATATATCATAGGTGAAAAATGGAATTAGGGAGAGATAAATTATGTTTCTTGAGTGTAATTTGAGATATGGGTATGAATCTTGTGAGCAAAAGTTAAGGAGTAGTTATTTGTTGATTATGTGTTCATAATCCAAGGTTTGATGGTCTAAGGTAGTTGTGCTTCCAAATGTCTCATCTATGATCTATAGAGTTCATTATGTGTTAGAGGGTTTGAGTGAGATTTTTTTTTAGAAATTATCATACTTGAAATTTATTATTTAACTCTATTTAATTTTCAAAAATCAAATATCAGAATAGAGGCTAATGAACATTGTTGATTGGTCTATAAGACCAATGCAATTTTTGGTAGAGGTATTGTCCATGAGATTCAAGGACTGGAGATGATCTAAAGATTTCAATGGTTTAGGATATTTAATATGACCTTAAGGTCATGTTGTATTGTTTTACTTGTTTTGGTAAATTGTATTAAGTATCTTGAAGGAAATAAAGTATATCATAAGTCTGAAAAAGACTAGCTTGTTTTCATAAACCTATTTGATTGTGTTTTTTCATGAATATTTTATGAAGTGATCTAAGCCATGATGGATTTATAGTCTTGAATAGAATAATGTATGGGAAAAGGGGGATATTTTTGTTTCTATGAGTGTTCAGGTCCAAGGATCAGTGGACTATGTGTGGATGACCTTGTGAGAGTGTATATGACCCTTTGTCATTAATGTCAAAGGGGGAGAAAGTTTTTTATGGTCAAACTTCCTATGGGAGAAATTTATTGATGAAATTGTTAAATTTGAAAGAGAAGAATCTTGTTGAGAGTAGCATAGTTTAATAAGGATTAGTTGATTTGTGGTTTGTCATCAATGACAAAGGGGGAGATTATTGAAAGTTATCATTGATGTCAAGTGTTTGTGCATTGTCATTGATGTCACGAAGGATCAATAAGATTAGATATATCTTTGATTACATATGCCTAAGGTCATTGATGTTAAAATAAGTGTCAAGTTAGGTGTTGGTTCATGAGAAGGTGGATATGGTCATTGGTATGAGGTTGATTGTTTAAGCCTACTAGTGTGAGATTTGAGTGATCCAATGGAGTGTCTTATGAAGCATAGTGAGGTATGATAAAATGAGAAATTATAGGTATGTGAATTTGATTTATGAAGTATAAGTTTCATGTCTTTGGTGAATATATTTATATCTTCATGAGTTCAGAGAGAGAGAGAGAGATTGGATTCATTTCTTGTGTGTTCAAGAAGGCTAGTTCAATCTTAGGTAGTGACCTATATGGTTTAAGGAGACTTGGTAAAAGAAGTATGATGGGATATGTTGTGTATCCTATCTTAGATGTCTAGAGGTGAGTATTAAGCCTCAAAAAGTGACTTGAATATTTCAAAGTGGTATAATACCCAGTAGGTCTGTTTGTTAGACTAGTTCTTAAGCATGGATATAACTTGTAGAGGCATGATGATGGTGATATGCATGTGTATGATATTTAAGTTATACAATACCTTTTTATATCATGTGATAAATGTGTTTATTTAATCACATGACTCTTATAGTGAGCCAAAGGGGTAATTTTTTCATTGGTGGTCTTCTCATAGACCTTGTTTTAAGACCCTAGGTGGTAGATTGAGGTATCATGATAAGGTTTGGAGGATTTTGAGATCATGTGATCATAAATTTAGGCTTTTTTAAATGAATATAAGTTTTTTATAATAGTATAATATGTTTCTATGTGTGTTCAAGTTCTAAGAGTGGTTACAGGGATAGGCCTAGTGTGTAAAGAGACCTAGTGTGGCCTAATGAGGGGTCAAGTTTAATTTCTAATGTTATATATCTCACATGATATTTTTCATAGGTTTTATAGGTTATTTATAGAGTGATAATGAATTTTTAGATCTTTATTTAAATAATAAATCATAAAAATGAGTTTTGAAGGTCTCTCAAGTGTTAAAATGAAGTGTTATAGACTTGAGAAGGTTTTTTTGATGCTTGTTGGCATGTGTGATTGTTCCATGGGAAGTTGTGATATTTGGGAGAGATGGAAAAGGGTAATAAAAAAAATTTCCAAGAATTAAGAGTTTATTTCAAGGGTAGAGCCCTATAAACAAATGTTAAGAATGAAAACTAGTCTAAAACCCTCCTAAAACCCTCATAGTGACCTGATATGAAATATCTTGATGGAAATAGATTATAATGGATTGGATGACATATTTTTATGATTGTATAATGTATATTATTCTCCTAGGTACCTCCAAGTGTCATTGGTCTCTTAGATGAGTGAGTGTAAGCTATAGGAAATCCCTTGTTTCTCAAAAAAATTATATAACAAGTAGGATTAACTAAAGTCAAAGTTACAAAATGGATGGAGGTTTAATATTGTGACTTAAATTTAATTCCCATGGTGGTTTATTATCAGGTTATAGACTTAAAATTTTATAAACTAGACATGGAAGTTAATTTATCGCTAAAAAGCCTAGTGAGGAAGATAATGAGAAAATCCAAGCAGAAATGAGAATGAGATTAGCGATGAGATGTCATAGATTAGGAATGGATCCAATTACATGGGGTAATTTTTAAAAACCTATAACACATGTCGATATTTTTTATATGTTTTGGATATCATTAAAAATGTTGAAAACATTGTTCACAAGATGACCTGTCTAGTGAAGATGAGACAGTGAAGGTGTAAGTTTCAAAGATTAGTCTATATATTCCATATTTTACATTAGAACTCTATATATTTTTGATTTAATATGTTATAAATATATATAAGGATAATATTAATTAATTATGACTTATTTAATATGTCTACATAGGTACTAAAATTCATAATCATCATGATTGGTTCTTCAGGTAGAAGGGTAGTTCTGGGTATGTAAGATCGAGTGATGAGTTTGAGACATTATACCATGATTTAATGTATATATTGAAAAATTTTAAGTTTTTTTGGATATATATTATTATAAATTCTTTATATAAGGTTTATAGTCACTTTAATATGTTTTAATATGGAAGCCAAATCGCTTATTCAATTGTGTAAGGACTGTGAGAGAGAAGTTTAACAAATTAGCTTGCAAGACCAATAGTTGACACTATATCTTGTAATATATCTAATGGAAGATGTTATATATGTCACATAGTAAATATTAATGTGAATAATTAGTTTTATAAGTGTCCTTGAAATATTTTAAAACAACATTCATCATGATTATGTTGTTAGGCTTGTTGGCAGTTCTAAGTAGTCATCTAGAAAAAATAACTTTGATGTGATTTGCCTAGAGTTAAAGAATATATTATATTTTAAGATGTTATATAATTATAAAATGTTAATTTTAATTTATTTTTATTCATTATAATTCCCTATTCAAGTTTTTAGAGTTAATTATTCATGACTGGGTTTTGGAGCATTTAGACAATTCTGAGTGGTCATGTTACAAAAATGAGTTTGAGGCTTTAAGCTCTGTATTGAAGTGTCTAATGAACTTTTTTATTATATTAAGGTAATATAGGTTATATAAATGTTAATTTTTTTATGTTTATATCAAAAAATTGGTTGTATGCTTCAATTATGTGAGATATATTTTTAAGGTGTGTGAATACCTAGTTGTGAGTAGTACTAATGATGTGGTCCAATTAGTGAATTGGAATAAAAGGTGGTATGGACCTATATGGATGTTATTAGGTGTATATTTTAGGTTTTTTTTAAGTTTTTCATTTATTTTTTTGGGCTCAATAAGTTTCAAGTGGGCTAAGTGTAATGCGTTGATTGAGAAGGCCTAATTGCATTATGTTTCCTTTAGGCCTAATAGTGGTTATGGTCCTTATGAGTGGTGACTGACATATGTATTGGTTATTTCATGTATGAAAATTTTTATTTCACCCATTTTAATTTTAATCCAATTGTGGAAAGGTTTGTGTCCAACCAAGGCATGTGCAATTAAAAGTATTGTATTTATACAAGGTATAATAGGCCTAATTTTGTGTGCAAAAGAGTAGACACCAATGAAAAAAGAAGAGGGTATATTGTGAAGGATAAGGAGATATTAAAAAACATAATAAGAGGGAGATATACTATTATGAAAATATAATATATGTTATTCATGTGTATGTCAAGGTCAGTTGACCTAATAAGTTGAGTAAGAGGCATATTGTGCGAGGAAACCTAAAAAGCTGTTAGAGAGAGATTGAAGAGTGTGAAGAGAAAATAAAGGTGATAATAATTATTTGAGTGATATATATGTGTCAATAGGTAATCATATGTTCTAGGTGGCTAAGTTTTTTTTGAGTCATCTATGGGTTTGGTGCCTCTTTACAAGTTAGTGCTTGACTAATGAGGGGTTGGTGTTCCTTATGGGGTTGGTACCTCAATAAATATTGATCCATTGGTTATAGTATTATATTCAAGCTATGTTTTAGTGTTTATTATCACCCATGAGTATTTCCCATATATCTTTTATGTTCATGTGTTGATATCTTGCTTCATCTTTATGTGATTGCTTCTCTATGCATTGCTTGATCACTATATTGGTATGAAAAGTTAATGAATGTTAAGTGGAAAGAAAATATTATTTTAAGACACATATTCACCCCCCCCCCCACCTTATTTTTTCTTCTATAAATTTTGAGCCCTTTTCTTGGTGACTTACTCTT
Source organism: Torreya grandis (assembly GCA_037957365.1). Classification (NCBI taxonomy): domain Eukaryota; kingdom Viridiplantae; phylum Streptophyta; class Pinopsida; order Cupressales; family Taxaceae; genus Torreya; species Torreya grandis. The sequence goes on from JARHVA010000195.1 coordinate 198,713, forward strand.
ATGGGGACTCAGTCAAATGGCCAAATTTTATTGATTTTATGTGGAATAATTTTAGAGCCATCATCATTTTCCAATTATGGAAGGCTAAAAATAATACTATTTTAATAATGATGTATGATTTTGTGCTTTTCCACTTAAATATAAGGTTTTTTATGTATTTTTCCTATATACATATTTATTCCCAAATAGATAAGGTTAATGTAAGTTTGCCACCTCAAGGAGTTGTTAGACCACTAAGGGAGTGCCCCTTGCATTATCATTTGTGTGTTACTAGATGGACCACCCTAAGGAATTATTCCATTTCCTACCATAAGGCATAGAATATATTCACATAACCATGGCCACTTCTCCCATTATTTTCATCTAAGAGGGTAGGGTTCACCACCGTTGTATGGAAGATTTGACATAGCTCACTCTCATAGAGGCTCTCTTGAAGGCACTAGTACTTAGATGTAACCTATTAATAGTTGGGATATTTATATGACAATAGATCCCTTAGATGGTTGGGTGGCCTTGGATCCTCCTTATATATAGCCTTTCACTTGGGTGTCTCTATCTCTGAAGGATGATCCTCTACCCCTCCTTTGGGTGTTGTTTTTTGTGTTTAATATTTTTATTTGGTTTTGAGCACCATGTTTAGCCTAACCTTGTTTTTTGTTCCCACTTATATTTTGAGCCTTATCTTTTCCTTTGACATGGATTTTGAGTTATGCATACCAACTATCTTATTTGTTTTGTAGCCTTCATGTATTATTATTTTTTGTAATATATGATATTCTAAAGCATTACAATAGTAAAGGGAAATATAACATAAATGTTTATATATTCTTATATTTTTAGCTTAAATAATACAATATTAAATTTGATCCATCTTGAACATTTTCTTGCGGATCAAAAGGTACTATAATTCTCTACAAAATAGAGATACATATATAATAATAAAATTGATAAAAATTATAGTAACATACAACGATGAAAATTATGAGGAAGATTGAGATGAGAAGAGACATTTAAGGCTCAACTAGTGTCTCATTCTTCTTTTAAAAAGTTTAGATGATCCTCAACCACTTCCAGATCTATAATATTTTTGTCAAATTATTTATATTTTATTTAACTTTTGGTTCTTTTATTGGGGTCTCCTTCTATTGGTATCCCTCTTATATTATTTATACCTTCTAATAGAGTAAGAGTACTAACTATAATTTTAAATCATCACCCTAATTATTTGAAGTATTGTTTTTAACATTTCATTGAAAAATTCTTGAATTCCCTCTATTATTGACATCTTCTCTTTCAAATTGTTTACCTCTTCTTTGAGTTCATAGAGATTACTAGTAATAAACCAAATATATTTATTAAAAATAACCCTACCTTAATGGTTGGGGTTGGTCTCCATTTATTTTTTGGTGTAAAATATATATCCTCATTCTAAATCTCCTATTTTCAATCATGAACCAATTGATAATACTCTATTGGAGGAGTAACTCCTTATCTATAAAATTAACCTTAGACTGTAAGTTTTCCTTAGAATCATCATTAATATTGTTCCTAATCAATTCTTCTTAATTTTATAATATGTATGGTTGGAATGATATTGACCATTATTCTTAATTTTAACATTACCTCTATCTAATAGTTGAGAGCTCAATTTTACTTGGTGAGACTTGGTTTACAAGATGTTAGATACCTTATCAAGGCATGGTTAGTCAAGGGCATCTATGTCAATAGTAACAATAATATTATAAATATTGGGTTGCATATTAATCCAAACCTTTGGATTCTTATCAAAATACTCCTTATTAGCTAGAGAAACCCTAATGATAATGGATGTTAAGATGTGGATATCTTTACTTATATCCAACTTTACTTGGCTAGAGTGATGAAAATTGGAAGGAGATAAATACACAAAAGTGAATTTTTGAATAGGTATAGACTTGGACTCTTTAAAAATAATTAGGATAAGTCCTTGATGTAGGTTAAGCTCATATTCATTGATTTGTGTATCTAAAATAGAATTTTTAAGGGACAAAAAGAGGAAGAAATGAATACTAAATTATCTTGTGTTTAAAATGGTTAAAGATCATGAAGTCATAAGAAAAGACACAATTGAACCTCCCATAAAGTGAAATTTACTTCAAAATATATGGCACCACTTTATTCCAAGGCTTTGGAAGAGAATATCTTAAGTATCATGACTAGACCTTGCTCAGTTTTTCATTATCTCTTAGAAATGTTTTGATAGCTTCCACTATTTTTCATTTAGCCTTGTCTAATTTTTACCCCTCAATAGATAAACCTAAATCATTATTAATGATATCTTATAACACAATTAAGGTTATTCCTTTAATATTAAATTGCCTAACATTTTAGGACTTTATAAAAAATTTAGAGAGCATATTGTCAAACCCTTTAATTTTTTTCATAAAGTTTACTAGTCCACTTTTACGGAGGATGTACCACATGGTGTGATATTGTTGTATACTTTCATAGATAATTAGTTTAGTTCTAATCCTTTCTCCTCTCATTAAACACAAAAATACTACTCTTACAGGAATTGCCTTTTCTATCAAGAGTTGGTTTCAATTTATCTTTGGCATGGATTTAACATAGTTTAAATTTTTCTCCTAAGTTAATGGATTGAAGTTACTCAAATATTATAGAATATCATGACTGATGTGTAATAAAAAATCTTACTTAGCATGTAAATTTTTAATCATGTGATTATGAGGGGTCTCAATAAGGCATGAATAAAGGAAAAATAAAAATATAGCGAGGGGGATTAAGACAAGCCTACTAGCACCTAGAAATTTAATCAAGAGACTAAGGATGAGACAATGTTTTAGATTCATCATTAATAATTTAGAAAATATGGTCATTTAAAATAATGACATCAAACCATATTTAAGTTTGTAGACTCAATGCCCATTTGTTATCAAACCAGTCAGATGCATGATTTCCTTCTCTATAAATATGGTCAACAGTAACTTCATTATGGGATTAAATAATTTCCAACGACTCTTTAATTATATATTTGATGGTTTAGCTTGGGGATCCTTTCCTTTATGAGACACATAATGATTTTGAGGGAGTCCCCCTCAATAGAGAGGTGGAAAATACTCCACTCTTTAGACAATTAAAGGCCCTAGTAAACAGATATCATTTCAACATAATGATTATATTGAATGCCTAAACTTCCTACATAATTTATAACCAAATTACCTATTTGATCTTGTATTATACATCCTTCTCCTTCATACCTCAATTTTAATTTAGAGGCACCATAAAATTTAAATTTAAACCACTTAGGGGGATGGCAAGTCCATTTATCAGAGCTTCTTTATAATTCCTTTAATTGTCTTAGAGTTCATATAGGAATGGAAATGTTCAAATTAGAAACATTTATATTCTCATTTTCAAGTATATTTTCAAATTTCTTATTATTTTTAAGATCCAAGAAGCTTTAAAAGATTTCTTGAGCAACTTTTGAAGCAATGCTTATGGAATTATGTATTTGGTCTTAGAAGATTCTATAATTTATATCATTCTAAAGGCCCTAGAAAACATGAGAGAGAGTCAACTTACAAAGGGTCCTTAATTGATTATTGATCAAGGGAGGGGTCCATTATTAAAAAAATCCCATAATTAAATCAGGTTGAGCCCAATAAACCTCAAAATTATAAATAATAAACTGAATACCTTCCAACTAAAAGGGCAGTCAATAAGGATAAAGTAAATAGATTAAATTTATTTCTCACAAAAAGATAAATATTCTTGGTAACATGACCCTCTTTTCAACAAATTATCTTGGCTATATATTTTATTTTAGATTGTTAACTAGCATAAGATATTGATTTTTGTAATGAGGTCTTTATTCCAAGTCAAAGACTAGGGAAAACCATCCTTCTTTGAATAATTGAGCACTAATTAACTAAATTTGATATTGTAAATGCCATCCAAAGAGGTTGACCACACAAATTCATTTTTTATTACACTTTAAGAAAATTTTTAATCCATTTAACAAAACATTCAATTATTTCAAGTGTTGAATATACTCATGGCTAATAATTTCATGGTAATAGGTCTCTAAATTTTACTTGAGTTTCCAACCTTTATACATTACACAAATTTTTCTCCTAAAGAGTGTTTGATAGAGATACAAAAGTTATCCCAAGGTTTTATGGAATTAAAATATATGTTAAGAAGACAAGCATTATCCTAGAACAATATTTCTATACTTGTTCCCATATTCAATTTACTTCCCTTCCACAATAAATTTATGCTCTTGATAAAATTATTCCAAAAATTTGAGTCAATAGGAAAATACTCATTAGATATAAAGCTAAGGGAATATTTATTGTCAAGATACTTTTCCATCATAATGTCAGTCCATTGGTTATCTTATTTCAAAAATATCCACCTGACTTTAGCTAGAAGCACTTTATTTAAAACATATTATGCTTGTAAGTCTGAGGCCACATTGATTCTTTAGGATGCACAATCTTTCCCAATAAAATAACACCATTCTTTTTTTTTCAGTACTTGAATACAAATATTTTTTGGCTCTACTCAATCTTGTCAACTATTTTATTTGTAATTTTTAAGATATACATAAATCAAATTGGGGTACTTGGAGATTAATTTTAAGGAACTATAATTTAATTTATTGTGTAAGAATGAAACCCTTCCAACATGATAATTTATTTTGAAATATGTCAAGTATTAGATTACATAGACCCTCAATAAATATACCTTTGAACATTGTCATGCCAAGGTAAGCATAATAAATATACTTTGATAGTCAACATAAAATTCAAGTGATTCTTCTATGGTGATTAGGAGGAGTATTGAGGAAGAAGAGAACACTTTTATCCATATTAATTTTTTGGCCCAAAATGGAAGCATAGTTATCCAATAGAAGTTTTAATTCTTTTGATTTCTTTACTGAGGCTTCATCTAAAATGATAGTATCATTATAAAAAAAATAGATAATAGGGTTGGAGGAAGAAGCTACACTGAAGCCTTGAATTTTGCCAAAACTAAACATAGTAGAAAAACTTCTCCCTATGGCCTCTACCATGATGATGAAGAGGAAATGAGATATTGGATCACCTTACCTTATCCATTTTCTAAGGAAATGAAACCAATTAGAGACCCATTAATCAAAATGGATAACATTGGAGAAGAGATAAAATTATGAATAAGGTTTTTTAACTTTAGTTAAAAGCTAAATTTTTCAAACACCTTATCCAAAAAACTCAAAGATAGCTTGTAAAATGATTTATTCATGTGTAGTTTGAGGATCATAACTTATTTTTATATTTTGTCCATTGTGTGAATAATTTCATAAACAATGATGATATAATAAATAATTTGTCTTCCATGAACAAAACCACTTTGTTGGTCAAAAATAGTTGAGGGAAGAATTAATTGTAGTTGTAGAATGATAACCTTAATAAATATTTTTTAAATACTGTTACATAATTTGCTAGGTCTAAAATCCTTAAATGACTTAGCTCTCTCTTTTTAATAGTCCAAAACCATAAAAATATTATTGATTTCTCTTAATATTTTTCAAGAGACTATAAGTTCTTACACAACTGCAACAACATCATATTGAACAATATCCTAAAAATGTTGAAAGAAAGTCGGGGAAACCATTTGGTCCTAGAGCTTTGTCACTTTCCAAGGAAAAAACAACAAATTTAACTTGTACTTTAGAATCAGGGCTAATGAGAGAGTCATTCCCATCTTTATAAATTGTAGAGAGGATAAAATTTAAGATATCCTTCTCTATTTCAATGTTTATATCAGCCTTACCTAAAATCAAGTATTTGAATAAAATAACTACATCCTCTCGTATAGTGTTGTCATCTTAGCATGTGATACCATTTTCTATGGATATCTCTTTAATTTTATTGGATTTCCTATGTCTTTGGGTTATGATATGGAATATTTTAGTGTTCATATCGCCATATAACAACCATAAATCTATAAAATTTTGCCTCCAAAAGTTTTCCTCTTTATATCTAGTGAATGAAACTCACTAAGAAGATTTTTATTTAAGAAATAACTCTTGATTCATACCATTTTTTTAATTTATATCTCAAGGTTATATAATTCTCTAGTTATGTCTTTCTTCTAAAAGAAGATATGAAGGTCTCCTCATTCCATTTTTTGATATTTTTCTTAGAAATATTTAATTTTTTGGAGATCTTATACATAGTTGTACCTTTAATATTTTCCTTCCACCATTCCATGATTCTCTCCTTGAGTTTCAAGTGGAGAAACCAAATATTTTTAAATCTGAATGAGACTTTAAAGTTTTTCGTATCTTTATCTAAGTTTAAGGAGAAATAGGTTGTGATCAAATCCAATTCTTGGAAGAGAAGAAAGGCAAAAATTATAAGAGGTATATCCATCAACTAAAAGTAACAATCTATCTTATATAACCTGAATGATATTCTCTCATATTTATGTTAGACCAAGTGAATATTGACCCATTTAGATCAATATACATTAAACTACAATTAGTAATAAAATTAGCTAGGGCCTTCATGTTATTAATATAATCTTGACTACCCCCTTTCTTATCCAAGGTAGATCAACACGTATTAAAGTCACATGTAATCATCCATTTAAAATCTCTACAATAATTTTTGAATTTTATCATATCCATCCTTCCATAGGGATCTTTTATCAGTACAAGAGTTAGAAGAATATATGTTTGACAAAATCCAAGGAGATTTATCCCATTTATTAGTGAATATAATAGCAAGGTGGTGACTAGAGTTAACTAATACTTCACCCTTGATTATTTGGATATCCTAAAGGGTCACCAAACCACCATAGGAACCAACAAAGCTTACTCCAATAAATGAAGAATTATTCCACCTATAATTTTTAATATCATCAAAATTATTTACTGACATTTTAACCTCTCAAAGTAAAAGCAAACTAGGGTTGTGATATTTTGAAGTTTTTCTAAATCTATTGTTTATTTTCATTGTTTAGTCCTCTTATGTTCCATGAGATGACTTTTATTCATGAAGTCTATAATATTATTTAGATCCACTAGGTTTTGGGGTATTTTGGCTTCCATTAGCTACAACCTTCAGTGTCTCCCTACTCCAAAATTCATTATGGTTAGGTATTCCTTTATTTATTTCCACTCCTAGATTAGTTATTTCTGTAGTATTTTTGGTGACTCTAACATAGACCTGGTCCATCAGATGCTCTTGAGGTTAGTTCAAAGTGTAAGGGATCATTTCATATATGTCTAATGAATGATCTATGGAAAAATATGGATTTTGGATCTTGAGGTAATGATTCAAATCCTATTTTATTTTTCTCATAATTTTATTGGAGGAAATGTTGCATGAAGAGTGAATATTATTTCTAAAATACTTCCTTTCAGTGTAAATTCTCCATCCTCCATCATTTTGTAATTTGATTCTTCATCAATTTTTTACGTCTCCCTATGATCATATTTATTTTCTTTTTGGTTCATTAGCTAAGGTGGCTAAAATACTAAGGATTGATTAGTAGGTCTAAAGTCCTCCATTTTTACTTCCTTTAATTGGTCTATGATTACATGTTTATAGGGGCATGTTGGTTCTATTTGATGTTTATCTTTTTTAGGGGTTGAAGTAAGTATATTCCCAAAATTATTTGTAGTTTATTTTTCTTAGATGTCAGAAGAGATATATTCATTATTTTTTTCCTAAATATGTGTATTTATTTTATGAATCATATATGAGAGGTTCCTATATGGTTTTTTCATTTTTTATCCATATTCACTAATCCTTTGGATTAGATGGAATTTTTTCTTGATGTCTAAAATAATGATAAGCTTGGTACATAAGAAAGTTATTTTCATACTCAATTAGTTGTACCTAGCTACTTTATTGGGTTTTTATTTTATTATTCACATTTATTTACGTGTTAAAGTGTATCCTCAATAGGCTTATGCACTAGCCCTTCACACAAGACTATGGTTTTGGACACTCACCTAAAGCATGCATCAAGAGACCGGTTCCCATGGGTTATGTTGCTCAATAATAAACTAGTCATATAATTAGGTTTATTCATATATTTGATTAGTAATTACATGGAAAAATAAATATACAACTATAAACCTTGACTCATTAATCATAACCACTAAAAAAACAAACATAAATGTCATGAAGTTCAAGGGATTATCAATTCATAATGCATGTTCTATAAATCCCATTAGGAGAGATAATCAATAGAGTTAGTTAATCCAATCCACTATTTATACTCAAATATCAATTAATCATAAACACATAATGCCTAAACTTATTACAATATCTATAAGTCTATATTATATGGTCCCAATATTCTATCCATAATCAGTCACCTTACATGATTCCTCACAAGGGTATTTATATTTGTTTTTACTTGACCAAGTAGTTACATAATAAATGACAACATGGGTGATTTTCCAATGAACTCTTAGTATACTGAGAGTCATGGTAGTCTTTCAATTGTTCTCTCCTAAGGACCCAAGCCTTTTTACCCCCTATATTCTCATTTGATGTTAGAGCCTTGCTACCAAATCTTCTCCTCTTTATGGATTGGTGAAAAACTTATGATGGTTAAATTTTGGATGGTCCTTTAGAATCACTCCTCAACCATCTCTCACTTATTATATCCCTAAGTCTTTCATTGATTTTCTAAGTCCTATACTCTCAGGTTCCTTATAGTTATGTTTTATCTTTGACTGGGTCTTCTCACACTGATAACTTTCACACCTTTGTCCTCTCGTGCCTTGCTAGTTTTGTGCCACAGTCTTCCTATGCCATGTTAATTCCATACCATGGTCTTCCTACACCATTCTAGTTCCACAACCTAGTCTTCCTATGGCATTCTCCTTTTACATTGTGTCGGTTCCATGCCAAAATCCAAAACACTTAGTCAAAATTTAGGGTCCAACGTCACCCCACACTACACTCTTAGTTTATCCTAGACTAAGTCTCATTTTTGGCCTCAACTAAAAACTCAAGCCCAGTTTTTTTAATCTAATTCTTGTCACTATCCCAATGTGATAAAGTTTCAAGTATTTTGGATATTATCAGTTTGATGGTTACCTTTGATTTATTAATCTCCTTAGGTTGTTTAGGACATTCATTGGCCTTTTTAACTAATTGGTCTAGGGATGCATTGGCATCCTTCTAAACCTCTTCAAGTGTAGTGACCTCAATGACAACCTATCCTTAAGAGATACAAAACTTACATTAAGTTACTATCAATGTGTGTTTATTATTTCCTCCATAGATTCAACATACTTAAATACCTTTACACACATGGTGTGGTCTTTTATTATGAGGGCAACATCCATCAACTTCTACCTTTGAGACTCCTCTACATTGAGCTAAGCCCCCAAAATTTTATTAGGATGTGCTAGTTTATCAAAAATCTCATCTAAGAGGGGATCACTTCCCAAACTCTTTTGAGGGTGTGCTAATAGACTTCCACTTCCTCAGTAAACTATTCAACCTCCTAGAGTGATTTATTTCCTGGTGTAGGTTGTTACTTATAACATTTCAATAGGATATTTACTAAAGTATCCAATTTATCCACAACTTCTCCATCTAGAGGCACTCTATTTTCCAATGTCAATTCTTAGCCCAAAATAGATTTATATAAATTCAATTTTTTTACTTTGGCTTTTGTTGATTCCTTCATTTTTTTTTAATGTAGCCACTTCTTCTTTGAATGTCTTCTAAGTGGTAACCTCTTTTTCATACATTTCCACTACATGGCCATGTTTTTTTCTACATCATGTGCATTATAATCTAAAATTATATTTTGGTACATGACTTTAAAAGCCATTTTCAAAAATGCAGTGATAGTTTATAAAGGAGAGATCCTCTAGGGATCAACCATATTGGATTTGGTAGTGTTGGTGCTTGAGAGTTTAATATAAGGTTATCTGGAAGAATCTCAAAATGCAACTTTTCATTATACATGTCCAAAATGAATAACATTTGTCACCTTATATCAATAGTTGCATCCAGGAGAAGGAAATGCAACCATAAATAAAGCATTCTATTTTGGATTCTTGTTTTATACTAAGTGTGAAAGTTTTTTGATACATCAATCAATGGTGGTTGTTATTTAAAAATGGTAAGCTCCTTGCCTTTGTTAGGGTCACGCTCAAGGATTTTGACCTCTATATCTATGGCTAAATAATTTCTACAAATGGCCATTCCAATTATCTATTAATTATCAAAACCATCCCCTTCTTTTCCAAATAGATCCCTAATGTCCAATTTCACATCATCAAAGGTGTTATCTTCATTTAGTGTTTGGGAGGGTGTCTTTTTGGAGTCATATTCCTTCATTTATTCCTTGTGGATTTTAGGTTCTTCTTGTACTAGTTTCAAAGGGGGTAATGTTGTTGACCCCTCAAGTTATTTCTCTAGTATACTTTGTAGAATAACCCCTGATGGAAAAACCCTTGGTGTAAATGCCTTTAATGAATAAGTTATTTGAGGTGAAGCCATGGGTGGAGAATCCCATGGAGGTGAAGCTCTAGGTGGAAAGACCTGTGGTGGTGAAGCTCTAGGTGGATAAGCTTGTGGAGGTGAAGCTCTAAGTGGCAGCACCTAGGTAGTCCTCTACGATTTTGGAAGATCCTATCATGAAATTATGTTGGCATCATGTCCATCCTACTTCTTCATAATTTTTGGTTCAAGTGGAAGTTTTTCTGTTACATGCTCCATGACTTTTGAAGATTTCTTCTTAGGCCATAGCATAGAAAATATATTATGCACCTATTCCTCGACCATGGTTTACTTGACCTTGATGACATTTTGATTAATCTCCCACTTATCTTTATAGGCCTTCTTTCCAAGATAGATGTACATCTTATAGAAATAATGAATCTCCAAGTCAATTTGGTCCACTTTTAGGGTGAGATGTGCATCAAAATTTTGATTTATCAAATTGATGAAGTACTACATCAAAAAGGCATATGTTAGTTTTAACCACATTGATAATTCTCTAGAAAGGACCATCTTAATTCATACCAGAGAAAAATATACTTTATAGAAAATTGGACTTTCTCACTAACTTGGATGGGCAATACTTTAGGAATGCACCATTCATTTCCAAAGGCCTCCATGTCATCATACCATGAATTCATTATATTCTTGTATGTGCGGGTGATATTATTAGGGCATGTCCATAACTTATAGCACTTAGTAAGGGATTTGTGTTTGGGTGGATATTCCCAATTTAGTTCACCCAAGGTGTAGTCTAGTACACTGATCTCATCAAATACCATTAATAATAAAAATACCCCCCATGGAAACCTATGGCCTTGTATTTAATGGGTCTTCTCAACATCTTTTATGATCTTATAGGAAAAATACATTTCTCAATTATATTTCAAGCCCTTAGTCACCTAGTGAGGGATGTAGAGGTAAGCCATATCCAACTGTTTCCAATGATCAGTACTATTGATCTTGGTCATGATGATATGTATGGCTACTCAGAGGGTAGGATTTTATAATTTTTTGATGTACATGACATGACTTTACTTTTGGTACATGAGCATTGTTATTATTTTCCATATTTCCTCTAACTCTTCTAAGTCAAACTCCATGTCCATGCTAGATCACTGTAGTCCTGATACCTTACTTATTCTCTCAGGTGTAATCTTCATGTTATGCCTAGAAAAGTAGAGGTAGTCCTTATGGACACGTGAGAGTAGAAACTTAACTACTTCCATAGGTATTCCAAAGTATGGAAGGTTGAATAACTGAAATAGCCATGTAACATCCAAGGAATCAAAAGTTTTGAGGTCATAAACCAATTGATTTTTGGTGTTCTGGTGCTCAACCTGATAGACATTTTACAATGTAACCTCATTCCTTGGTTGAGAGTGGTTATAGTCAAATATGGTATAAGAGGGTACTTTTGAGACCTAATTTTCTTGACATAGTACTGTCTCTAGGTATTACATATATTATATCATCAATGAAAGGGGTAGAGGTGCTTATGCCTTCTTTTCTTGGCATGCCATCCTATATTCTTCACCTTTCACATGCTATAATTTTTTTTAGGTGTCTCTTCTTTGATTAATATTACTTTCCCCCAAGTGATAATTCCTCCTCTGATATGGTTGGTAATGGATCATTTTTTAAGGCCTTATTCTTAGGTTGCATCACCCTCCATGGAGCCTAAATGTTGAGGTTTAGTTGTCTAATGTTCCCAAAAGAATACATGGTTTTAGTGTAGATGACTCAGCTTTTCCTACTTTGTCACCCTTTAATGATGGATGTGTACCTTTGCAAACTACAATTGCAAATTATCTCTATCATAAGCCATGTTTCAAGGTTATCTTTGTGCTTGATTACTTAGTTAATATTCCTCTCAATAACTATTTATAGGATTTTGATGCTCTAATCTTACACTTGCTCTAAAATCTCCTAGACTTAGTTCACTCTTCAACTTTGTAAAACTCAAATAAAAGCAAAAGTAAAAGCTAAAATGAGCTCACAAGTCCTTTTATAGATCCTAGGGGGCTAACTTGCATTAATTAACCCCCTTTTTTTTACCATCACTTCTCATCATTAATTCATTTGTAATGTCCACCATTCTTTAACCATCACTTCTCACCATAAATGCATTTAATGGTATTGTCTTATCATGATGTTAGCACACTTATCTCAACTACTACTCTTTTCATGTTAATAACACTCCTTGTCCTATGCTTTTTTCTAGAGTGGAAGATAGTTGTTCAAATTTTTGAATTTGCAAACTATTTGGAGGGAATCTCTTATCATAGGGTTGTTTAACTTGTGTGCTTTAATTTTCACACACATTTTTAACATGAATATATGTACTACCTCTTACCCCACACTAAAAGTGTGTCATGGTCCTTGATGAAATTACAAGTATAAAAATAAACAAACCTTTATAATAAAAATGTTGTGCATAACTAAGGTAGTAATTTTATTGAAAAAAAAATCCTAAACTAATGACATAATCTTATTGTCAAAAAAGATAGATTTTTAAGTAAAGAAGTATGATCATAACTAGATACCATTGTAATGTCTAGGAATAAATTGACCATCCAATCTTTGTAGACATCAAGCACCAGTATGTTGAATGTTTTGAACAACAAAAGGACCATCCCAATGAATATGAAGTTTCCCAAAATGGCATGTGAACTTGGAGTCATAGAACAAGAATTTAATTCCAAGGGTAAATGTCTTATGCTTGATGTGTCAATCATGTCATGCATTTTATTTGCATTTTTCCATATCTTGACTACAATGAGCAAGGAAATAGGCTTTATCTAACTACAACAAAGCATCTAAATGTGCTTATAAATGATGACTCTTCATCCAATTATCTAACATGTATAATACAAAGAGATGGTACCATGAATTCAACTGGTAGAATTGCTTTTATATCATACACCAGATTGAATGGTGTGTTTTTATTTAGGTACTTATAAGTGGTTCAATAAGCCCAAATACTACAGACACTTTATCACCTAGTCTGTATAACTAATATTACAAATATTTGTAAGTGTTTTGCCTAAGATCTTAATGAATGCCTCAGTAGTGCCATTGTCTTGGGGATGATACGATGTTATTTTATGATGGGTAATCATGAACTTAGCAATTAAGATGTGGATAGTTTCATTGAGTAAATGTGTATTATGATCACTAGTAAAACTTAGTGGGTGGCCAAAATGGGTTATGATAAGTTTCCATATGAAGTGCATAGTAGTAGCAGGAGTACAATCCCTTGTTGGCATAGCCTCAACCTAGGGCATGAGATAATCATTCATTGTAATGATATAATGAGGACTTATACATCATCCAACTAGAATAATGGGTTTGACAAAATCAATGGCCCACTTTTCAAATGGTTCTTAAGATAGAATATGATGTAATGACATGACATCTTGATGATCTGGTTTTCTAACATGCTGATAAATATCATAGTTCCTAACATGTATTTTGGCATCTTAAAAAAGGGTAGGCCACCATAGTCTAGATAGCATTACCTTGCATGTAGTAGCTTCTCCATCATAGTGTCTACTTACAATGCCTTCATGAACTTCCTAGATAAATTCAAAGAATTCAAGTTTCATGACACAACATCAAATAACTACATCTCAACCAAGCCTATAGAGGTCCCCCCCAATGAGATAAAAAGGTGCAGTGCAAACTATGAGTTGTTTCTTAGCCTATGGAGTCAAACAATTGGGTAATGAGCCAGTAGTTAAGAAAACTTCTATATATTCCAAATCCTTAGGAATAAGAGAAAAATAAAATAGTTAAACATTAGGTAGGTCATCCTCAATGGCATGTGGTGGTTGTCTGGAATCAAATCAAGAAATATGGTCAGGACCATAATTAGTTTTTCCTAGTTTAACCATGAGAGAGAATTGAAATTCCTAAAAAAAATACTATCCAACATCAAATGTGTCCATATAACATAGGTTTATTGACTATATATTTTAAATATTTGTGGTCTATATAAAATATAAAAAGAGTGGTTAAAAGATATTATTGAAATTTTTTCAAAGCATATACCATTGAAAGTGCTTTGTACTCTATGTTGGTGTAAATCCTCTCATCTAGAGTAAGTTTCCTACTATAAAAATAGATAGGTTGATCAAGGTGATCTTCACTTGGTTGTGTAAGGACTACACCAATGGCCATTCCAAAGGCATCAACATGGACATGGAATGGTTTTGTCCAATTAAGGAACTATAGAATTAGACTAGTGACTAGTTTGTCTTTTAAGGCCTCAATGGTTTCTTGGAAATAGCAGTTCTAGATAAAGTGCTTGTTATGTTTTAAGAGTTCTTTCAAAGGCATGGTAATATTTGCATATCCTTAGATGAATTTCCTATAATACCTAGTATGTCCTAGAAAGGTACAAACTTCACACTGAGACTTTGGCACTGGTAAGTGAACAATGATAGATACTTTTGTTGGGTATACCAAAAGTCAATCCTTGTAGATAATATGTCCTAGAAGAACATCGAAAGGTATAGTAAAATGATACTTCTTTAGATTCAGTGATATTTTTAGTACTTATTAATGCTCAAGCATGAGTTTTAGATTAGAACAATGGTCCTTTACCAAGCCATGGACTATCAATTCATCCAAGTAAACTTGAATGAATTTATGGAGGAAGTCTTTAAAGGCCTCAATAGTTATACAATGAAATACATCAGGTACATTCTTTAACCTAAAAGTCATGATGGTATATATGAAGGATCCCCATTCAGTGGTAAACATGGTTTTAGGTCAATCATCCTTAGTGATCTAAACCTGATGGTACCCAAATAATCCATTTGTTGAAAGTATAAATTTAAACCCAATGACACCTTCAAGGATTTATTTTTTTAATAGCATTGGAAAGAGATCCATAACTCAAGATGCATTAAGTATACAATAATCAATGAAAATCCTAATGCATCCATATTTCTTTATGCTTATGACCATGGGACTAACCCATTTAGATTCATCAATTAGGGTGATCACTTCAGCATGCAACATACTATCAATTTCTTCCTTCACGTATGTATGTAAATTGGGATTCATCTTATATGGCCTTTTCCTGACTGGTCGAGCACCATCAACTAGTTTGATATGCATTTTTCCTAGAGATGGATGAACACCTTTCATATTATTATAACTTTTTGGAAAGACATAGTGGTATTAGTTTAGTAATTAAAATATTTTTGCGACCTTTGTGTTAGTCTAGTAGTTACCTATAATAGTTATTTTTAGATCTTCCTCTATGTTGATATTGTGATGGATAGTTTGAAGAGGTTTTGAGTAAGGGTGGCCTACATTGGTACTAGTATCATGATTATTTTGTGTGCCATAGTTTTTAGGGATATCCAAATGGTTTTCCAATGGGTTAGGTTGGTTGGACCCTTTACCTTCATCTACCTAAAATATGGGTTTTTGCTTCCCTAAGCATATCTCTTCATGGCATTCCTGATCAAAGATAAGGTCTAGTATAGGAATGGATTATTTAGATGGATCATGAAAGAGAACTAAACCTTTTTCTAGGACATCATGTATATATCTTAGGTGATCTTCAATGGGACAAGGGTCACCAACAACTTCTTTACACATGGCTAGGAAAGTGAGTAAAAAATTCATTCTTAGAGATGAATAAGATAATGTTGAGTTCAAGATATCTTCTAATAGATGCCAAAAATAAGTACCCATATGTCATTCTTCATGAACATACCATGCTCTAGCCCAAGCTCATAAAGTTATACAAAAAGCATGTACCCATAGATACTCTGGAAAGAAAGACCTTCAACCCTCCACATGGATTCACAAGCTTCTATGTGTGGTAATGGTGATCATACTCTACTATAGCTAATTTTACCTTGTATTTAGTTGTCACGATGAAACCAGTGATGTAAATTAGAGCATACTTGATCCCAATGGAGAAGTCATTCATTATGGGTTCACCACCACCCTGTGGTTGTGCTATCAAAAAGGTGAACCAATGATGGCATATGATTATTATTAGAGTTATATAAGTCTTTAAAGAATTAGATAATGTCACATACTTCCATTTGTATGTGAAACTAAGGAGATTCATCAAGTATTTCTAATGGTGCATCCATAACTAGTCCTCATATAACTTGTTTGGTAAAAAGTAAAATAAATATGTGGCATTTATAATATTAACATAGAATATTATCATGACTGTGAATGACACCACACACTCTTATAGTGAGGTCATAGTCACTATTGGCCCAATAATTACAAGCATTACTTGTAGTATCAAAAAGGGACTAAGTTTCTATCCATCAGAGGATGACATCAAGAGTGGGATCATGATGCTCACCATCTCTGCTTGTGACATTATGGATGTGGTTAATATCTTCATCTACATTAACATCTTATACATATGGGGGCGTATGTGTTTGATCTAAGAGAATAATAATGCATTGATTGGTATTCTCAAAACTAATGTAGTGTTTTTTGAATCTTAAGTCTATGTTATTTGCATAGCACCAAAGTCACCCTAATAGATCTATAAAATCATTTGCCTTAGCTAACTCATGAACTTGAAAATCAGCTTTGAAAGGTACTCCAAGGATATTGATCATTGCATTTGTAAGGATGTTAATTGGTAGAGAATGAGTCTTAGTATCCATAAACAATACATGTGGTGATGGTTGCAATGTTGAACTAGCCATTTTTCTCCATGCATCCTTTGTGAGGATGTTAAATTTAGTGTTAATGTTAACCAAGATATCCTGAATCACCCAACTATCAATGGAAGCATTCACTAGTATTTATTTTTCTTCTTCAGGGCTAGGAAGAATAAGGGTATCTTATCATCAAGCATGATTCAATTGATGATCTTTAGTTGGCTGATTCAATTAAGTTTGAATAGTAGTTGGTGTTTGTACTTGATTTTTAATCTAATTAATTAATTTTGGGACAATATCTTCATCAAAAATATGTTTTTGAAGTTCTTGAAAATCATCTCGTACCACATTTTGAGGTTTTATGGCATTTTACATATTGGTACATTATTTTACTTCTTGGTACTTAATAAACTAAATTTTTCCTAGTAGTTCCCTTACCAATGTTATAGTATCCTAGAGTACATGCTTTTGTTTTTGGGAATTAGGATAGTTCCTTGCACAAAGCTCTTCACACTATATTTTATTAATAAAAGTAGATGTAGACTGAGATTATGCACCGCTACGTGTAGTGATATTCACCTATTGGGATGTTGGGGTGATATAACAAAGCCGTCATTGAGTTTTATCAATGTGAATCATACATGAACATTTTTTATTTCTTTCCTTAGTGATGGCCATATATAGGTTAGGATATTCTTCCAACCGATGCTCCTTTTTACAAAAGGCATATGTTGGGTAGATGGGACAATATTATTGATAGTGATATAGAGATCCACACTTACAACATGTTCTTGGTGGGAAATGGCCACTCCTCATCCTTATCCTTATCCTCATCCTCGATATCCACCATTATCTTGATTTTAGGAAATAGAAGTTTAGTCAATACCATGCACACATACCTCATGTATATCACTAATTAGCTAAAAAACATTTGTATCATGGGTTTAGGTATCACATATTTTGAAGTATTTAGAAACCTTAAAATGTGTAGCCTACTGTAGGAGAGGATATGAGCAATACATTGTGCTCTTCATGGAAATTTTCACATGAATACTTTAGTACAACACTTATGTTTTTGTATGGGTAATTACTTTGGTTATGACCTTCAGACTCGTATTCGGTACACCAAAGACTGTTATGATTATCATATGAATTATTTATAGTCAATTTTTCTAGTTTTGATACCATTTAAGCTATTTAGGATTCAATGAAATGACTGATTCTAGTGTCAATATATTACTGGCTTCATCATGCATGATAGCTTCCAGGGCTTTGCATGGGCTAGTAAAGGCCTTCTGAGATAGTGTTTGTCTAAAGGGAATCAACAAACCTCCCATGAACCATTGGGCATGTTGAGCAACATTGATTTCAAATGATAATTTTGACAAGAGTGTTTTGAACCATGTTTCATACTCCCATACACTTTCATTGAGCTCCTACTTTATATCTTTCAATGTGGTGATACTCTGTTGCTCAAATTTGGGAATGTCAAATTCCTAAAGGAATGTTGTTTTGAGCTAATCATAGTCAATTACCACTTGTTGAGGTTAAAACTTCCTATATTATTTATGTGCTCTTTTTAGAAGTGTGGTTGTAAATTATGTGGCCTTTCTCTTAGAATAATTTATGCCTCACACCCTCCAAATTAGTTTACACTTATGGACATGCTCTATAATATTCTCCATGCCTTGATATTTAGGTAGGTGAAGTAGCATTTCATAAAATATTATTAGTAGTTGAGTTGTTTATGCCAGTGGATAGTGAAAACGCCTACATCCTATTCTTTGAAGGGTAATTCCACCACCCTTGAAGTCTACCTCTAGCATTAATACCCATGATGTGGGGAATGGTAGCTAGTTGATTAATAATATTTGGGCCTCTACTCTATCCACTATTAGTGCCAAGTATGCCAGGCATCCCAAGTTGGGCGATGAAATTTCCTTGAAGAGGAAAAGAAAGTGTTAATTTTAGATGAGTTATAATCAACTCAACTACAATTTCCCTTATAGGATCATTTTTTGATTCTACACTATTTGTATCCTAATTATGTATACATAATTCATCTAATTTAAAAGCATGAGTGCACACTATAGTTGGGGAACTTGGTTGGTTCAAACTTGGTTCTTCAGTCTCTTCTATTTGACTAGTTTCTCCTTCATATGATAAAATTGGCATGGGGCATGATTCAAAAGTGATGGAGTCTTTGTGCATTCCAACTTCCCTGTAGATCCTAACAACACTTCTTGAGTTCTCCCATTCCTTTCCTAGGTTGCTTTCTCATGTGATCCTCTACTGATCTTCATCATATTTGTGTTGTCATAATGCTCATTGACTAGCTACCCTTCTGAACCTCAAATTATTTACCAATACTTATATATCCCACTTCAAACTATGCAGCTCATGTGAGGATGGATTTAACCCTCCATTAGTAGAGTTTTGAGTCCACAATCAATGAACAATTTTTTGAATTCTAATGGAAAATTTTCAATATACCGACCACGTGGTTCTTAAAGAAACTAGAACTTGAATTCTTTAGGACAAGAATAATTGGTTATAGCATGCTCTAGAGTGTAGCTATTAAACACTCCTCTCTACCAAAAAATTAACAGCTTGTGTCCATAGTTTTCCTAGTCATGCCAAAACCCTTTGATATTCTAACATCCAAGTTTATCTTCTCCCAAAATTTTATGATCAATCTTGAGCATATATAGATAGCCAAGCATGCAATTAAATAGGGACTTCTACAAATAATGTTTCATATAATGTGTTTTAGAGATATTGTTCCACCCATTGACATGCAAAAACTCTTAGTATAAGATAAGGAACCATAAAATTATCCTTGACCTTGATAATCTATTGTTCAACACTTTCAAAGGTTATACATTAAAGCATATTCCATTACTATGTAGCAAGTTCTATAGGTCCTAGTAATAGAACCAAAATGTTGGTTTTTAATTCTATTAATCACATTTCTTTAAGCACTAGAGATTAGAACCAACAAGCTTGTGCATTGACCCTTCAAACAAGACTATGACCTTATGCATTCACCCAAATCATGCAACAAGAGAACAACTCCCATGGGTTATGTTGAATAGTAATAAACTAGTCATATGCTTGAGTTATTCATATATATAATTAGTAATTACACAAAAAGAAAATATACTACTATAAACCTTAACTCATTAATCACAACCACCAAGAACACAAACACAAATGACATAAAGTTCAAGGGATTATCAATTCATAATGCATGTTCTATAAATCCCATTAGGAGAGATAATCAATAGAGTTAGTTAATCCAATCCACTATTCATACTCAAATATCAATTAATCATAAACACATAATACTTGAACTTATTACAATATTTACAAGTTTATATTATATAGTCCCAATATTCTATCCATAATCAGTCACCTTACATGATTCCTCACAAGGGTATTTATACTTGTTTTTCCCTAACCAACTAGTTACATAATAAATGATAACATGGGTGATTGGCCAATGAAATCTTAGTAGACTTAGAGTTGTGGCAATTTTTCAATTATTCTCTCCTAAACCCCAAGTATTCTCATTTGAGCTAGATCATTGCTACTAAATGTCCTCCTCTTCATAGGCCAATGTGAAACTCATCATGATTAAAGTTTGGATGATCCTTGAGAATCATTCCTCAACCATCTCCCACTTCCCAAGAACTCCCCAAGCCTTTCATTATTTTTTTGAATCCTATGCTCTCAGTTTCCTTGTAGTTATGTTTTGTCTTTGATTGGGTCTTCTCATGCTGATAACTTTTATGCCTGTGTCTTCTCGTACCTTGTTGGTTTTGTACCATGGTCTTCCTACACCATGCCAGTTCCATGTCATGGTTTTCCTTCTATGTTCTAGTTATGTGACCTAGTATTCTTGTGCCATGCTACTTTTGTGTCATGTTAGTTATGTGCTAAAAATCCAAAACACTTAGTCAAAATTTGGGGTCCAACATACTATATTTGGAAGATAGATTTATGGATGAAGGTAATACCTTATTAATTTCAACATTCACACAAAATCTAAAAAATATCAGTATTTTCCTAGATTTAGTATTTACATAAAAATTAATAAGTTGTCTAAAGGATTTTTGATACCCATCATGACTTCATCCTCCTATTATTCCAATGGGAGTTTTTGTATTTGACCCATATAGGGATTAAATGTATATTTTTTCTCTCTAGATCAAAATATAGACTCCATTTTCTCAAAATTAAGCATGTTTACCCTAGAAACTAAGGTCCTACCAAGAGGGTTCAAACATAATCCTCTTTTTTAGAGAAAGAAACTAGGAAAAGCCTTTAACCATGGTAGATATTTCAATGTGTCCTTTTATTTTCCATTTCCCAGAGTCCTAAATCTTAATAGTAACCATATTTGGTCTAGATCCCAATAACTTACCAATTAAAATGTTTTCATATTTGGTGGAGGATCTATCTACCATTAAGTATGAAACCTTTAGTTTTAATCCTTTCACATCTTTAATTGAATCTAGAGAAAAATTTGAAATAGGTGTCTTTAAATATTATCCTTTTAACATTTTTACCCATGTTCTCTTGTTTTGATATTGGTAAGAAGGTTTTTTTTTACTATTTTTTATAGGGGGAACCTTTGAAGACCTGTGGGGAGCAATTCCAATTGAGGATTCAACTACCAATGTCAAGGGAGACTCGAACATGGGACCTACTAGGTAAAGCCCACCTTCTTTACCATTGAGTCACCACCACAAGGGATCCCACATTCTCTTGTAATTTTAAAAGATCCTTATGTCATTAAAATTTCATCTACTACTCCTTTCTCAAAGATCATGGCAATGCCAATAGGGATTGAATCTCTCCCTAGGATTGGTAGGACCCTACTGGACCATCCTGTTCATCTTCTCCTTCCATAACATTGGGAATGCAAATCCCACGCTACTTAGACCTACTATCTAGATAATTCCACCCATTACTAATTTGAATTATCATTACATAAATAACCTATTATTATTTATTATTACAAATTTTTCAAATTCAATAAATTTATTAATTAAATAACTTCTATACTTATTAATTAGTTGCATTGAACAAATAGATGATAATATATCATTTTTATTTTTATTTTTATTTTTATTTTTTATTTTTTATTTAATTTTTATTTTATTTTTTTACAAGTATATTCAATGATCTTTTAGTTTTAATTTTTAAATTTTAGATTAGGTCTTCCAATAGCTTACTTTAACTATTATATATTGCTTTAACTATTTATTATAACCTTGTTCTTAACCTTCATATAATCATGATAATTCAACATAAATGGAAACATATTAGTTAAGTTGGCTTTTGTAAATGATTTTGAATTGGGATGCTCACTCCTTAAATTCTTGTAAAGGTTCTATTTAAATGAAGAGAATGTAGTAAAGTGTTTTACATAAGATTTTAAAATTATTTATTATAAATTACTTATTAATTTGTTGATTTTTTTATTTTATATAAATTTATGAAGTGTTACATCCCTAATCATTCTATTTTCATTTCATATAATGTAAATAATTTATAATTTGTTGGAAATATTGTCACTGATGTCAAAGGTCTAGCATTATTGGTGATAAAGGCCCCATTGCATTTAATATTGTTTGTAATAGATATATCTTGGCTAATGTGAGTTAATATTTATTTAATATTAATGAATATATTTTTGGTTGCATATGAGACAAAATAAGGATGGGACACATTTTCCCATGAAGAGTCATCTTGGGGAATTCCAAGAGTCACCAAGTGAAGACAAAAGAGGAAGGGTGCAATTTCTCATGAAGGGACACTTTGAGGAATATGAAAAGTCACCAAAGTAAAGACAAAAGAGGGAAGGATGTTTTTGCTCATGAAGGGTCACCACATGACTTTTCAAAGGTAAGGATATGAAGGAGAAGGATCATACAAGTTTGGCACCATTTTCCATGAGGATTGAAGGGTCACAAAGGGGGAAGGCCAAAGGTCATTTGGAAAGCGTAGCCATTTGTAATATGAGAGATAGAGGATTGATTTGATATTGTATTATCTAGCTTAGAAGAGCATTTGTGAGAGATGAATATGATTTGTATTTGTTATATCTAGCTTAGAAGAGCAAAGGTGAGAGAGAGGAAAGAGATGTTGTATTGAACTATCATTTGTTGAGATAGCAACATTGAGAGATAGGTGTGTGGTATACACAAAGGGGTTGGTGCTCCTATTGGTTAGTGCTCACGAATTGTTGCTGGGTTGGTGCTCGGCAAAGGGGTTAGTGCTCCTGTGGGTTGGTGCTCATGAATTGTTGTTGTGTTGGTGCTCGGCAAAGGGGTTGTGCTCCTATGGGTTGGTGCTCATGAATTATTGTTGGTTTGGTGCTCGGCAAAGGGGTTGGTGCTCCTATGGGTTGGTGCTCCTGTGGGTTGGTGCTCACAAATAGTTGCTAGGTTGGTGCTCCTGCAAGTTGGTGCTTGTGAATATTGTTTGGGTTGGTGCTCATTCATATACTTGAGATTGTTCTCAGTGGTTTTTCCCGCATTGGGTTTCCATGTTATATCTAGTGTCTCTCTCTATCTTGTGTGGTTTTTATTGTTTGAGTTTTATTGCATATCTTGAATGTTTGATTAAGTGGAATTTGGTTAAGGGAAATTTTTATAAGATATATGATATATTGATTCACCCCACCCTCTTATTATATCCCATGCTTAACAGAATTGTTAATTCCTAATATTTTGATTCTAATGTGTGATACACAAAAACTTTCTATAGTCAATGGTGTGTTTTATAATTGTAAATTCCTAAGATTTTGATACACTACTACATTAAGTTATTTTATATTCAAATTTACATAATGGGACCCTAAAAATCTTGGTAATTGTTATTAAATAATTTTAAAATCAGACATGTTTTCTCGCAATATAACTTGCATCAATAATTTGATGCAATTTAAACCTACTTCTCTATGTGATATTTTGATGAAGATTTTAGTGGGGTTTATATTAAGCATTTTTCATCAATAATTGTGTCAACAAAGATACAAATCAAAAAAATTATTTCAATGTTGATATAAAATCTAAAGTGGTTGCTACATATGGCTTATATTAATTAAGTTAACTTTAGTTAGAACTAATGTGACATGGGGTTAAGTATTTGTTATAAATAATTACCAATACATTCATAAAATAAAATAAGTAGGTGTTTTCTTTCACAAAAATTAATACACAGTACATAGTAATTACTAATCTAACTTCTCTTTTATTTATATTTATATAATAACCATTGAATATAATGTTATGGTATCTCCTTACACTATACCACCCTATACTATGACAAGGGTTACTTTGTTTTAAAACCTCTTAGTACTATAGACTAGTATACTTCAACTATCTCTATATTATATATACTTTATTATTGCATTGCAATATAAATAGCAACTTGATACCTTATAATTCAATGGTCATATATGTATGAAACATGCATTATTCCCATTAGGTCATCTTGTGTTACTGAAAGAAGCAAATTCTTACTGCCTTCCCCAATTGGTAGAAGCCTATATTATGTCAACCTAGAGAAGTAATTTATTATTATAGTAAAGGAAAAGCCTGTTTGGACCTGACATGATTGAGAATACTTCCAACATTTTCTCAATTTTTATATCTTTGTCTCATCCTCAATATAACTCTAATGTCCTGACAAGTACAAAAATGCAATCCACCTAACTATAACAAAATTGAATTGTAAAAAAAATTGAATCACGAGTGGATTCCCCATCCTTGAGTAGATGTTTTTCATATTTCCTCATCATCTCTTTGGAAAAAGTATCCCAATTCACAATGATTGCCTTTACTTCCCCAATTTTGTTTTCCAAATCCATATTCTATTTTTTTATTCTCACTCCTATATTTTATTATCTACCTCTTTTTCCATTTTATTTCCCTCTATTTTTGTAATTATATTTCTATTCTCCTCCTCTTTTGATATTTTTTTGTGTTTATCCCCTTCTACTCTTCTCTCCTTCTGTGCTCTTATTTTCTTCTCATTTTTATTTTTTTAGACTTCTTCCATTTTCTTTTTATTTTCTTCTTCTAACTCCTATATTTTCTTCTTCTTTCTCATCATTCTCTTTTTTATAACAATTATTTCACTTGTTGAGTATTAGATTCTCTTGGATTTATCTATTTTATTCAACTAGTTCTTGATCTAGTTGTTTCCTTTGTTGAATTACCACATATCCTATTTTTTATCCCATTGTATTTTTCTTTCCTAGGATTCTAAGGCTATTTCTTATTTTTGTTTTGTTCTTAAATCTAATTTTTAAAGTTATCTCAACCTTTCCTGGTCATATGGAGATAGATATACTTATTATGTGGTTTTATTTAGTACCATCTCCTAATACATTGCTACAATCATTTGAGCCTCTTTTTTATCCTCTTTTGTTTGTATGACTATTTCCTACAAATAGGCTCAGAGTCCTATTATTATGTCATCTAATTCAAATCGACTCGACTCCATTTAGTCCAAGATAACTTTAAATACCCTCTATCTCCCTTTTGTATTTTCAATCCTATTTAGGTTATTAATTGTGCATATTTCTCCTATATTGTGACACATTATAATCAATGTATTTATATCATGCACATTTATGGTGTCATCATTTTCCTTATGTGTTTCCATTTCCTCTTAGTCTCCTTATTCTAAGGAGTATGTCTCAGAATGCATTATTAAAGTATCATTTATATCTTTGATTTTCACCAGTCTTTAATTTTTTTTCCCTTTTTAGAGTGGTTATAGTGAGGAACTTCTCCCTCTTTTTCCTCCACTCATATATAGTAAGGTTCACCCAATCACCAAAGATGTTATAGGGGTAAAATTTTATTATTATATTGTCTAAATTTTTCTTTTTATTTTATACGATATCTCCTCTCTTGATATAGTGTTATTTGACCTTAAATAATATGAGGGGTTACCCTTAGTTTCCATTTCTTATTCTCCCAACACCTCTCTAGTATTAGAATATTTAACCAAAAATATTTATTCTTCTTCTTCTTCAACATAGGGGTCTAGATATATGATCCTTTCTTCAACCTAGATGATGGATACTAGGATTTATCTTTGATGTGTCTATAGCCTCCTAAAATACTAGTGTTTCACTTATATAGGTCTCCTCTTCTTCCTCCTTATATTGAGAACCCACTCCTAGTTCACTAAATAATTGTTGTGCCCTAGGCTCCAACGGTGAACTTTGAGTTCTAATAATTACTACCTTAACCTGTCCATCACTAACTTCATAGGGTAGAGGTGGAAGGGGTGTATATTTATAAGTAAAAGGATCGATGTAAATGTTATTTTTATCTACTATGAATTGGACCTCAGTATAGTATTTTTGCACAATTTGTTTGGATATAAAAAACTCCCCTCTACCTTATTCCTAATTATTTTCTCCTATAAAATAAAATTTTACACCTCATGCACTATATGGATACCTTTCATTGAATTTGTTATCTAGGATCATATTGGTGTATATGACTTCTATTCTATTGATCCCTTATATCTAGGAATAGTATGTGTAAAGTACATAGCTAACACTAGGAGAAATGAACCATATCAAAATTATGGATATGTTTACGTCTCTTAATTTTATGGATATTCTCTAGGTATTATTCATAGAGAATAGTATCCAAATCCTATTTCATGCTTATGGAGATAATATCATATGTTATATGCACACTTTTTTAGTTGTTGAGTATTGTTTGTTTGTGTAGTAGACCTTCCAAGATATGGCCTTTGTTGAAAACCTAAACTTAAGATCCTTGATATTCTAAATTGACTGGGTTTGGTGATTTAAATTTTTCCCTATAATTTGAGATATATATTTTGTGATCACATTATTCTTCTTCCCATAATACTTATGGATGGTATGTCCCTCATACATCAGTTTAGTCATGGTTTGACTTATGTATAGGGTAATTTGGTAGGGTTGGTTAAAGTATAAGATGTATTCATGAGTTTGGATAAGTATCATTTGTGCGGTTCTTGTCATCATCCCAAATCATGTAAATTCACTCCATGTGTGTAGTTTCATCCTTGTTATGATGTTGGACCCTACTTCTACTCCAATTATTATCTTTATGGGTTTATTTGCATCATCACACTTCTCTCCACCTCTAAAACCTTATGATAAATTTCTATGAAGTGTGACTTAGTGTACTTTTGAATATCCTTTGCATGCATTTGAGAGAGGGAACTTTAAAAAAATCCCTAAATAAATCTAAACTTTTTAATTTTCATGAGTGTTTCTTGTACTTAGGTTGTTTTATCTATTCTACAGTGACAATGTGAGGAAGCTCAATATTTTATTTATTTAAATATCTAAAAAATGATTAAAATAGAGTATAAAAACTTCACTCAAAATAAATTTAAAATTTCAGTATTCAAAGGATAGTGTAATTCTATTTTAGCAAAACCCTTATTTTATAGTGCATTTGATCTATCTATTAATCACGTCATTTAGCTCATGCATTAATTCACATTTATTATTTTCCATCCATTTCATCCCTCTCATCTACTTTGTCATTTATTTTTCTTTCCTTTTCATTCTTTTCCTTATTTATTTTTATTTTATCCTCTAGACATCATTGACTTTAGCAACTTTTCCACTGTATTTGTAGTTTTGTCATCCACCTATGTGATTTTTTTAGCTTGTATTTTTTATTTCCAAACTAATATGTGTCATATATCATTCTATTGAAATAAACTCAACTAATTTTGGGTATTTCCAAACTTATTATTTCACCACTATACTTATTTTTCTTTTGCACTTGTTTATTTCTTTCAACCAATGCTTCATATCTATTCGTTGTCTATTTT
The DNA here is from genome assembly GCA_037957365.1 of Torreya grandis. Classification (NCBI taxonomy): domain Eukaryota; kingdom Viridiplantae; phylum Streptophyta; class Pinopsida; order Cupressales; family Taxaceae; genus Torreya; species Torreya grandis. The sequence goes on from JARHVA010000195.1 coordinate 226,770, forward strand.
GGGGATCTAGTTTTTTTCTTTCTATTCTTTTTCCAATTTTTTTTAAAAATATTTTTATGTTACTCCATTTTTTTCAAAATTATTTTGTATTTTTCAATTTTTTTATCACCCCTTTCTTCCTAATTCTTATTTTTCTTGTTTGTCCCACTGGGATATTTTGACACGATCAGACAACTAGGTATTAATAAAATTGGTTTTAGGACACCTAATATCCTTATTTAACTTGCCTATCTGGGAGGACAATGACAACCTAATGGGGAGATAACATGATATACAACCATAAACTTAAGTGTCTATTATAAATTACCATGGTAACCTATACCTAATTTCACTCAAATGGAAGGACAATGTCACCTCACAATATCTCATGATTATTTACCATTATTCACCATAATTTTATGTAGTGTTAAGTTTTAGTTGGGCTCCATTCACAAACCCTTTATGAAATGTGCCTGCAACTGCAAGTGCTTTCAATTTTATTATCCCTGATTTTAGTATATCCTCAATTATGTAGGGTCCTAGATATCTTATTTTTAACTTGCCTAGATTTTTATATTTACTATCATATATTATAACTTTATCCATAATCTAAAACTCTTTAACCTTGATATGCCTATCATGCCAATATTTTTGGCATATTTTATCTTGGGTTTGATTATATGTTACTAAGAACCTTTTCTCATCTAATTTTTCTTATTCTATCAATATCTTTAAATGTAATCTTTCTCATTCATTATATATGTTACTGCATGTTCAAACTTGGTAATATATACTCCATTGGTACTAGTGCTTTTAGGACATATATTAATTTAAAGGGTTAGCACTTAGCTAGTCTTTTTTAGGTAGTGTAATAATCCCATAATACTATTGGAATATTTTTATCTCAATCTCCAATCTCTGTATTGCATACTTTAGTTAATACCTTCTCTAATACCTTATTAAATGCCTCAACAGTGCCATTTACTTGAGGGTGGTAAGAAGTGTTCTTATTATACTAGATCGAGAAGTGCTTAAGTAGTTCCATAATTTTATTATTGATAAAGTTCTTACCCTGATCACTCATTCTGCTTAAAGGACACCCAAACCTTGTAATTATATTTTCATATGGAAATTTCATGATAATTTTGGTAGTATAATATTTTATTCGCACAACTTCCACCCATATTGTTAAGTATTCAGTTCTAGTAACAATGAACATGGCATTACTCTTTTTTGCCATAGGTTTAATGGGACTTATAAAATCAATTTCCCATTTCTTAAATGGAGCTAGTACCCATCTCATCTATAACATTTTGTTTACCCACTCTCTGGTATATGTCACTATTGGGTTTATGGTCCAAATGACTTTTAGTTTATTATTTTGGTTTAATAGTTGCTTTATTTAAATAATAGTTGGTTCACAAGAATTTTGGTTGAGTCCCATAACAACTGCATGAAAAGATTATAAATATTTTCACCTCATTTATAAATCCATCCAGGAATAATACAATCTAATTTTTGTGTGGAAAACCTTTTTTCATGATGTAATTTCACTATTATTTCCCCTGCTCCCTAGGCCATCAATGGTATCATATGTTGGATGAAAGAAGATATGTAATAGGAATGAATAAATTATCAAATCCATAATAAATTAATTTTTTGAATGAGGAAAGAAGAAATTATTGTTGTGTTGCATCCATCACAAAACATTATTTGAAATAAAGAAGCCTTCATCATCCCATTCACCATGGTTCATAGATTGTAAGTGCCTAAAGTCAATAGAAACATCTACAAAGAAGAATGGTGGATAAAAAGATAAAAGATTTATGACATTTAAAATAAGTTTTGAAAAGATTATTTCAAAGTATTAAATATGTCAATTATTTTCTCAGACAAACAATAGTACAACATAGTTATTTCAAAGGATTAAATTATTTGATTTTAGCATAATAAATTATTTGTTACTAAGAACTATACGGTGACCCCTATAGCATCTACAAAAATATTTTATTTTTGTGCTATGAATAAAAATAAAGTAAATCTATACGGTGCTCTGATTGCATTAATTTTCACTATGCAATTTTCTTGAAGATCCCTTGGCAACATTCATAAGGTCATTTGCAAGTCATTCTAAAATTCTTTTGATGTTGCACGGGAACCAATAGTATAAGATATGGTGCAAATAACTTAACCACAGTAGTACAACACCTTCATAAATCTATATGGTGATTAAAAATGGCATGGTTGTAATGGTAAATAATTTAAAAATATATAAATCTTTTTGGTATATAGCGTAGCATAGTTTAGGTTATACTGCCAAATATTTTAAAAGATTGGTATTTTGATTTCTCTATTGGCTCCACCAAAAAGGAAACACATTTAATTTACCCTGTCGGTAAAAAAAACCACACTCGTGTTTTTACATGCAAAGTAAAAATGTAATTTTCCTTTTTTTAATTATTTCTTGAAAATAAAGGATATAAAGAAAGTTTTAGCTTTGTAATATTGAAATAATTTATGGGAAGGTGGATAAAGTGATTTTATTAGTTCCTTGGATAAGAAGAGTCAAGGGTTTAAATCCTCTCAAATTAATTTTTTGAGTCAAACTGGCGATGTAAGGGTGTAGTTTCAGATTCTTGAGATAATTTTTATGATTAGTTGATCTTTTAAAAAAGGTGGTCATGTTACCAAGTGATCTTTATGTTTTTTAACATTTTGGACACATTATAATGGTAAAATTTCTATTTTGGAGCATCGTTATGTGATTTTTATGCCAAATGTATTGAACATAATGTTATATGGGTGCATTGTCAGTGGAATCTGACACCCTATCTTTGTAAAATGTATTCTAATGCATTGTATACACTTGTTGAGGTCAACATACCCCCATTTTTTTGAAAATCAAGACCCTTGAGATGTTTTTAATCCTAACCCTACAAGCTTGGCCTGTTTGAATATTATTTAGAATTTTAAGATCATCCACTATGTCAAACTTAGATAATGATTTATGGTTTGTTTTAAATTTTCCTAATGTTGCTAATGATTAGTCTCCATGTCTTCAAGATACAGGTTTCATGGAGTAATTGATGATGGATCTCTATTATAAAATCTTGGTGTAAACCCTTAGTTTAAATTCAATTTGGCAGGAGCATTTGGTGGGAATAATTTAAAAAATTTCTTGGACTTAAGCCTAATTTTTATGTTATGGCTTGATCATGTTTTTCAACATGACCAAACCTTAGCTTAAAAAATTTGCTTGGCCCCCTTTTATATTTTCCCCTTTGTTACTTCTTATTTATAACCATGATCTGAATTTTATGTCTGGTAGGGTTCCCTTTTATTTTAGCATGATCTACCTTGTTATTACTCTAGCCTAAAATCCTTAAACCTAAGGAGCCATTCATATTTGTTAACACAAATGAGAGCTTAGTCTTAATTCTTTAGCCTAGGTTCTTATCTCCCAAGCCTAAGTTTTATGTTATCCTTTATTAACATCTTAGCCTAAAGTTTTAATATTAAGGCCCCAACTTATTTATTAATATAAATGGGACCTTAACCTTAACACTCTATCCTAAGTCTTTACTTTAGTCCTAAGTTCTAACTTAATTCACATGTATCTTTGTAGATCCAACAACCCATGCTTCATCACAAGGCATGATCCAATGGAGTGAAAATACCTAGGTATTAGCTTAAAAGGTCTGCAACACACAAGATATAATAGTTTGTGCTTTCTCATGGCCTTTCAATCAGATGGTGTGAGGAAATCTTGATAGAATCTAGCACTTAGTCTATTGGACCAATCACATTCAAGCACTTGCATCATGATTAGTAGTTCTTGCTTCATCATAGACTGAAGATTAGATAGATCAAGGACATCATTAAAAATTCAAAATCCTAAGAGCTCTGTAGAGCTACCACACAACATTCCCACGTTTGAAGGTTAAAAAAAAAGGGGCCTGCCTATCAAAAGGGACCAATCACGAGCAAGATCTTGGATCATAATCAGATGGCTCTCACTCCATTATGGATCTTGATCCTATTTAATTAATTAGGTTAAATATCTTGGGAATCCCCACAAAGGTTCCAAGTGGCACTCTCATATTGGAACATAGGAAGTTCAATGAGCATAAATTTGATGCTCATGTGACCATTATTTGACATATATGAGGATGTATTTGATGTTCACATGACCATCAACTTTAAGCCCATAAAACTAAAAACTTCACTAGATTAAATTTAAAATTTATATGACCATCATTCATCATCTATAAGGATGTATTTAACATCTATGAGACCACCAAATTTAAGCTAATGAATCTTGTTTCTCAAGGCTAAGATAGGTCTCAAAATGTTACTAAAAGGCCTATGAATTGCTTTACAAATGACTGAAAGCCCTTAAAATATGATAAAAAACTAGGAATATTTAATATATAAATATTAAAATGGTCTCACAAATCTAAATACATGCAGGAATGAACTTAGTCTAAGTCTATGTCTTAAGGTCCCTATTGCAATTTTGCTTTAAAATGTTGTGAACCTTAGGTCAAAGACTTATACTAAGACTTATTTCAAAAGAGTCTTTTCATCAAATTATGTACCTTAAGACATTTTATAAAACTCCTACAATTTGATGCAACATTGAATCATCTCTCAAGTTTGTGGGAACTTGTAAGAGAGATGAATCCTTAGGATTGAAAGGGCTAGCTCCCTATATATGACTTGATGTGATTATGCTACTAAAACTACCCATTATGGGTGAAAAAGGAGAGAAGGATACATAAATAAAACCTAAACTAGGAGGTGATACACCAAGAATTACTTCCATTCATACACTTGGAATTTATATAATGAACTAAGACCATCAAACTAGCCTCAACACCATTAATGGAGCTCCCTAGCATTAGTGCTTCTCATGAAGGCAAATAACAACTCAAAAAATAAAGGAAAGTAAAGTGAAGGTTAGATATGACACTGCTAAATGCATGCATGCTTCAATATTCTATTACAATGGCATACACTTCATGAAACCCATTAGGAGAGAAGTCATTTGCAGCAACACATTCAAGGATTGTATGAAGATAATATGAACTCAATCTATACTTGACTTTCAAGATGGATCACTTCAACACATAGTGAAAATGGACTTAGAGCATAACCAGATTGATTCTCATTATCTTAAGTACAAATTAAGGTACAATTTTGGTAGGGCTTCCTCCATGCCAAGAGTTGGAATCCCTTTGTAAAGCCAAAATGGATTGCATTTATAGAACTTGGAAGAAGAGAGAGAACAGAAAAGTTGAAGAGGCACAAAGATAAGTGTCCAAAGGTGAGGATTAGTTAAAAATAATATAAATGAGGTGTAAAAAGAGTTATGAAACTGATGTGAACATGTGTCCATCCCAAACCGAGCTCCTTCCTTACATGTGGTGTTGAAACTCCTCGGTCATTCTCCTTTGGAAAATTGCCTTCTTCATGGGCTTGAAACTCCCACTTGACAAGTCATAAAAGGAAAGAATTTAATCATGAGATCTCTTAGAAAATTAAATTTTCATCCCAAATCCAATTTTTAACCATCTTTAATCATCTCAAATAGTTACGTTACCTGCAATCATCAATTCCCCTTTTAGGTGTCACAAGGCCTCCTTGTCTTATTAGGCCTAATTTAGAAAAAATAGTTAAAATTTGGATTTATCTCAATTAGTATAAAAAAATTCATGAAAGGCCTATTTACATCATTTTTGACTGAAAACAATCCATTTGTAACCATTAAACTCTCACCAAGACCCCATTTTGCTTATAGAGCCTTCTCTAGGCCTAGTCCTCTTTTAGCCCTATTTTTACACAAGTCCACTTATCTAGGAGAATGTAAAGACTCTAAAAAATAAGTGAGACAATTTTTGAGTACATTTTTCCTCCATTACTATTTTTTCCAAGTTTCATGGTTCAACACCCAAGGCAAGTGTGTTTGTTGATCCATTAGTCCTCCTAATTACGCCTAATTATGACTCTTTAGCCTAGAAGACTAAAAATGCATATTTTGTGCTTCCACACATGTGAAATGATAAATTAACCTATGATTAAATTTTTTCATCTCCTCAATATTCCTCATATTTAATTTAAGCTCCTGATAATCTATATGGACCCCTTTTTTAACATTAAATGCACTTTCATGGCCTCTTTTATATAACCATGTATTTGTAGGTACAAACTAGTGGCATGAGGTGGATCTTAGGAGATTTATAAAATTCATCCTAATTATTTTAAATCTTGAAACATTAATTTTATTTCTTTTTTTTTCCTTTCTTGCTCATCAGGTTCAAATCAGGCTTCTTGGAGGGTTTTGGAGTGACTAACCCTCTTAGCATTTGTTCATGCAAGATACACGTTATAAATCTGATAAAATGCCACTTTTAGATCTTAAAGTACCATATTCAACATCCTTGAATGGTTTAAGGTCCCATGCAAAACTTTGTGGAAGTTCCAAGCACTTGAAGTTGACACTCAAGCTCAATTTTTTGCTTCCTTATAGGGTTTGAATGCTTCCTAAGACAAAAATGGCTTCCTGGAGACTTTATTTAAAATAAAATGGTTTTAAAACCTCTTTCTATACCCTTAAAACTTCATCCAATATTTATAATTTATTTCCAAAAGCTTGAAATGGGAACTTACCCCTGTTTGATTTTAGACCTAGACCTTGCCAATAGGTTTGCCTACATCTTTGAGTTCCTCTTGATCTTCCAATGATCCTATTTTAAATGTGATGGATTTAACACACCTAAAATAACTTTTTAAACATTAATTAATCACATGTAAATCATAAATTAGGTTTAAAATTCATATGACCTCCAAATTGGCTTCTGGCCCTAAAGCTTTTATTCACACTTGACTATAACCCTTATTGTGTAGGGTGCCCTATTTTCTCTCAAGCCTTATATAAAAATTTATTAGGTTACTCCATGTGTCCCAAAACTATTAAAAATTATGTACTAATCCAATTGGTCTCTAGTTCACCATTCTTCACTTTTCCCTAGAACTACCATTCTTTTGCTTGAAGGGGTTGTCCCTACTCTGAGATAAAATAGAGAGTATTAGGCCTATTTTTTTTGCAAAAGTGAGTATTTTATAATATACATAGGGTCATAATAACCAACTATACCTAATTTTTTCATTTTATTCCATGGTTAGGGGGTCTAACCATCCCAATTTATTCAAAAAGGGGTAAAAACCCCTTATTTTTGCATGTTCTTGTTCAAACCTCCTCATGTATACTCCTTAAAAACCTATTTTATGCATAAAATTTGTTTATGAATGTTTATTACCATAATTCCATGCTTTTAGATCCTATAAATCCCCTCAAAATCTCTCTCTTAAGTGGAATCTCCAAACTCATATCTTGAAATAAGGTTTTCCCTACCTTGCATGTATGGACTAAGTTTATTTTACTATGAGAAAAGGGCCTTGGGTGACTTGAGGGTGTTTTTGATATACTATTTTATTAATTTTATCATTATTAATTCAAATTATATGGTTTTAAACTCTCCTTCTCTTCCTTAGGCACCAAATTCTCTTCATGTCCCTTTCTTGTTTATGACCCTATCTAACTATGATAGTGAATAGGGGTACTCTTTCTTTTGGGGCCTTTCCTTGGATATTTTGGCCAATGTTTCAACACATTCCATAGTCATTTTTTACTCCCATTAATATTCCAATTTTAACCATTCTTATTATCTATCATCTTGACACTTTTAGGCCTTCCAATTGCTCACTGTCCTCTTAGACTGAGACAGTCCTAGGACCCTACCTGTAGGTGAGTTTAGGGTGAGAGTGGCATTAAGTTGATCTTTATTCATGATTTTAAAACCTCATTTAGATTCCCAAGTCATTAGGTTTGACATTTCTATCTCCTTTATCCTATAAAGGCCTTAATATCCCTCCAAATGCCATAATCTTCATTCTATTGTCTGCTCAGTTGTAGGTGACTATCTTTCATTCATTTTAGGCTTATAGGTGTCTTTAGGTGAGGAATAGACTTGTTTATGGATCTTGATGATGCTTTGGAGGTATTTATTTGTTCACAAACTATCAACTTTCTTCACCTTTATTTCATTCTATATCTATTTCACCAACTTTGACCTTTCTACCTATAGGTGACTCCTCATAGTCCAGTGTATGGATAGAGGAGTATGCTTTAGGGTTAAGAGATTGAATTCACATTTTCTCATGGTATTTGAAACTTATAGGCATATTTTGAGCCTATTTTCATCATTAAAATTTAATATCATACCCTACAAAACTATTATAAAGAGCAAGGCAACCTTTTGATCAATGCCCTGTAGACAACACTGCCTTGCTTTAGTGGTTTTTATACATTTTTAGGATTTGCTAAATCTAATCTCCATTCATCCTTTGCTTCTCAAAATTGGCACAGTTATTATAGGTGGATAGGGATACCAAGTTATCCAAATTTAAATCTTGGATCACCTTGAAATTGAATTTGGTGAGGTCCTCAAAAACCTTGAAGGCCTCTGTTTACCATTTTTAGGGACAGAGAACCCAATATGGCCTAATCATAGTCTAACTTCCCATTTGATGCTTTGACACCTTTATTGCCAAACTAGGATGATCAATAGGTCTTTCTAGGCCTTCCCATAGGAAGGAATCTCAAATTGGATTGACCAATCTATTAAGACACATCCAAAAGGCATTTTGTGGCATCATTTGTATATGATCATTCGTTCTATATAGGAAGAATTGGGCCCATTCTCTAAGTTTTCAAATTGGTAGCACCTACATGCCTCCATCAACTCTTTAATACACATTAGTGGTCCCAAGAGGTTAAGGACCATTTCAAACCTTCCAAATTGCACTTGTGATGTTAGCATGCTTCTATAGGTGGATTTTTTTACTATGATATGTAAAGAAATCATGAAATGATAAGAATCATGCAAGGAATGCTCTCAAAACACCTCAAGATAAATTTTCCAAATTTTAATTCCCAATATACACTAGGTTTATTTACAAAAAAAAATTAAAACATCATAATCAACGTGAAGGAAACATTTTCAAAACAATTGGGATGATTGTGAATGCAAACTAGACATTTTACAAGCCTAAAAAAGGCTTCCTCAAACAATTAAACTTTAAAAAATAATAAGAATCATGGAAACATTTGTAAAATGATTTGGAGACACCTAAAACACATAAATCCATCAATCCAAAATAATAAACTCTGATACAGGATTAAGCAGTGACCCCCTCATGGTTGAACATGCATAAAAAGCTACTTAGAATCAAACTAATTGTTAATAAAGGAATATTCACCAAATATCAATTTATTATTATGAAAATTAAGTACACTTATATTACTATCCACCCCCAGAAGCACTCCTCCCAAGTCAACTTGCATGGCCCATGCTAAGTACATGAAGTTGCTCCTTCTTTGTTTGCCAAGTGAAAATGGAGGAAAACAAGTTGTAGATAAATTTTTTTGTATTATTATTGAAAAATAGGCATTTAAATGGATGATTAGAGGTGAAGAGTTACTCTTCCCACGTTTTTAGCTAGTGATGGACTTGAGAAGTCCATACAAGTGCCCAAAAGCTCCTATTTTTTAGGGAAAATTGCCATTTCTTGATCATAACTAATTTATAACTGTCCCATAACTTATTATGACATTATTTGACCTTATCCATGTTCATATCCACCTTTATAACATGTTTTTTAACTCCCATCATCTGTACAAGTCAATTAATGAGCTAGAAATGTGGCCAAATGACCCTTTTGCACATGAGACCTAGAAAATGGTTAATTTATGACTTGAAGACACATTTAAACCTATCAAATACCATTTTATTAAATTTAAAAAATAAATTGATCCTTTTACTAAGTTATACCATGGTTGACCAATGTTTGACTTTTGTTGACTAGGCCAGTACCAGGAGAATAAGCTTCAATAGGGAATAGGGGAAGGGCAAGTGAGACATGTAGGACAATAGATGACCCCATAAGACATATGAAACTTTATCTAAAATTTCAAAATATTATGGGTTGACCCAAATTTGACTTGGGGTCAAATTTGGTCAACAAGTCTTTATGATGTAAAACATAGACCAAATGTTTTTAATTGAAGGTTTTAGTGTATTTGTTAATACAATAAAACTCTATTATCAAAATTTGACATTTGATCATTTTTACCCCTTTGAGCATGTTCTATAGATTTAACATAAATATTTTAGCCCAAATTATACATTTTTTTGTTAAACACAACGTAAACTTTGGCCTAAAACATTTAACCAAAGTCCCATTTGTATAAATCCAAAAAAACTTAGGCATAAACACTTTATCCTAAAGTTTATTTCATGTTAAATAAACACAAAATAAACCTTATCATAATATGTTCAAACATTATTTCCCCCTTTAATAATGTGTTAATTTAAATCTCATGTATCTTTGTAGATCAACAAATCATGCTTCATCATGGAAAGATGAGCCAATAGTGTGAAGATGTTGAAGACTTTTCAATAGAGCCCCAAGATCTCATAGGATCAATGCATGGTAAAAGCACGTTCAAATTAGAACTGATAAAATATCTAATGATTCATGATTCATTGTGTTCCTTGATCCAATGGCACAAAAGTGCCAATAAATTTTCAAAGAAGATCAAAATTCCCACGAAAGTGCCAAGTGGCATAACCATAGGGCTCGAGACTAAATAGGCAAGAAACCAAATCATAATCAATGTTTCACACTAATCTAGGATCTTAATCTAATGGCATGAAGCAAATGAGGCATTTTAATTGCCAACTAGTGCTCAAAATGCATTTATGAAAAATGTCATGAAAGGTTCCAGATTGATGCCACATAAGAACCACACAAGTGGAAAAAGATAAAAATTGAGATCTTATGTGCCTTAGAATTCAAATTTATAAAGGAAAAGGTCCAAATCAAATCTAAAGTATGTATGATTCAAAATCCAAGTGAGCTATCACCATTAAAGCTTTGATGCCCTAGACTTGCATAAAAGGACCCTAAGTAAACTTGGATTGGTTACCAATGAATTTAGAAGAAGATTAATTATGTTTTTAAGTGTGAGAGATCTAACCAAAAACCATTTTAAATCTAATTATGAAGAATTTTCAATCACAAAATCCATGGTAGTTTGAAGACAATAATTGTGAGATGAGACAAAACTATACCTATATACAAATAATGAAGGAAAGGTTTTTAAGGATATGGAGTTGGATGTTGCAGCCCTAAACAATGGAAATAAGAATTAGTCTAAACTCTTCTTCACTATAGAGGAGCTAAAACCCATCACCAAGGAGGAGCAGAGGATTATCATAGTAAATAGAAAGTACTATGACCTAGTTGCATTTTAAATGGCTAGCCTCCACTATGCAACTACCAAACTAAAGGTACTTCACTGCATTCATATCCTTGCTCCAATTTTCATTGATTTTAGAATTAATGGTGATTGAATTATCCATGAGGAGAGTTCTATAAAATTCCATACATTACCCCATTAGCCTTTTAGTCATACCACAAGCTCCCATAGCCTCAAGCACAAATTGTACAAGGAACTAGTAAGGAAAAGTTGGAATAGAGACCTGGAGAGGGACCCTCATCCTTAGCTCCCCCCAAAGACCAATATCTCTATTGGATTACTTAGACATGATTGATCTTGATCCTGATGAAATAATATAAGGTGCCCTCAAAGATCTTACTAAAGCATATGGCTTCAAGGAAGAAGAAACACAAGTTGAAAGAGCTCAAGTTCAAGTAGAGAAAGTTGAGTAAGAGAAAGGGAAATAAATATCCCTTGATATAGTCCCAATAACACAGCCAAAAAAGAGGAAGGCAAAGTTGGCATTAGTCCATGTTGGACCAAGGAAGAAGCCAAAGTTTATCCTCACTCATCCCACAAGTGAGATCAACCTATTCAGTGAGGACTTCCCCATTCATAGACCAATATTCCCTGATTGGTTCATGTATGGAAAGCTACAAAAGATCCCTTCCCAGTCACACTCTTGGGCCTTGACTCAATCTATTAATGCAAATTTTCATGAAGAAATCAATCCATGTATTAGGGATTTAATGAAGGAATAGGAATAAATAAGAATTGTGGCCACTATAGGGCCATAAATTAAGAAAATAGATGTTCCTAGAGCATCAAGAAACACAGGAATTAAGGTCCAAGTACCTCAAAAATTCATAAGACTAGTTACCATGATGCAATTCAATCCATAGATAGTTGGATTAGAGAGGGTCTCCAATAGAAGGGCCATGGTGGTAGCTGAAGATTTCACCATCCAAAAGGTTGAACCTTTTATAGGCCTAACTCTAGTTGAAGGACAACATCCAAGTGAACATCTCATCCATGAAGAGGATGTTGAGAGCTTAATTAAGGCCCAATCAACTCAAGAAAAGGCTGGGGTTATGTGAATAAAATAAATAATTCCTAGTTTTGAAAAGGAGAAGGAAAACTTGGAGACATGAGCCATTTTATTAGTGCCTGATGTTGTATTAGACATGTTAAAATATTCATTCTTTAATATGTTTATTTCTTTGAAATCAATAAGGCTAAGGCAAGATGCATTAAGCCAACAAGGTGAAGTGTCTAGAGGATTAATAATAGAGTTTCAGGAGGCAAAGACTAGAATAAGGGACCTAATTATCATTTTGATTATGAACAAGATTCCTAAATTCAAATCTATTAGCTTGGATCACCTGAATGCCATATTGGTAATAGTAGTGGATAAGGTCTAGAGTCTAAGTGTGTGAAAAAATAATTTGGATAGACTCCTGGATGATGACAAGGAATAAATTACCAAGATTGAACAACTCCTACGTACTATGATATCCAATCTTACAAATACTACAACATTGGGAATAATTGATGATGCACAATACAAACATAGAGTTACTTTGGTAATGTAGGAGGTAAAGAGCAAGAGCCAAGGCAGATTAGGTAGAGATAATGGTAGGATTTTGGGCATGATCTTCATGGTAGAGGAAAAGATTACAGAGGCTAGGAGTATAAAAGAAGTTATAACTAGAGATGATAGGGACTTAGATGACCTAGCTGATCAAGAAGAGGTCTGCCTCATGAAGCCAGTTATGGACCTAAAGCTTATCAAAGAAAAACATCAAAGGACCATGGAACTTCTATAAGACCAACAAGGAGATCCTTCAACAATGGGCCTACCATCTTGGATAATATTCCTTTTGTAAAGCATTGTAATATTTGAAATAGGGAATATTCTTTTGTAAGTCATATGCTAGTCTATTAGCATATTACCTTTAGGTCAGTTTAATTTTGAAAAACAAATGTACTCTAGAACTTTCTTAAGAAGGATAGTTGTGCTTATCTTTTGTACAGTTCTATGTTGTAGTTTACCGATGCACTACCTTACCTTTCTATAAAAGGCATGTATAACCATCTTGTCGGGGGAGAATTTTGAGTAAATTTATATACTTCAAGTAATTAATGCAATTAGGGAATTCTATAAGGATTGTCTAGATTGAATGTGTCAATTGTTAACATAGTTATTCTCTCAATTGTTGATTCTAATGCTTAAAGTTTGAACAATTTATTTGAATTCTAAATTTGCATCTATGATACAGGGTTTCTAATTTATGTTTGTGCTTAATTAGTTGAAAGATCCTATATTTTTTTTGTTTTATTGGTTCTATATTCAGATGTGCTAATGTTATTTGAGTCTGGTAATAAACCTTTAAAGTGAAATCTATTTCTTGTATAAATTCATATCATCTTTAGGAATGTGGTTGGTGTGTGGTGAAATTTGAGATTTTATATTTTGCACCATATACTAGTTAAATGCAAGTTCAATTGTAATTAGAACTTTTTCATGATATTTGAATTCAAGATCAGCAATCACTTGTTTCTTTCCTACCCTACCCTTCTCTTTGATCCTTTTTTATACCAGATCATTGTAGCTTAGATTTCATTATAAATATTCATATAGACTATTTTGTAGCTTAAATTGGGCCATACTACACTAAATATTAACATAGATCCTCTATAATGCACAAATAACAGACCATGATGGCTCCTAACCATCACTTATTATAAATATTGTGGAACACCAATACATTATTCTATCATTATTTCACCATAAGTGACATCAAGTTTCCATAGCCTACAACTCATGCTTTAAATTCTTAGAATTATAAAATGAAAAGTGTTCTTTGAACACTAAGAACCCCTGTGGTACATTTAGAGGCATCAACAACACCAAATTAAGATTGTAATGATGTGTCTCACTACTTGTGTTTTTGGTGATGATGGTGTTACATTTTGGCATTTAAAGGTCCCTGAGGATCTAATAGGATAAACATAGCCAACTGAAGGTTAGAGGATCCATGCAGGTTGGAGGATATTTTCCCTTTTTTAGTTTTTTATTCACTCAAAGTATGGGTTCACTACTAAGATAGTAATTTTTAATTTATATACTTTGATTATAGTTTTGATTTTTTTTTAGGGCATTGATATGAATACTAAGGAGTAGACAAAGTAGTTTGAATTTGTTTTTATCTTAAATAGATTCTCACCTCTTACCTAATAGGGTGGAATGTATTTAATATTGGACTTCAATCAGTCATTGATTATTTTATGAGTCAGCATTAGATTTTCTAGCATTTTGAGTGTTGAGTAAAGGCATACATGTGATATTGGCATTTGTTGGGAATCTAAGAGATATGCCATATAGAGTATTGGGGGATCACTTGGACAAGTTCCTATGTGGGACATTATGTGGGTTGATGTAGTTGGATAGGCTTTGACTGGGTTATACTATAGTATGGTACAATGATCACAGGGGATGAGCAAGCTTTGATCATGTTCATCAACCTTTTATGTCGTAACTTGTAGGGCAGGCTTCTGTATGGAGTGGCATCAATTTGATTAGTACCATAATGTATAATGTACTATCTTGCACATATATTAGAGATTCATTAATGAATTCATATTCATAGCTTCATATCTTCATCATCTATACCCCTTTGGAACAAGGGGGAGTTTGTTGGGTTTATGATCCAAATGGATTTTAGTTTAATGTTTTCGTTTAATAATTTCTTTATTTAAATAATATTTAGTTCATGATCACAGGGGATGAGCAAGCTTTGATCATGTTCATCAACCTTTTATGTCGTAACTTGTAGGGTAGGCTTCTGTATGGAGTGGCATCAATTTGATTAGTACCATAATGTATAATGTACTATCTTGCACATATATTAAAGATTCATTAATGAATTCATATTCACAGCTTCATATCTTCATCATCTATACCCCTTTGGAACAAGAGGGAGTTTGTTGGGTTTATGATCCAAATGATGGTTAATTTAATGTTTTCATTTAATAGTTTCTCTATTTAAATAATATTTAGTTCATGATAATGTTGGTTGAGTCTCTTAACCACCTCATGAAAATATTATAAATCTTTTCACCTCCTTTGTAAATCCATCCAGGAATAACACAATCTAATTTTTGTGTGGAAAACCTTTGTTCATGATGTAATTTCACTATTATTTATCCTATTCCTTGGGCTATTAGTCATAGTTTATGATGTATTTATGTGCATCCTTAAAAATTGATGGCCATCATAAACCTTCTAGTAATGTTTTATTACCTTAGCTTCTCCAAAATTATGCCCTTCTACAACTCCATCATGGGTTTCTCTTAATAATCTATTCTACTCATGTGGTCATGTTCCTCTCTACAACACTCATCTCTTCCTTTATTATATATTGGTCCTTTAATTAACATGAAAAAAAAGGATTGGATCATCAATCTCTTCCTTTTCAATGTACTATACTCTTTTGGAAACTCTTCACTGGATAGATTTTATGCAATACTCTTTATATCTTTGAGAACTACTTCCATGCAGAAGAGGTGAGCTCTGATAAAGTCATCCTTGATTCATCCTATATCTTCCCATATAATGATTCAATCTAGGTAATCGTGTCCATTGTTTACCTTCCTAATTTAACCATAATCTTGAAAACAAATTCTTGAAATAACATAAGCCAACATCAAATTCGTCCTTGTATTATTTATCTATTTATCAATTATTTAAGTTGACCATGGTCTATCAAGAATATAAATGGAGTTTCTAATAATTAATGTCTAATTCTACATTGCATACATCATAATGAGTTCCTCCCATTTTATGGTTGAATAATTAATTTCTACCTTATCTAATTTCCTACTAGCAAATGATATTGGATGATTTATATTTCTATGAGGTTATGATAGCACTGATCCTATTTAAATTCTAGAGAAATAAAAAGGGACATGGAATGGGATCTTTTAGTCTATAAACACTAGTATTGGGGCATCCAAAATTTTATTTTTCAATGTGTCAAATTATTCATTGTATTATTTTTACTAATCCAATGATTGAATGTGTTGCTTCTTCAAAAATTCTTCTATAGGTGCACTTATTATAGACACCAAAATTACGTCACACACATGTGCATAAATCCCTATGTTGAAGCCCCTAAGCCCATTTTAATAAGAACAATTAATCTCTCTAACCCATACTTTTACCCCTCACACATTTAATTAATTCAAAATAATTAATTAAGTTAATTAAAAACTCCTATTGCCACCTTACCTGGCCACCTCACCCTATGACTAATTCTCTCTTGATGAGTCACCTCAAGATGTGGCCCCCTCATCCTAACTACCCAAGACTTATTCCCACTCCCAAACTAAATTCCTAAATAACTACTTCCTAACCTCTTATTTTTACCATTTTATAATGGGTGTCACACTTGGCACACACAAAAACAAAAAATAGGCCAAGAATAGAAAGTTTTACCTATTCTAGGGCCACCGACATTGATCAACCCATGGCTAACATTGATGGAATCTCTATCGACATCATTTATATCACTGACATTGATAATATAAGCCAAACTCATACCTATAGTTTAGGCCAAAAAAATTAATAAAATCAATTCTTACTCTCATTCAGGCTCTCAGCATTCTATTTTTTGACATCCAGGCTTACAATCACTCTATATAAGTCAATCACCATTAGCAACTAAGCTCTTGAAGACCAACATCATCCATTTGTTCTCTCTATTTAGGCATTTAGGTTTGGACTCCCAAATAGAAACCATCAACCTGGAACTTATCATTCAGTGACCACCTTAACTAAGTATATCACTGATACTGTAGGTCATTTAAATATTTATTCTTCTATTTCTTTATATCTATCTTACACTACTTTACACACTTCTAACTGTACCCCTATGAGGGAGCTACAAATATTTCTTGATTGTTTCCCCTTACATGCATACCAAACCTCTGACCAAACTTAACCAAGCCATAAAATCCATCTCCTAACTCTCTCAACCTCTCTGACCTAATCCAAACCATTTCCTAAACCCAAAAAATCCTTACGCAACCTCCTAGATAATTATTTCCCCTATCAACCTCAGTATTCTAACCAACATCAGTCACCTCACTAATGACCTCGATAGCCTAATTAATATTGGTCACACTCCTACTGATGTCGATGATTGTCAATTCCCAACCTTTTCAAAACCTACCTAGATAACTTCTAAAACACCAACAAAGTACCTCACCTGTACCTTGTCACTCTCTGCTATGTATAGGTTGTTAAAAATAGTAATTTTATCTCTCTTTTACTTTCTATTTACCTCTCTTTTAATTATTTATTATTCTTTTGCCTCTCAAAAGTGGACTATCATCTCTAGGGAAGTTTCACACTTCCTAGAACAAGCACGTAGATTGGCAGCCCACTCATTTATCTGCTAATAAACATCTTATGGTAGTGTTTTCTTATTTTTAGGTAGGCTTCCCCAACCAAATAGGATTGCTCACAACATCTAGATATGGTATGTAAGCCAAATTTAGGTTCATTCTAATCACTTATCCCCATCCTTCTCTCTGTATTCCTTTAGACTTAAAATAGACAAAATTTAGTGAAACACTTATAACTGTATGATTTATTATGAACCAATGATGATATCATGTATAACCCAATATTGTTCTAACCTCCTTTTGTGCCTTAGGTGGTGGTAGGTTTATGATGATTATAGTTTTAAGTGGATCCACCATCAACCCCTCTTTATTTATTATGTGACCCAATAACTTATCAAACGTGTAATAAAGATGCATTTATTGAGGTTAAGAGAAATTTTTTATTGTCTATATCTTTAGAACATCATCTATAGTGATTCAACATGGTCTTTGATTAACCCATATACCATATAATAATCAAGATATACTTCCAAAAATTCATGTATAAAATTCCCAGATGTATTCTCCATTACGTAGTTAAACGTAATTAGTGAATTCTTCAATCCAAAGGGTATCACTATATACATAAAGGATCCACATTGTGTGTAAAATATAGTCTTAGATTGATCCTCTAGTGCTATTACGACTTGATAGTATCTTGGTAATCCATTGGTGATGGAATAGATCTCTCTTCCCGTATCACTTTGTAGTATCTC
Source organism: Torreya grandis (assembly GCA_037957365.1). Taxonomy (NCBI): domain Eukaryota; kingdom Viridiplantae; phylum Streptophyta; class Pinopsida; order Cupressales; family Taxaceae; genus Torreya; species Torreya grandis. Next base: position 245,256 of record JARHVA010000195.1, read on the forward strand.
TTTAGTAAATGATGTTGGAAAGTTACTATGCCCTTAACCTTTGGTGTGTCTTGGGATATGTGGGCTAACTTGTGGGTTACATACCTATTTTATATTCTTATTACATTTCTCTATGTTCTTAGTTAGGTCAGCCTGTAAAATAAATATGGCTAAGTAGACTATATATATAAGAGGTAGCGGTTAGTCTTTGATCATCATGTTAAGTATTCTACTCTTAGTGCATTATTATGGAGGTTGCCCCCTTGAAGTGGCTTTGTTATATTATCCAATATTATACTCTATTGTCAATTATTATTATGTGACCTCTCAAATTTGCTTATTTTATTTGATATAAAATCATTATGTGTGAACATATAAGTAATTTCAATACAAGTGGTATAGAGCTTTGATTTGTGCAAGTTTCCTATGGTGTTGTTTTTTTGGATCTAATGAGGCATGTCTTTTGTGATGGGAAGGAGAAAAAAAATATAATTTTCAATATGGGAAGAATTAATTTTTTTGTCAGTGTAGTATTGTTCAAAACACTTTTTTTTTTAAATAATTAAAAAAAAATTGTCAATATTTTTTTTGCTTTGCAAAATTACAATCGTTGGATTCATCTCTATGAGATGATCTTAATGGTATATTATGTTGATAAACTTTTTTCTACTAAAATTTTTTACCCTAGTGCATAAAGGTAGTCATTGGATTCATCTTGGTAAGGCAATCCCAATAGTACCATCTCTTGGTACAATTTTTTTAGGGTAAAAACCCTCCTAGGGTTTGTATATGGTTGGTCCTTCTACATGGGGATGAAAAGGGTGGTAAAAAACTCCTAAGACTCCTATCAATGATAGAATCTGGTTTAGATCTATTGATTTCTCAACTTCAAGCTGACATAAAGGGCTTGGTGTGGCATGATGACTTTGTTGCAGTTCAAACTAATTTTTTAAGGATGTGTGAAGAGATTAATGGGGTTCACAATCAATTTGATCAGATCACTACTTCATTGGCTTCTCTTTCATCTTAGTTATAGTCAAACAACCCTCCACTTCATCATTTGGGTCCTCCTCCTTTCAACACTAATAACTCTAATTCTGGTGTGAAACTGATGTTGCCCAAAGTGGATATGCATAAGTTTTAAGGTAAGGATCCTCTCACTTGGATTACCTAAATTGAGAAACTATTTGATCTACATCAAACTTCTAGTTCTTAGAAGGTGATAGTGGTGTCTTTATATCTAGAACTTGAGTAGTTCATTTGGTATCACTAGTTGTGTGCTAAAAAAAAAGAATGGTACTATTTTTACATGGTCTCTTTTCATTGATGAGTTACTAGCTCATTATCAAAATAATGTCTTTGAGAACTATTTCAGCTAATTAGTCAAACTATGGCAAATGAGAACTGTGAAGGATTATATTCATCAGTTTCAAAATCTATCCTTATGGGTGGAAGACATCACTGAAGAAAATTTGACTGATCTATTTTGGGTGGACTCAAAAATAGCATCCAATTAGAGGTTCAGATGTATAACCTAGCATCTATATCAAAAGTTATCCCATGGGTATACATGGTAGAATAAAAAGAGATGGTCAAATAGAATAACTTCATTACTGGTCATGATTGCACCGTTCTAGAACCATCATATCCTCAACCCACCAAACTGGCACTTCAATAAATTGAGGAAAAGTGAGCCAAATGGTTGTGTTATGGCTATGATAGAAAATGGAACAAAACCCATCATCATGCTAAAAAGAATTTGTTTTATGTCAAAGGTACCAATGAGGATGATGATGATGATGAGGAAGCACTTGGTAAGAATGAAGAAGGTCTTGAGGATGAATCTGAAGACTCTCAACCTATTATTTCCTATCATGCCCTTTTAGGTATTAATACTCCCCAAACTCTTAAGGTAGTGGGTTTCCTAAAGAAATAGAAGGTCATTATTCTGATTGATTTTGGGAGCACAAATAACTTCATCGGTAATAAGTTGGTTTCTCACTTGAACTATTTCATTTATCCCACTCTAGAATTTCAAGTCAAGATTATAGATGGTGGTATTGTCAGTTGCTCAGAAAAATTCCATAGTATTAAGCTAGCCATGGGATACTACTTTTTGGATTCTCCTATGTTTTCTATTCCCATGGGGGGAGCTCACATTATTCTAGGAGTATAGTGGCTCACCACTTTGGGCACTATTGAGATGAATTTCCAAGAATTATTCACACATTTTCATTTTAAGGGAAGGACATTTGAGCTAAGGAGATTAAGGGCTAAATATCCACAACTTGTTACCTTCCATCAAATGATAAATATTCTTTGAAAGAGTGTTGAAGGATTTGTAGCTCTCTTATTTTCCATGGAAGTTCATCCAACTTGACCATTTACACCTCCTGATCTACAACAAATGATTGATGCCCATTCAGTTGTTTTTGGTGACATGTCAAAAGGACTTCCACCTAGATACACACAGGATCATGTTATCAAACTTATTCTTGGTAGTACACCACTCAAAATTAGGCCATATAGGTATCCCTATGCTGTAAAAAGTGAAATTGAAAAGATGGTATAGGAGATGTTGGATGCAAGAATCATTCACCATAGTCAAAGCAAGTATTCTTCACCAGTTGTCATGGTGTGAAAGAAAGATGACACTTGGAGGATATGCCCTAACTATAGGGAACTCAAAAAGTACACTATCAAAGATAGGTTTCCTATTCCTATCATTGATGATTTACTAGATGAATTAAATGACGCTATTTATTTTACCAAGTTAGATTTGTGTTCTAGGTATCATCAAATCTAGATCTATGATGAAGACATACCCAAAATTGCTTTTAGGACTCATGAGGATCATTATGAGTTTTTCATTATGCCTTTTGGGCTAACAAATGCACCATTTACCTTTCAAAGTTTGATGAATACTATTTTTAGGCCATCTTTAAGGAAATTTGTTTTGGTATTTTTTTATGATACCCTCATTTACAGTAAAAATTAGGAATACCATTTACACCATATGAAACAGGTGCTCTCAATTTTGGAACAAAATCAATTGTATGCCAAACCTTCCAAATGTGATTTTGGAGCTTGTGAAGTTGAGTATTTGGGTCATCTAGTTTCACATACAGGAGTTGTAATGAAATTACTTCAAGAATTAAGTATAATAGTAGAATTATATCTAAATAGGACTGAAATATATCCAAATATATGATAATAAATGAGCCACTTTGAGGGGGAAACCTCCACAAGATTCAATAAGATCAAAATTCATAATATGGTGATAAATGATTACCCACTACCTCCTATATATAGTCTATGTAGGTTGTGGTTACTCCATAAGCCGACCTACTAATCAAAAGAAAGCATAGATAAATGTAATATAACATCAAAGAGGGATAAGTAAGCCACAAGTCAGCTAATACTATCCTCATACATGTGATAGGTTAGGGGCATAGCATTCCCTTGCCCTTCAAACCAATGTTGTCCTCAACATTGAATAACTCTAGATGTTGTTGCAAAAAATCTTCACCTTCCCAAGTTGCATCTTCACTACTCTGGTTTTTCCACTTGATCAAATATTCCCTAATCTCTATGGTTCTCAACCTCTTAGCACGTGTTTGGAGGATCTTCTCTGGTTCTAAAATGACTCGTCCTTCTTCATCTAGTTCTGGGAGCTCTGTCTGGGTAGAAAATTTCTATCCAATGACCTTCTTCAAATAGGAAACATGAAATACTGGGTGTATGTGAGATGAATGAGGTAACTTGAGCTTGTAAGCCACACTTCCATTTTTTTGTAGAACTTGATAAGGGCCATAATGCTTAGGAGCAAGTTTGTGGTCCTTTATTTGTTGCTTCAAGGACATCTACTTATAAGGTGTTGATCTGCTTGTTGCTTCATCCTATTTTGTGCCAAGGCCAAATTCCATCTCAAACTAGCCAAAACCTCTTGTTGATGTTGAATTTGATATTCCACATCTTGAACCTTGGTGTACACCTTTAATGAAGAAGTGATGGAAGGTGGATGGTAACCATATAGTGCTAGAAATGGAGACATTTTAGAAGAGGTATGGAAAGATGTGTTATACCACCATTCTGTAAGTGGTAGCCATTTAACCCAATGTTCTTGTTTATCTAATACAAAACAACAAAGATACCCCTCTAAACATTTGTTAACCACTTTAGTTTGTCCATCAGATTGGGGGTGGTAAGATGAGTTATGAGCTAGCTGAGTACCCAAACAAGAAAATAGTTCAGTCCAGAAATTACTAGTGAAAATAGGATCATGAGCACTTACAATTATTTTTGGGGTTCCATGTAATTTGAGAACTGCTTCCATAAAAATAACCATTGTTATACTTGCTGAAAATGGGTATGAGAGAGCACAAAAATGGGCATATTTTGTAAGCCTATCCACAATGACCAAAATAACATTCTTACTTTCAGAACAAGGCAACCTAGTGATGAAATCCATGGAAACCTCCTCCCACCTTTGACTAGGAATTGCTAACGGTTGTAACAGACTTGGGGTCTTAACTATTTCACCTTTATTCTATTGGCATATCAATAATTCTTCCATAAAATTTTGTACATCTCCCTTGAGTCCTTCCCAAAATAATTATTTCTTAATTCTATGATAAGTTTTGAAGAACCCTGAGTGTCCCCCAATTGGAGATGCATGTAACTCTACAAGAATCTTATGCTTAAGCTCTAAATTTTTGCACAAGTATAACCTACCCTTATACCATAGGACATTACCTTTCCATTCAAATTTGTTAGAGGATAAATTACCTTGCTGGAGATTTTGAATCAGAACCTGTGTATCCTTGTCTTACTCCCATTCTAACCTAGCTTCATCCACCCAATCTGCTTGCAACATAGATATTACACAAAGTAATGCTTTTGTGGATGCATCCCATCTGGATAGTGCATCTGCTACTACATTATCTTTACCCTTCTTGTAGATGATTTCAAAATCATAACCCAACATTTTGGTTACCCATTTTTGTTTTTCCTCTGATGATAAGCTTTGCTCTAAAAAGTATTTGAGACTATCATGATCTATTTTCACTTTAAAGTGTCTACCCATCAGATAAGGCCTCCATTGTTGAACTGCATGAAGAATAGCCATCATTTCTTTCTCATAGACAAGTTTTTGTAGATTCTTACCTTTGAATTGATTACTTTCAAATGTAATGGGTCTTCCTTCTTGCATTAGTACTGCCCCCAATCCAGACCCAGAAGCATCACAGTCAACAGTGAATGTCTGTGAGAAGTCTGGAGTAGCCAAAACTGGAGTGGTGCACATAGTTACTTTTAGTTTCTCAAATGCTTTGGTGGCATCATCATTCCAATGGAAAGCATCCTTCTTTAGCAATGTAGTGAGTGGAGTTTCTATGCTTCCATAACCTTTCACAAATCTTCTATTGTAACCTATTAGTCCAAGGAACCCTCGAAGGTTTTTGAGAGTTTTTGGCATGGGCCATTCCATTATCACTTTGATCTTTTAGGGATCAACTTTGACACCTTCATGGGAAACAATGCGACTGAGTTACTTTACCTTCTATACTCCAAAAGCACATTTAGATGGATTCACATAAAGTTGGTACTTCTCCAAAACTATCAACACCTATTTCACATGTTGCAGATGTGCTTCCCATGTCTGACTATAAATCAATATGTCATCAAAGAAAACTAGCACAAACTTCCCTAAAAAAGGCCTAAAAATAGTTTTCATCAAGCTCTAAAAAGTAGATGGTGCATTTGTAAGACCAAAGGGCATTACCAAAAACTCATAATGGCCCTCATGTGTTCTAAAAGCAATTTTATGAACATCTTCATCCTTGATTCTAATTTGATGTTACCCTGAGTGAAGATCCAATTTTGTGAAATAATTAGCACCATGCAAATCATCAAGTAAATCATCAATTACTAGAATAGGAAACTTATCTTTGATAGTGTACTTGTTGAGTTCCCTATAATTTGGGCACATCCTCCATGTGTCATCCTTCTTCTGCACCATGACCACTAGTGATGAATATGCACTTTGGCTATGCTTGATGATCCCTGCCTCCAGCATCTCATGGACCATCTTTTCAATTTCACTCTTTTATGCATATGGATATCTATATGGTCTAATATTTGGTGGTTGACTACCTGGAATTAGTTGAATGGCATGATTTGGTTCTCTTTTTGGTGGTAATCCTTTTGGCATGGCCCCAAAAATAGATGAGTGGTCCTCAAGAATTATCTATAGATCAGGATGTGTAGATGCCTGTGTGGGCTAAACTTTTATGGAGCATAATCATGCAATAATTTGCTATGTCCCCTTTTTTAGCATCTTGGTCATTTGATGTGAACTAATCAATTATGGAGATTTTGCATGTAATCCACGTAGTTCAATTTTTCTTACCTTCAGAATGAAAGTGCATGAATAGTTCTTGGAAGTTCATCTCAATGGTTCCTAAGGTTATGAGCCATTGGACTCCCAAAACAATGTCTGTGTTACCCATGGGAATCGAAAACATAGGAGAGTTGAGATTGTACCCACCCATAGTAAGCTTAATACTATGGCATTTGCCTAAATAATTAATTGTGCCACCATCTGCAATCATGACCTGAAATTCTCGTGCTGGGTAGATGAAATAGTTCAATCGAGTGGCCAACTTATGGTTTATAAAGTTATGTGTGCTCCCTAAATTAATCAACACTATCACCTTCTATTTCTTGAGGAAACTAACCACCTTAAGAGTTTGTGGAGTGTTAATACCTGCAAGTGCATGACAAGAGATTATAGGTTGGGAATCTTCAAGTACCTCCTTTATATCTTCCTCATCATCATTAGAGGCATCATCTACTTCATCTTCATTTGGTCCCTCAATGTAGAATAACTTCTTCTCAGCACATCTATGTCCTTTACTCCACTTGCTGTCACAACTGAAACATAATCCTTTTGCACACTTCTCTTCAATTTGCTGAGGGGTCAATCTAGTAGGTAGAGGAAATGTTGGTGACAATATGCTACGATCTTTGAAGTGAGTGAATGGCTGCTTCTTGTTGGTTATGAATTTTTCCTTAGCTCTACGTGCCATGATAATAGAATCAGAAATCTTAAGTGGATTAAACATGCATACCTCATGTTGAATGTGGTCCTTGAGTCCACCCAAAAATAGGTCATTCAATTTTTCTTTAGAAATTGTCTCCACACGTAAGGATAGGTTTTGAAAATGATGAATATAATCCTTGACAGAGCTAGTTTGTCACAATTTTGCTAGTTGGCTAAAGTAATTCTCTGTCACAATATTGACATAGTGTAATTGTGGCTCCTTTGTAAAAACTGACTAGGTGACATTGAGAATCATCTTTTTCTTTTGAGCACACAACCATCAATACCAAATGAATTGATCAAGTTCAAGATACAAGGATTCCATGGTAACCTTCTATCCACCTAGAATCTGATGTAGGTCAAAAAAACTCTCCATTTGGTTGATCCAATTGAGTGGATCTTTTCCATCAAATTTGCACATATCCACCTTTGGTAATAGGTTCCTCTATGGCCATGGAGTTAGATTTGAAGTAGACTACTTAGGAGAACCACCCTAGTGGTTTTGTGTAATAGATTTAGTTAGATTATTTGACTAATTAATGTTCAAATCCATCATGATATCTCCCAAACTATCTTGTATGGATTGCATATTAGATTGTATGTCTTGCACCTCACTCTGAATGCCTTGCACACTATAGTCAAGTTGGCTCACTTTATGATCTATGTCAGAAAACCCTGGTACAAAGGGTCTAGTACATCCCCCTTCTAACTCCATCTCTTCTTTGTTATGATTTTTACCTAGAGTTTTAGCACCCTTTCCTCTACCTCGAGTTTGTGGACCTGCCATAAAAGGGTTTTACGATGTTGACCCTTATTGGCACTTTTGAGCCAACTTTGACCAAGTGATTTTAGAATTATGTCAGCCTCAAATAAAAATATACAAAGAACATACCATAGCCAAATTTTTCTAATATTTCCAAAAATGTAAATAACTCAAAAAAAGTCTTTGAATTGCACACTATAGAGCAATTTTATGAAAAACCATAAAATATAGATAACTTTTGTAAAATAGATCCAAATGAGCTGAAATTTTAATTGAAGCTTAATTTTAGTATTTCGCACCTCTAGTCAAAATTTTGTAGATAAATTCGCAACCATTTTTTATATATCATAAAATTTAAAAATTTAGTGTTTTGCCCACAAGATTGCCCAAATCGCAGCTCTGATACCACTTGTAATGAAATTACTTCAAGAATTAAGTATAATATCTAAATATGACTGAAATATATGCAAATATATGATAATAGATAATCCACTTCAAGGAGGCAACCTCCACAAGCTTTAATAAGAGCAAAATTCACAATATGATGATAAATGATTACCCACTACCTCCTATATATAGTCTATGTAGGCCATGGTTACTCCATAGGCCGACCTAATAATCAAAATAAAGCATATATAAATGTAATATAACATCAAAGAGGGATAATTAAGCCATAATTTGGCTAATACTATCCTCATACATGTGTTGGGTTAGGGGCGTAGCAGGAGTAAAAGTGGATCCTAGAAAAATCCAAGTAATGGTGGATTGGTCGATTCCTAAGACACTCAAACCACTAAGGGGATTTCTAGGGCTAACTAGTTATTATCATAGGCTTGTCAAAAATTATGGTAGAATTACAACCCCACTCACATATTTATTGAATAAATACTCTTTTCAATGGACTAATATAGCTATTAGGGCATTTGAACAATTGAAATTGGTGATGTGTACCACTCTAGCGTTGGCTACTCCTAATTTTTCTAAGATTTTTTTGGTTGAATGTGATGCATCTGGGTATGGTATGGTTTTTGTACTCATGTAGTAAGTTAGAATACTTACATTTGAAAGTCATCAATTGAAGGGTAAAAATCAGCATAAGCCCATTTATGAGAAGGAAATAATGTCCATTTTACACACAATTAAATAATGGGGGCCTTATTTGATGGGTCATCACTTTTAAGTAAAGACTGATCATGATAGTCTCAAATATTTTTTAGAATAAATGTTATCTAAAAAATAATATAAATGAGTAACTAAGATGTTAGGCTATGATTTTGAAATGGTTTACAAGAAAGGTAAGGATAATTTAGTGGCAGATGCACTATCTAGGAAGGATGAATCAATTACGGCATTGTTATATGCTATAACCATTCTGTAGGTAGATTGACTAAAGGAAGAATGATTAGAATGGGACAATGATAGTTCTACCCATGATTTAATTTAGAATATTTAGCAAGGTTTAGGTGGATTTTAAAAATTCACATGTAAGGGTGATGCATTATGGTATAAAGACATATTATACCTATGTAAGAATTCTCTTCTTAAACAAAAAATCCTTCAAGAACTTCATGTAACTCCAATTGGGGGTCATTCAAAAATTTTGAAAACCTATTATAGAATCAAGCAGGATTTTTTGGGGAAGGACTCAAGGGGGATTTCAATAAATATTTGGTTGAATGTATGATTAGTCAACAAAATAAAGGAGAAACCATTAAAACCCTAGGGCTTTTGCATCCTTTATCCATCCCTAGCCAATGTTGGGAAGAGGTCTCTATGGATTTCATTACAGGGCTATCAAGATCTGATGGTCAAAATGTTATCATGGTTATGGTAGATCATCTCAATAAGTATGCTCATTAATAATATTTATCATAGCCATTTGATACTAGTACAGTAGCTTCTACTTTTTCAATACAGTTTAGAAATTGCATGGTACCCCTAAGATCATTGTCAATGATTGAGATCCCATCTTTATTAGTAATTTTTGGACTAAGTTATTTACATGTTTGGGCACCCATTTGGCTCATAGTTCATCTTATCATCCTCAACTAGATGGACAAACTAAGGTATTCAACAAATGTCTAGAAGGATATCTGCATTATTATTATTTTGATAAACAAGATAAATGGGTTCATTGGTTGCCACTTGTTGAATGGTGGTATAATACTTTTGTTCATAGTTCTTTCAAAATGTCTCCTTTTCTAGAACTATATGGATACCACCCTCCATCCATCACTTCAACCTTGAAGGTCCATCCTAAGGTTCATGTAGTTGAAGAACATATTCACCATTAATAGGAGATCCTTGCCAATTTGTGTGAAAATTTAGCCATGGCCCATAATCACATGAAACAGTAGTTAGATCAACACAGGAGTGAGAGGCACTTTGACATTGGTGATTGGGTTTTTATTCACTTATAGGAATATAATTAGATGTCCTTGAAGTAATATAAAAATGATAACAAGTTGTCCCCTAAGTATTATGGGCCTTATTAGATCTTGTATAAAATTGGTAGTGTGGCCTACAAGTTAGAGTTTCCTTCCTCCACTCACATACATCTAGTATTTCATGTATCATGCCTGAATAAAGTCATTGGACACAGAGTTGCTACCCAAACTAAGTTACAAAAATTGGATGAGGAAGGAAGAGTTATTATTGATCCTAAGTTGATCCTTCAAATATACACTACGTAGTTGTGACCTCAAGCAATTAATGAGTACTTCATCAAATAAAATAACCTACCCTATGAAGATGTTACTTAGGAGGATGAATCCTTTATGCAGCAACATCTAGATTTGACTCAATGTTGAGGACAATGTTGTTTTAAACGGGAGGGGCATGTTATTCCCTTAACTTTTGGCATGTCTTGGGATATATGTGGCTGACTTGTGGCTTACATACCTTTTTTATATTCTTATTACATTTATCTATGTTCTTAGTTAGGTCGGCTTATAAAATAACCATGGCTAAGTAGACTATATATAGGAGGTAGTGGTTAGTCTTTGATCATCATGTTAAATATTATGTTCTTAGTGCATTGTTGTGAAGGTTGCTCCCTCAAAGTGGCTTTTCTATATTATCCAATATTCTACTCTGTTGTCAATTATTGTTGTGTGATCTCTCATATTTTCTTATTTTGTGTGATATTAAATCATTGTGTGTGAACATCTAAGTAATTTCATTATAAAATTGGTCATGTAAATTAGCCTTATTCAATTATTTTTAGTCAACATATATGCATATTTTTTTGGTGTCAAGATTAGGAGCACAATTTATTACTTTTTATAAGCAACTAAACACGGAATTTAACCAGAAGTAACAAGTAACTAGAAATCAGAAACAACACAAAATTTGAGAGACAATATAATCTTGTATTCAACTCATCCAGAAAGAAAATACAATAAAGAAGATGCCACATTCTTCCCACACCTCAAAGGCTTCCCATACCTCTAGGGCTCCCAGTAATTCTCCTTTAAGAGTTCTCTCTCTCAATTACAGTCACAACAAACAACTCAAACACAGAGTTGTTGTTCACCTCCACTAGTCAGTAACAATACTACCAGTACACAAGTAATCAAAGTACTCCAAGTAGATCTCCCTTGAACTTGAAACAACCTAAAAATCAAATGACCTTACTTACCATGTAGATCTAACCTGATCTTGCACAACCTGTAGATCAACTTGGTTTTGCATACCTGCAAACCTAGATCTTACAATCAGAAGGATCTCTTCCTTGTCCTTAATTACAATACAGCCCCATGAGTCTATTATATATATCCCATGCAAAAAATAATTAGACTTCCTAATTACAATAATTAGAAATGCAGCTCAAGACTAAAATTAGTCTTTTACATGCAAACAACTGGTTCGTTAAACTAACTATTCATCAACTAGCAATTTTGGAACCGCACAGGTGACTGATGTCGGTCCCTGTCTATTTGGAGATGACCGATGTCGGCTGATATCTGACTGATGCCAATTGCTCTGTACACTAGATATGACCGACATCAGTTGGTCTACTGACGTTGATTACTCTGCAACTCAACAACCTCCTTTGTTTGCATAACAGTGAAGCTTTTAGCTCCACAACCTAACAATCTCCCACTTAGAGATAAACAGCTGCACCTGTACCTATACCTATACATCATCTAATTTGTTTCCTAGCTTGTATCCCTCTTCAAGTTTAATCTTGAAGACCAACCACCACACATCCTATGGTGTTATGCCTGTCATCCAAGTCCCTTGCCACATCCATCGTGCTTGACCCTGCATAGCATGTTAACCTGCTGCTAGTCCCTCTCAGATACCTGAGAATCCACTAAAATGCTTTCCAGTGCTTCTTTTCCAAATTGGCCATGAACTCACTAACAACACCCACTACTTGGGCAATATCAAGTCTAGTACACATGTACTTAACCTCATCATGTGATTGGAGACACTGTTATGTGAACTGTCCATCCATAGGTGTGCTAACTGGTTCTGCATCCCGCATCTTGAACCTCACCACTACCTTATTCACACAATCATCCTGAGACAACATCAACCTATGATCTTCCCTGTCTCTAGGAATACTCATGCCAAAGAATTTTGCTGCTCCTAAATCCTTCATGGCACACCTCTGAACTAACTTTAACTTTAGCTTAGCAACTCCCTGCATGTGTGACCTTACAACAAGCATACACACCACATATAATAATAGGATAATGTAGCTAATATTACCTAACCTGGTAAAGGATACACAATGGTTAAACCTCCATTGTCCTATAGCTTGCTCAAGACCATATACCCTGGCCTTCCATCTCACGTGTCCATTCTCTCTCTTTTTTGACCTAGGAATCCATTCATCTTTTAGTGCTTTCATTCCAGCTAGAAACTCTACCAAATCTCCCATTTAGTTCTCATCCAAGGAATCAAATTCCTCATTCATGCCATGCTCCCACTATTTCCTAGATTCTACCTACTCTGCTTCTTTAAAACTTCCTGGTTCTTAACCATCAGTGAGCAATAAGTAATCTAAAGAAGGGGAATAATGAATTAAAGGCTTACTTACACTTTTAGTCCTCCTCATGGGCATTTGATACCCAAAATCCATTTTCTAGTCGACCCTGGTCTGCACCCGACTGATGTCGATCCCACCTGATTGTCAATGCCAGTTCTCTGATCGATGTTAGTGTCCACCTGGTCACCAATGCTAGTTCCCTGACTGATGTTGATCACCACCTACCTAACACCACTGACTCTAATTTGCACATGACCAATGTCGGTACCTACCTGTTCGACGTCAGTTCCACCTGACCAATGTCGGTAATTGTGTTTTCTTGTGAGTGATGACTTTTTACCTGCGAGCTTACCTTGGATTAAAACCCTATCCAAACTGCCCTACTCAGAATTATTTAGCTCTTGTGACTGATTTATGTCTGTCATCTTCTCCTTGAACACCAAGGCTTTCATTTTCTTGTCAAAACCATCAGATTTCCTCTTTGTGCAATAGACCCAATCCTTTCTTGTAGCATGTGTTTCAATAAACCTCACTTTCTTCTGTTGCTTAAAGAAATCTTGATCTATGCTTTCTGGATCTAAACTCTTACCCTTTGACTCAAGAACATGCATCCCTTTCTTATTCATGTGACCAAGCCTACAAAGCCACATCTTTGAATCTACAGCTGAAGTAGATAAACCAAAAGGAGAATCAGTAATACAAGTAGATAGATAAAGAGTACCTACTTTCTTACCTCTTTCTAAAACAAGTGCACCCTTGGAAAATTTCTAAGAGTCTACTATGAGAGTTACTGTGCATCCCTCATCACCCAACTTTCTTACAGAAATCAAGTTACGCTTCAGGACTGGGACATGCATGACCTCCTTCAACACCCATGTGTTGCCCGTCTGCAATTTCAGCTACACTTTCCCTTTGCCAACCATTTGACAAGGCTTACCATCCCCTAAATAAATCTCTCCAAAGTCTCCTTGGACATATTCATGAAAAGATGCTCTATTTGGGGTTGCATGGAAAGAGGCACCAGAATCTAAAACCTAAGATTCCACTTTATCCAGGGAACATACAAGAGCATCCTATGCAACAATATATGCAACATCTGCATCTTCATTTCCTTCATGCTAATCTTTAACTGACCTGCAATCTTTCTTTACATGCCCTGCCTTTCCACAATTCAAACATATTACTCTGCCATACCTGGATTTGGATCTCCTACCTATCTTTGACCTTGATTTCCCTTGCTCGATCTTCTCTCTTTGCCTTCCCCTACTTTCAACACTTAAAGCATTCCCTGATGATTCACCTATGCTTTTCCTATGAATTTATTCATTCAAGATTACACTAAAAACATCATCAACTTTTAAGATATTTAAAGCAGATGCAGTATTGCTAACTGCCATTACCAAACTATCCCAACTTTCAGGTAATGAGCATAAGATTAAGAGAGCCTTAATTTCATCATCAAAAACAATATTGACTGAAACTAACTGGTTTACCAAACCATGGAAATCACTAAGATGACTGTGTATAGATCCACCTTTCAACATTTGCAAATTAAATAATTGCTTCATAAGAAATACCTTATTCGAAGCTGAGGGTTTTTCATATAAATTTGTCAAAGATTCAATTAACTCTACTATTGTATTAGCCTGTGATAATCTGGAAATCACAGATGATGCTAGGCTCAACCTTATAGATCCCAGAGCCTTTCGATCAAGAATATTCCATTCTTCATCTTTCATATCTGTGGGCTTGCATGCAACCCCACCCAATGATAAGTATAGATCTTTTTGATACAGATAATCCTCTATCTACATCCTCTATAATTGATAATTCTCATCGTTAAACTTCTCCATTCTTAGCTTACTTTCTTCTGCCATTGCTTTACTCCCACTCAATCAAAAACCCCTGAGAGTGACCTATAATCAAACACAAACCTGCTCCCTACAACCCAGCTCTGATACCACTTTGTCAAGATTAGGAGCACAATTGGTTACCTTGTATAAGAACTAAACATGGAATTTAACCAGAAGTAACAAGTAACTAGAAATCAAAAATAACACAAAATTTGAGAGACAATACAATCTTGTATTCAACTCATCCAGAAAGAAAATACAATAAAGAAGATGCCACACTCTTCCCACACCTCTAGGGCTCCTAGTAATTCTCCTTCAAGATTTATCTCTCTCAATTATGGTCACAACAAATAACTCTAACATAGAGTTATTGTTCACCTCCACCAGTCAGTAACAATACTGCCAATACACAAGTACTCAAAGTACTCCAAATAGATCTCCCTTGAACTTGCAACAACCTGCAAATCAAATGACCTTACTTACCATGTAGATCTAATCTAATCTTGCACAACCTGTAGATCAACCTGGTTTTCCACACTTGCAAACCTAGATCTTACAATCGAAAGGATCTCTTCCTTTTCCTTAATTACAATACAGCCCCATGATTCTATTAAATAGATCCCATGCAAACAATAATTAGACTTCCTAATTACAATAATTAAAAACGCAGGTCAAGAATAAAATTAGTCTTTTACATGCAAACAATCAGTTTGTTAAACTAACTGTTTATCAACTAGCAGTTTTGGAACCACACAGGCGACCGACGTCATTCCTTGTCTGTCTTGAGATGATCGACATTGGCCGATCTCTGACCGATGCCAGTTGCTCTGTACACTGGATATGACTGACATCGGTTGGCCTACCGATGTCAGTTGCTCTGCAACTCAGCAACCTCCTTTGTTTGCATAATAGTGAAGCTTTTAGCTCCACAACCTAACATTTGGTTTTTTAATTCTAATTCACCATGGGACTTATCCATTTTTTATCTTCAATGAGGGTTATGATACCACTAGCTAGCATCTTGTCTAGCTTAGTTTTGAGTTTTACCTTAACATTAGGATTTAGTCTATATGATCATTTCCATTATGGTTTAATATCCTATTTTAATAGGATATTCATAGTACCCACATCCTATTTGATTCCTTTGAGCTTAGTAAATTTTCTTGGGAATAATTCCTCAAAATCCCTTAATAACTCCAATATTTTTTCCATCTCTTCTTCTTCATAGTAGTTTCCTATTTTGGAAATCTTAGGACTGCCTTCTATGGCAATGTTTTCTTCTTTGATTTTGAGTGGTTAGTATAAATATTACGTTTTATCTTTCATGTTATCAAGGAGTTATTTATCCTTCATCAATATCTATTTTTATGTTTTTTGACTATCCTGCCTTGTCCTCTTTTTGATTTGTAATTTTTTAGTAATATTCCATATGCTCAAGCTCTTTTATTTTTGTGTTTCTTTCTATAGTTTTTGGTAACTCTCTTATAATCATGTCAATCTACTCCCAATAATCCATGTGTCCTAACCTTATTTCCTTTTTCTTAGTCTATAAAATTGTTTCTTTGTGGTAGTCTTCCATAAATTAAAATGATTTTATTTTCTATAGTTCTCGATAGACTCTAGCATCCAGATCCCGAAAGTTGAGAGTCCTCAAAAAAAACCATTTTTAGGTCCTCTCATATATTGGTTCCTTTCTTCATCTCTTTATATATGTACCATGTTTTTAGAAATGTGTCTAATTTTTAGTAAAATAATTATGCCCATAGGTGTCTATCAATTTTAACTTTTTTAGTCCATACCTTTTTACATTGTTCAATGTGTCTTCTTCGGTTTTTTTCCTACATAGTTCTATTTTCATGGGAATTAACTTTTTGAGTTAATAAATCTTGTCTTGAGTAATACCTTAAAGGTATTCTAACTTTAGATAGTGGTTTTATTATTGTTTTACCATCTTGTGATAGTGATATTTAACATGTCATCAATGGCACTTGACCTTATTTATTATTGGGGGAATACATTTATCATTTGTCGTAAGTATTCCTCAATAATTCCAATCCCAATTAATTTGTTATGAGAATACATTTCTATGTAGTAATCCCTTCTTCTCTTCAGGAATGGATTTTTTAATGCATTAATATTATTCACTCTACATGGTATTTTTACCATATAACATACCATCCTTATTGTTATTTCATGTGTCCCTTTTATCCATGCTTCAATTTCATCCTATAAGGTACCTCTTCTTATCTTAGTATTATTTCACCCTATCATTTAGTTCAGAGTCATCTTCTATTTTTAGGATCTTTTTGAGTGTACATACCCTAGTAGATCATCAAAATCACTCTCCCCATCATCCAACCATAACTCCTCTAATGAGGCAACTCTCATTCCTATTTCTAATAGAAAGCAGACTACCAGGACATTTACTTCAAATATAATTTCCTCTTCATAAGAGTTTAATGAACCATTATAGTCAACTAACCACTCTAACTTCAAGGTTTGGGTAACATATATTGTATCTATTAATCTCTTCAAAGTCTACCTTTATTTTTATTCCCATTAAATTTACTTCCACATCTATCAATGTTCTAATTGGTGAGCATGGTGTACCATCAATCATTTTAATATCATAATTTGCAACATGTAGTTGTGGTTTATCAAGTGTCTCCCATGTGTTGTGTGGTAAGATGTTCGTGTTTGCACCAAGATCCAATAATTTAGTTTTGACCTCATGGCCATCTATCTTGATATTGAGTAGAATGGAAGTTTTCTTCCATTTCATACTCATTCTAAATATATTCTTTTTATTTTTATTTTGGTTTTTATTAATTCATTGTACTCTATGATATCCCTATTTATTATTACATTACTTACATGATTATGATAAACTTGTCATCAAATCTTATTTCTTAATTTGTTTTAGCATTATTTTTAAATCCCCAAGTTCCTTTTCATTGAGATAGCTCATTTTGAGTTGATATTTATCTTGTTTTCCTTGTATTATTTTTCTACTTTTGTCCATTATGTGGTCATGTTCATGGGTGTTAAGTATTTCATTATTTGTTTATGATTATTCTTTATAATTAATAAGTAATTCCTTTTCTTTCCTGGTTTTTATTCCACTTCAAGTAGTTACCATAACCCTAGGTTTTGAATCATCATTAATAACTTTTACAGCCTTTTTTAGTATCTCCCTTTGTTCTTTTAATATTTCTCAACATTCTCTAATTTTCTCAAACATAGGTGTATGTTATAATTAGTTTTATTTCATAGTTGTAATATTATCATCTTTTATTTCTTGATGACTTTTTTTCATCATCCTTTTGTATTTTATCCTTAAAGTAACTTCCTTAAAAAAAAAAATCCCCTTTCATGGGGGAGATTTTTATAACTTCTCATTCTTTTTTCTACCATTATTATAAAATTATGCCACTTTAGGGAATGATAATGAGTCATGTTTACCTTTTTCATGACATAATCCACACTATATGTGTAATTTTTCAATATAATTCCTTGAAATATGTCTCACCTTTCTAGACTTGTAACATGTACATGGAGACCTCTAATAATTATAACCTTGGTTATAATTTTATTATATCCTTTCCCTTCATGATTTCCTTAGCCTTCACAAAATCCTCCCCTATATCCCCCCTAGTTTCCTCTTGTATATCCACCTTGGTTGTTATTATAGTATTGGGGTTGGTTACCTTGAATTGTGGGAGTTGTTTAATACTATTGATTAGGATTTGGCATAATAAGATTGATCATGGGCAAATATGGTGGTAGAATTTTTTAAACTATTATCGTCCTTATCTTATTAGTGTCTAAGACATCTGCTAGTGCATCTATGGTAGGGTAGATATGATTATAATGGTTAAAATATCTATAATTAGTGAAATACATTAATTGATTTGTAGGTAGAGGCACTTTCATCATTGGACACAAATGTTATGAATATTGATCATATACCCTATAGATTCCATATTACATCATTTATTCATATATCACCTACTAAATGGGAGGATACGTTCCTATAATTTTCTATGATGGTCTTATTATTACCATTATTTTCACCATATCACTATGGGGAAATTGTATCCTAGAGTGTCCTTCTTCACAACATGTGGTTTACTAAATTATAACCCATGATGGGGTATTCTTAATTTGTGGTGATCCAAAATCATCACCCTTAATATATATTTATTTATTGATTCTTATCTACTCTAACTACAACTCTTGATATTTTAGCCTCACAGGCCAAATGTCAACCCCCTATATCAAAATCTTTTGGTAACCACCATATTAGCCTCCTCATAGTGATCCCTAACATAGTCATGTCACCCTTGTGCTACTAAGAATATATTAATCCTTTAAGAACATCATGATGATTCATAATTCATTCTTTATCCATGGTGTCATAAGACTCTTGGATTCATTAGGATGATATGGGAGGCATCATGGTGTCCTTAAATGAGAGGTCACTATCAAAGATTTTGAAAATCTGATGAGTACTTAGCCCTGTTTGAGGAGTATAGTGGTCTCTGTTAATTTGAAGATGATTTAACATTATTTTGAGGATATAATATGAAGATCATGATGCATTCAAAGTCATTTTACATGACATACTCATCCAAGTTCATTTAATTCCTTCATTACCCCTCAAACCACTTCATGAGCCTATGTCACATTATAAAACATTAATAAAATCAAGTGCATTGATTAATTTAATTGAAAGGGGACCTTAAAGACATCTTATCCATGCAAAATTACCTTTAATAAGTATTTCATGCCACTTAAAGTCCCTTTATGGACCACCCAAACCCTTTACACTAGCCAAGTGGGCCCCACATGGCTTTTTATGGCTTCTTCACTTCCTTCTTGAATTTATCCTACTTTTAATAGGCTTATTTAATTAATTTTTCTCCTAATTTGATCATAATATGGTGTTTCAAGGTCTGAACAAGGATAAAATGGTGGAAAACACACTATTTTAGGGCTTTTCTACATTTGTATGGAATTGTACAGCATGTACCATACAAAAAAATATTAAGGGATGAATTTTATCTAATTAATGATGTCTTAGAGAATTTTTAGGATAATTGGATCCTAAATAAGCTCAAAACAATCAAGATCTTCATCAGCCTTGATTTGCAAGCTTGGATAGCTCTTCAGGTTTCTGCTTGTATTATATAAAGGAGAGAGTGGAGGTCCCATCTCTTGGCCATGGAAAGTAGACTCAACCAAATTCCAATCATGGGAATTTTTATAAATATAAGTCTCCTCATATTTGTTAACCTTCATTAAAAATTTAAGGAATGTATATGCCTCTCACATCTACACAGGTCAACTTTAGTTGGATGGTTTTCATAGATTTTTGATTGGTTTACTCAATCCAATCATTGATGCTATTATCTCAGTTACTTAATGGGTCTATTATGGAAATTTGGGAACTTATTCACATGTGTGAGCCCCCATATCTTGTAAATTTCCATGACTAACCATTGTATCTAGCCTATAGAAAAACTGACTATATTGGACAAGGTTGAGGGTCTTCATCAGTAGTTGATTTGATTAGTTTATAAAGTTTTAGACTTTTTTGATGGTTTTAATGTATTCTTACTTGAATTTAATGCTTAACTCTATCTTATCATCTCATAATACCTCAAATAGAAGAGACTTATGCATAGCTGGAGTTAATTATGTGACCAGGACTGTGTGCAATACAAAGGCACCTGTAAAACTTCAAAAGTTACTCAAGAGCATGAAAAAGAGAGTTAGATTGATGATGAAAAAAATTAATGCCCTTTACAATAAGCTTATCCACCTCCTTATCATCCTCGAGAGCCAAGAAACCACCTTATTCACCTTTAAATACACTTAGTTCCTTTTTTTACAAAGTTTAAGGTTTCATCATAGAAATTAAGGTATTCTAAGACATTAAGGTTTCATATCAAAGTTCTAAATGATGTGTTCATGCTCCCAAATCTTCATGTTGGATTTAGAGTATGTCTAAGATTATTCAAAATGTAGGTGGTTGGTCTTATAAGGGGTCTTTCCATCCATTTCAAGCCATAATCCATACTCATTATTTCACTATCACCACTACCATTTTACTATGTTATCCCCTATTTTCCTATTCTTAACTCCTTATCATATCATTTCCATACTCATTCACCCATCAATCCTCCCTCCTAAGCATGAAATATGCCAATGGAATTACCTATTCCCTTTGAATCCTCAAAAGAGAATAAAGTCATAAGGTGATAAACCTATTTGGGCATGAACCTAATCAAAGAAGGTAAATCATACCTACAGTTAACCTTCTAAGGCTACTGTATCAGAGTACTCAAGAAGCATGACTGAGGATATCCATTCAAAGGAAAGTATAGAGGAGATAAGGTAAAATTGTGATGGAATAAAATAAGGATGGAATGCAATGTGAACCCCATAATTGGCCTTGAAACATTCACCTCAAGTGGCACATGTGGACTATATCATTCCATATAATGAGAAGAAGACAAGATATTCTCAATAATTAAAGTGATAGAAAGGAATTAAGGGGTTATCATAAGAAAAATATGGATTATTTTAGATCTCAAAGGCATGGAAATTTTTTTGTCTCATTACCTCACAATTCATCAGGTCTCCATCTCCATAATAGACCTAGTAAACACCTATAGCCACCTTGATTAGCCTATTCTTGGCATATGAAGGAAATTATTGTAGAGGTTGTGATTCAGGGGGTTATGAGATGTCTCTTATGATATAAGGGGTTGGTGACACTCCAAGATACCTAACACACACACACACACACACACACACACACACACATATCGACACTCACTCAAGGATATTCTAATACAGAATAGTCATAAATAGCAACACCACACTAATCACATGCAGTCCTAGCCTAGGAGAGGATCTTTTGACTAGAACCCTACTTGAAGGGTGAGAGATGAGAAGAAGAATTAAAAACATCATAATCTATCTCAAGTACCATGAAATCATTAATTTAATACTAATGTAGATAAAATAGGGTTATTAAAGAGATATATAACTTAGACTCAATCTAAAAGAGACATCTATAGTTGTGTTCCTTCTCATCATTGACTATGTAATAAGCAATTGGTTTTCAATTGTTTAAGTTAGTATAACTTCAATAAAGATGATTTTAAGTTGATCCCACCTCCATGAAATCATATTGGAATGTAGATATAATGATTAAACTCTATTGATTGAGAGCCTTCTTTTGAACCATCACCTGCAACCACTTTGTTGGCTTACTTGAAGTTATTGGTATGGTGGAAATCATTATCTTAGGGTAGTTAGATAAAAGATTAAATTCACAAATATCTTTCCAAAGTAAGGTTACTTTTATAAACTCAAAAAAATTCACATGGAGGTTATATTAATACCCCACTCAGTTAATAAATCAAGAATTTACACCTACAGGCTAATCATCCAAGGTAGTTTTGTCAATGGGAACATGCAGTTGTTGTAATGGCTCAAAGTCCAAGGACAAGTAAGGTGGTCTCAATACATGAGTCAGAGATTAGATTATCAAAAAGTACAATATGTTTTTAGGGACTATATCTTATTCATTATTCAATTCATGGATTAAGGAAAGGTCTACATAGAGTTCCAAATAAAACTCAGTTGATCAACCTCAAGAGAGCATTTATATGCAAAGGGAACACCAAGAAACCTATAGGTAGAGATTTAATATAGTAAGGTCATAACTATAAGATTATAATGAATATTACAATGGTAATTTATTGGGTATATAATTATATAACCCTTAGAGAGTGTGTTGGCAGACCTCTAGGGTCATATTAAGCCTTTAAGCCTCAAACCCTACAAGAATAAATGAGACACTTGAGAGGGGTACCCAAAGTATGGACCTACATAAAAGATGGTAGAGATAGATAGGATTGAATAATAATATATGTTTTGATGTTTTTTAGTCCATCAGGTCATCTATAGTGACCTCAAACTCAAGTTTCCATGCTCAGACACAGTTTATAGGTAGTATAAGGCAAATTTGAGAAAAAATGGTCATTTAAGGGCCCTATAGGAATAATTAAGTGCTTAAATTTTGAGAAGAGGGTACTTATGGATTATAAAAGACACTCATAATATTTTTTTATTCAAAAAAATAATGGGTATACCCATTTTTTTGTCTCAAACCAATACATGTCTAGTCAAGCAGTGAATGTGCAAAATGGTTAAAACCAAGTCTTATAATATTTACAAGTAGAAAAGGAGCCCGAAAATGGATTTTAATTATTTAAAATTAGTAAAATTGCCTTAATATCTCTTTAAAATGTTATAACGTAATACTTCAATTAACTATCTTGGTGATAGGCCTTAAACACAGTCACACAGGTCTGCTTGTAGACCCTAGTGCCACATCAAGACTCCTCCATGTTTCTATAGCTAGTTATATGATCAAGTGGTGGACTATTAAGATGTTTTAGACCTATTATAGGAGTTTTAATGTGGAAATAATTTTAATAATGTTAGAATATATTAAAATCTTGCTCAAAACACTCAATCCTACACACAGTCCACCCAAGTGCCAACTTTAAGAGCTCACCCACTCCACTTCAAAAGGTTTCTAAAAAAATGATATTAGGATGTTTTAGGTACCCCTGTGTACTAAAAATTCATGATAAATTGATTGTAATTGGTAGGATATTTTTTATGAAAAAATGTTAAGAATTTAAGCACTCATAAATGGCCTGTATACTACCCTAAGGTCAACTTGTGATGTTCATATCTTCATCCACCCTTTGTATGGGAGTCTAAGACATTAATGAAATTTGAGTAGGTCAATGACCTAATTATTCATGTAATTTATTTCAAACTTTGACATCTATATAGTATGAATCATCTCTAAGACTCTTAAGCACTCATAAACCTCCCTAAAACCCTAGTCAAACCCAATCTCAAAAAACTTGATGTTTTGGAATCATAACACCTAGGAATTGTCTAAAAAGATCATGTCAATTAAATTTCACTCAAAGGGGATTCACTTGATGGTACTTTATTGTATAGACATGGTATAGAATCCTTATAAATAGATACATTTTTAGGGTTTTGAGCATAATGAAGGGTGTTTGATAGTGAAAAATAATTATAATCACTAGGATAGTAAGTTTGGGACTTAATACAACTCCTCAAACCTTAACATGCTCAAGGATTTAGTTGTAAAGTTCCCTATAAGTACATCCAAAACTACTAGTCTACCAATGCATAAGGAAAGTGAACTAGTGAAATTGGAGAAGTGGAGTTTCAAGTTATTAATGCATTTATAAGCCGATGTCATGGTTGGAAGTGTTGTTTTAAGCATGGATCACACTCATACATAGGTTTAAAATCTCTTTTATAAGTTTAATGGAGTCCCATATACAAACACTTAGGTAATTAGGCCTAATTAGCCTATGTTGTCATCAAGAAGAGCTCAATTAGCATTGAAGTTCTAGTGGAATGAGTTAATACAAGGATAATACATTGGTAACTGACCCTTGAATGGAATTTAATGTGCATTTCATAGTTATTATGGAGGTTGAGATAGTTTCTTTGACCTTATCAATTTGCCTCAGAGGAGTGTGGGTTGCTACATGATTATGGTGTGCTAATTTATGATTGTAACTGCCAGAGGGGATCTTGATGGACTATTTTTAGTATGGTTATCCCTTGGATAAGGAAAAATAAGGTTAACTCAGCCTCCCTTACCTAATTTCCAATGTTGATACCTCATTCAAGGAGCCATCAAGGAGGTCCAACACATGAAAGAGCTAGAAGGAGGTTTATATAGCTATTGTAACTACTATTTTGAGTGAACTTAGTCATTAATAAACTCTTATCCAATCTCCTACACTATATTCCCCTTATTCTCTCCTCACCTCTTCTATATATTCAAGGTTTTTTTCCTTAGTTTGTATCCACCAGGATGGTATGAGGAGACTCTGTCAGTATTTATACTTGTGCATCTATTTGGACTGAATAATAAACTTTTACAGCTCTTTCATAGTGAAATTCTAATGTATTCATACTTGTTGATATGCAAATGTGATGGTTTTATTTCCCTTGTAGGTATTTTCAAACCTATATGTTAAGAAGGTGTTATATATAGGTCATGTAAAGTGTAGAATTGTAGGTAATGGAGTCTTGAAGTGTGACATGACTAGTGAGAGTCTTCTAATAGACCTACTTATCATAACCTTGGTATTCCATTCATCTAGTAAAACCTCCATCTAAAACATGTGTGCATAGGACTCATGAAGATGATTGTTTGGTTATGTTTAATCCATTAGTGTGTTGAGAGTTCAAGGTTGAATGAGTGGATAGAATGATTATCAGGTGCATCACCATAATTTAGGATAGGTTTTCATTCATTCATCTTCTTTACCCTTTACATCCCAACTATTTAGGTCTTATAAAAAGCATTCAAATGAGAAAATTAGGGTAACTATCCCCTTAAAATATAGAGGTTTGACCCACACATTAGGTAATACACAGCCTAGGGTCATTCCCATGTTAGCTTAGGTTTGGGGATAGGACATGAACACTCCTCTCCTTAAAAAGGGTACAACCTAGAGCCACTAACAGTTCTATCATGCCTGATGGTATAGATTTTAATTGCCTTAAATCATGATCTGAAGACATTACAGAATATTTGGGAGCTAATGACATCAATAACAACATTTATAGTCACCTTGGTTAGATTCAAGTATCTTTAGGAAGGTTTGCGATCAATTTCAAGCTCAGATGTATCATGGTTTCATTTTTTTAGAGATAATAAATTATTAGTTATGGATATGATCTTATAAATATATCATCTAATGAGTCATGGCAACATATGAGGTAGGATTCTACCCCCCACCTCCATATCCACCCTATCATAACCCATATGAGTAGTATATTGACCCTTATCAACCATATGATGGACATTCTCAGTACTACCAAGATCATCCACCTTATTTTGAGCCTCCTCCACCTCCATGGAAACCTTCTCACCCTAATGATCATTCATATTATCAACTTGTTGCCCTTGGAAATCAACCTGCACCAAACAATGACCATTTACACTTAGATATTGAGAAGTTAAAAAAAGAAAGGGATAAGTTGCATGAGGATCTTAGATAGTAGAAAAAATTTGAGTGTAAAATCCTTATTCCTCATCAAAACAACCTTATAAACCTGTTGTTTCCAAAATCAGCTTAGCTTGTTTTTGGGAACAACCCCCTACGAAACTTATATGTTTCATATTTCGTCTCTCTAAGTTTGTTTTCAAGGCGGGTTTTTCTCGTTCTCATCTTGGTTTCCCTAAAACTTCCAAAATTTGTGAAACAAGTCTTCCCAAAAAGTGAAGGCCGCTACGGTCTTGAAACATTCTGGGAACCAAGTCCTCTTTTCAAACTACCTCTTCTAGAGTTAGTCTTTTCTTCCATTCCCTATAGGGGTGGCAAATTTTGCCGCCTCTGCATTTCCCTTGTTTTTGTGCAAGGGTGGCAAATTTTGTTGCCCCTGCACTTCTCCCTGTAAGGGCAAAAAAAATTTCCACCCCTACACCCCGACATGCTAGGGTAGAAAATTTTGCCACCTCTGCACTCGAATGAACTAAAACGTGCAAGGGCGGCAAATTTTGCCACCCTAGCAGGTCTCGATAATCATGTGCAACATTTATTACCACACACGGTGGGTTATTGGGGTGGGTTTTTCACCCCATATAAGTCGATTTGAACCTCTTTTCTCTCATTGCTTCCTCCTCTCCTCCTGCCTCTTGTACCTGAGCGACCTAGCTGATGATTTAAAGTGCATTTTGGCAGATTCAACCTTGTGGTGCACACAGTTTCTTAGATAGGGTTTGTTTTTGGCATTTGTTTCATTTTATTTTTCTTGTTTTTGCTTAGTGTTAGTTATTTTTTGTTTTTTTGTTTTGTTTTTTCCTTTATCTCTCCCTACCCACATGCTTCCTCTCCACCTTGCCATGGGTGTTGTTTTCTCCCTCACTCTCACCTGCAATTTTCTCTTCCCTCTTCCTAGCCTGCATTTAGCCCTAAGGGCAACGAAGTTCACCACCCATGTCTTCCCCTGAATAACAATCCCCTGAAGGGGTGGTGATTTTCACCGCCCTTTCTCTTCCTAACCTGTATGGGTGGCGAAATCCACCGCCCCTACTTTCTTCCTACCCTCATTGCAGGGGTGGCAAAATTTTCCACCCTATAGACCCTCCTTGCAAGGGCGGCAATTTTCACCGCCCTTACCATTTTCCTTCTCCAATCTGAAAGGGCAGCAAAATTTGCCACCTATGCATCCTGTGCTTACACGGGTGGTGAATTTTTCCACTCTTACACTCTTCTATCCTTACATGCAGGGGCGGAAAATTTTGCCGCCCGTGCACCATTCCCTTAGATTTTCCTAACTCTCAAGAATTTTTTGAGTTGTCCTTTTCTTTCCCTTTCTTCCTCATTTTTCATTCCTTCTTCCACCCGACCTTTTTAGGTGACCTCTAATAACCAATATCACTTAAATTTCCCTTTCCCCCTCTCATCCACTCTCCTCTAATCTGGCGATCATGACTGCAGTTTAATCGGTGAACTCCTGCACATCTGCTCCCACCCATTTGAGATCATTCTTGATGATAGAAGCGTCCCCCAAGAAGGAAAAAATGATGAAATACAAGTATCAGGGTGTCTTCTCACTCACATCGGTCTCCTCAAATGTCAATGACATTTGGGACACCGATATTGGCCATGTGGACATGCCCAAATTTCTAACCTGCACAAAGGTGACAAACCGCAGCATTGGGATAAAAAGGATCATCGAGAGCAACATCCACCTGGTGGCCGCCTTTTTGGTAGTAGTGCATCATACTGAATTTATCCTCCAATGTGCACACTTCTACAACAAAGAGACTAGGTTGATCTTAGACGCCAGTGGCAACATGGTGATTCAGTTGGACCCTAAATTCATTGATAAAGTGTTCATGTGCCCTCCAGCCACTGAAGTAACTAAGATTGACTTCATGGATGTGAAGAAAGAGTATGATAAAGACCCTGAGAGGGCAAACAAGGTCATGAACTATAAGTGGTTAAAGACCCCCAGGACCAGCCTCTCTAGATGGCCGCAGAACTTCCCAAAAAGTGACTTCATTGAAGAAGTTGGTGACTTGATCACCCTTCTAAGTAGAGTATGGGGCCTCCCATCTTCTTCACTATTCCATGAATGGATGTATCCATTCATCAAGATCATTCTTCAGGGAAAACAGGTTATCTTTTGGGGAGAGCGGATCAGCAATGCCCTTCATGAGCAGCTGACCAAGGTGCAGACCTCTCACATGTTCTACATGACTTCATACCTTGTGTACATAGCTGCCACGATGCAGACTTTTCCAGGCTTGACCACGGAGGGGGATAGACAGACAACCCCAGTACACTCATATTACCCGCAGCTGACTCTACAAGGATCAACCCGTCACTTCAGGAGGGTAAATGATGCCTTTTTCACTACATTTTTATGCCTCTTTGACCCTCAGCTTGAGCAGAAGAGAATATCAGACAAGGCCTAGACAATGGTCAATGATTTTGGCTGCATGTTCCTTCAGTTCCCCACCTTATAATATCTTTAGGTCGGCTTTTACCAGGGCTACCCCTACATGCTCCCTAGGTTTCCTTTAGATAAGCTAGTGCTAATGGAACTTTACCGACAACTGATTATTGTGCATACCCAACAGATGGAGCTGAAGAGACCAAGTTTCAAGTTTTTGATCGATATTAGTAGATATTCCATTGCAACATCAGCCAAAGCCAAGGTCATGGAAATCAATATGTAGATGTTTACTTTAAAACCATTCAAGAGATGAGAAAAATTTGACTACAGGGGAGTCAAGGAAAAGATCAGGAGGAAAACCCAATTCCATGAACCCATGATTGAGGATATCTGGTTTGACCTCAGAACGGTTGAGGAGATTAGAAAGATGGACTATTGCAGGCTGACCCTAGAGCAAATTGAATACCTAGGGCTTGTAGAGATCCCTTCCAATTTGGTTGATGATGGAAACATCATTAATAGCAGGTATATGGCAGAGAAGGTTGCTAGTTCCCCTCTTTCTCTAATTCAGTGGTCTCAGAAGGAGCTGACTTCTCTGAGAAAAAGATTCGAACCAATATTGGCTAACACCAATGATTGGTTAGTAGCCAAAGGGATCACCCTGAAGGAATTTTTTAGGGATCAGAGGCTAAATACCAGGTAGAATTGAATAGGAAAGTAGAGAACATAACTAAAAACAAAGGTGATGTCCCTTCTCCTTCTGGGTCTCACAAGCCTAGGATCATCTTTGTATCCAAGAAACCTAAGGCCACTGAAGAGCCTACAGTGGTAACAAAAGGAACTGAGGAATAGATCCCTCAACCACAGGTAGCTCAGCCCATGGAGAAAGATGATCAGCTGTCAGGGCAACCTAGCACTGGGCCTCTGCTCTCAAAGGAACAAGCACAGCCGATCAAGAGCATATCTCCTTCTCCCCCTCAGTCTCCTATCGTACCCTCTTCTCCCATCTCTTCTATCAGTATTCCCTCTTTTGGAGCTGCTTCTCCTTTTAGAGTCATATTTGGTGATCCTTATGGCCCTTCTAGAAGTTCCCCTCGCTCTTCTGGATCCATTCCAAGTCTATCATCTCTTTCCTTCAACTTGCCAGCAAGCCCTGCACCTGAGCTAGAATCAATAGTTGGTGTAGTTTTGCCAATTACTCTAATTTCAACTACTGTCACCACTAACAGTATGTAAACTGCTATAGTAACACTGGCTGAGACAACCATTGCCACAACAGGTACTTCTCTCTCACCTTGGATGTCTGCTTTCACACCAAAAAGAAAGAAGATGGCCATCTCCCCAGATGAATTTGACTTTGGAAAAATAGTGTCGGTGAAAGCAAAGGCTCCTAAGAGGCCAAGAATCCTCTCTAAATTAGTCGAAGAAAAAGGACAAAAATTTCTAGAAATTGCCAAGCCTCCACAAGACGCAACTCTTGAGGGTTTTGAGATGAGCAGCTATTCCATCTCTCATGTTGAACTTGGCAAAGTTACTCATGAAGGTGCGAAAAGTGATCTTCAGTCAGCTATGGACATCATGGTCCAGAAATTTGATAGAGAGAAGGAGATGAAGGATTATTACAAATCCAAATCAGAGCAGCTAACGGTAGTAATAAAAAGGTTCACTCTTCCTTCTGAAGCAGCAACTCTAGAGGCCTTCTCTATGGATGACTTTGTCATTCAAAAAGTAGAAAAGACTTATTTAAAGGGAAAAGTCCTGGAGGACTATATTGAAAAAATGCATACTCAGGGAGTTTCTCTGCTTACAAAAGTTAGAGAAAGGACAAGAAAAATGAGGATGGTAAAAGCGAAACTAGATGACTTCGTCTCCCTTATTTCTCAAGAGATCGATAATTTAGAAAAAGATCTTAGCAAATGGAAAGAAATAAAGGATCTCAAGAAAAGCACCTTAATATCTATTGGTGTCATCTCCAGTAAGGACTCCTATGTTGAAATCAAGGAGTCACTGATCTTCAGGATTCAGGTACTCAAAGATATAATTGACGATCTCAAAGCTTTCAAGGAGGCTAGTGAGAAGAGTGACCTGAGCCTACTAAATAAACTAGAAGAGCTGCCATGTAACCTGACCTCTAAGGACAATCAGTTCCTTTCGGTAGAAGAAATGATTTAGAATTTCAAGGAGATGGTTCAGAGAGATTTTGAAGAAAAATCCTTCTCAATGTCTACTGTGGACAGCATTCTAGATGCTCAGTTAACTTTGGAGAATCTAAAATCCAGGTTAACTGGCCACACTAAAGACATCATAGCATTGAAGGATGATCAGAGCTAAAATCATCTCTAAGAACACAGTTGCGCTAGACAGCATCAGAATTCAGGCATCCATCACAATGTTCGATGCACATATGAATAAATCTAGCAGCAAGAACTGAATCTCTCTCCTTCTTTCTTCTTCTCTCCTTATGCACTTCTATTTTGTGCAAAGTGCAAGCAATTTTGAAAAATGTAATTACATGTAAATATTTTGGAAAAATATCTAAAAGTCAAAGATGAGTCATCTTTGACCAAGATATTTTATATATTTTATTATTTTCTCTTTTTGAGGATTTTCTCCCTATATATAGTGGAGACCTCATTTTGTAAATGATCTTGAAAAAATTAATAGAAAATACTCTTTTAAAATGGAAGCAACTTTTGAGACTTTGTGCTCAAATTTGTAAATCATATTTTTTTGAATGAATGAGAAGCAGGTTATTTCAGACTTTGTGTTGAGATTATATGTGTTATTTAGGAAATAGTTCTTATGTCCTTTTTCCTAGTAATATCTTGTTTATCTAATTTAATAAGCAAAGTGGGTGTGTTAGTATTATCTGAGGGCATTTCTGGAATGTAGAAGATAGACTTTCTGGTGCTTTTTCTTTTGAGATTCAGTTATCTTTTGTAGTTTTAGGTGAAGACTTTATGCTTCACTTTACTCTACGGTTGTACTTGTTCCAAATCGGTGAAGGAGACTACGGAAGACTTTGTGCTTACGTGAGTGTCCTTGAGAACTTCATCACTTCAGGTGATTTGCTACTCCACGTTTGATACCATTCCTGAAAGAAGAGGAATGTCGTTGGCTGCGGACTAGGATTTCCCCCTTTTGTTCTTTATACATTACTTCGGAAAAAAGAGAGGTAAATGTTGTGATACCACCCCATGTGTTATTTTTTGCTTAATTATATATGTATATCCAGCGTATAAATATTTAATAGGGAACCTCCCCTTGATGAGAGGAGAGATTTGTCCCCTGCTGATGCAATAAACTTGCACATCTAGCTAACTGATCTCCCTATGTTGTGGTGATAGGAACTATTTTGGTCACCAATTAGCTGGCCAACAAAATATTCACCCAACAGCTTTTTGGCGACTCTACTGGGGACCTAAACGATGTGTAGTCTAAAACCTCAAGTTTCAGATTGAGGTAGTCCCTACCATTATCCATTATATAGTCTGATGACTCTATTCTACGTCTTACCCATTATCATTATAGCCTTACCATCTACCTCCATTACATTATCTGGTCTACAAAACCAGAACCACTGGAAAGAATGTGCATTTTGAGGCCTCAAGCTTCAACTTGAAGCAATTTCAGTCCCTTTTTCATTTTAAAATCTGGCAACTCCATGCTACAAAAGAAGCCAGAGATCTAAGGGTGTTGTTGACCCTGTGTTTGAGTTAGCACAACAAAGTAATTTTGATTTGTTTCCTCCACCAGCTTCTGTTCAACAGTCTAAGAGTTTCTCCCCTAACTCTATCAGGTCACCAAAACAAGGTAGAACTTCTTTTCCTACGATTAACCGTGCCCTACCAGTAAATACTCCACCAAGGTTTGTTATCCCACCATTTAATCGTCCTAACATTATGGCTCAAGGCCCGTGGGGTAATTCCTTTGGTCCTTTCAATTTGACTGCACCTTTTCATGAACTACCTCGTAGTTCTAGAAAAAAAAATCTAAACTTTTTGGTGATGGAAAGGTTCATCCCGATGAGCATATTGCCGCTTTCTCCATAGCATGTGGTGTGATCGTGGTGTGATCGGCGTGGAATTCGAAGATGTAGCAGTTAGACTTTTTGTAAAAAATTTGCAAGGAGCTACCACGGATTGGTTCTATCACCTGCAGGCTGAGTTAGTAATAGACTAGGATACGCTCAAGTCCAAATTTGAAGCTAGGTTTAAACCTGTTGAAGATGCACACGCTTTGTTGGCTCAGATAACACAGTTGAAGAAAGAACCCTAGGAACCCATGAGGGATTTCATAGCTAAATTCAACAAGTTGAGAAACTAGATTCCAACTGTGGCTCAGCCCACGCCAGAAAATCTCAAGTGCTTTTTCATCAATTCATAGCTTCTTGATGTAAGTTTCCTGTTGAGGCGAGCTGGCCCTATGGATCTAGCCTTGGCTCAAAGTTTGGCTACTGAGATTGAGGATGATCTTATCTTGGCAGGTAAGATCAGAAGAGACTCTAGTGAAAATAAATTCTCTTCATCTGCTGAAAGTTCTTCAAGTACTACAGATCCTATGGTGCAAAAATTGACGAATGAACTGATAGCTTTGAAGAGGAAAATAGCCCAAGGTACATCTGCTCCTACCTATCAAGATGCACCTAGAAGAACATTCCAAAATCAGCAATATCAAGGTAATGTTACCCAGAACCAAGGGCAATCCAATCGCTTACCTCCCCCTCCAGGGAGATTAGCCATCAAAGCAGCACCTGCCAATTCAGCGATCGACTACTTGGAAGCTGAGCATGACAAGTCTTTTCAACCTCAGTTAGATCAACAAGAAGACACTAATCTCTTTGATAAGTAGGAAGAGGAATTAGCTAGCGACTCCAATATCAGTTTCCTGGATTGCCAGGATGAAGCTGGAAGTAAAGGGGAGGATTTGGATGGATCTTATGATGTTTTCACTAGATCCCAAAATCAGTCAGCTTCACATACTGATAAAGGAAAGGCAGAAGAGGAATCCCGACTAGCAATTTCCATTGCCTAATGCAGGACTCCATTTCCTCCACAATCAAAAGATCAGGTAACCCATAAAAAAGTGAGTACTCCTAATCACCCGATATCTTCCACTTCTGCTACTCAGACCAGTGCCGCACCTGTTAAAGTCCCTGATGATGGACTCTCTTCCTCTGTTACAAGTTCTTTTCAATTATTTGATATAATTGATCATGTTAGAAAGACTAAAATTCAAATGACAGAGGTCAAATATTTAAGAGCTAACCCAGAACAGTTTGATAGGTAATATGTAAAAAATAAAGCCGTCCATGTAGGACAAGACTCTTCAAAAGTTGCTCCCAATCTCCCTAAAGATAAATCTGCTCAAAACAATCATGTTGTGACTCCTCCTGTCGCTCCCAGGAAAATTGAACCATTTTATGTCTCCCTACTTATAAATGGTTATAAGCTGAGTAATTACATCATAGACTCTGGAGCTTTAGATAACGTCATGCCCGCTAAGGTGGCAGATTCCCTTCGCTTGACCTTAACCAAAACCTTTGGGAGATATTTTTCCATGGAAAATAAGCAAGTTCCTCTCCTTGGTCAAATAAAAGATGCTCAATATGCCTTCATGGATTTTCCAGAGAAGTGGATAAAAATGACAGTTTGAGTGGCCGATGTTCTCGCATCTTACAACATCTTGCTTGGGCAGAATTTCTACAAGGATGGCAGAGGTGAGCTAAGTATGGACTTGTCCGAAGCAAGGATCCCAGTCCAAGGTGTCATGAATAAGTTGCTTCCTAAAAAAGAAGCAAGGTACGTAATTACCTGATTATCGACACCGAAGGCTCCAATTTTATTTGATTCCTCAGGCATGGGCAACTACTTCCTATCTACGGACGGAACCCATGAGACATCTAATGAAACTTCTTCAAATGATAACTTGAGATTGTGTTCAACCGATACAGCTAAAAAATTGACAAATCAAGATGAACACATAGAAGAGCCTCTTCCCCCAAACAGAGGAGTTTTCAAAGAAGAAACAACACTTAACGAGGTATGGACTTTAGAATTTGACGGCAGTTGCTCTTCTACTGGGTCTGGAGTCAGGGTTGTGTTGGTATCCCCTCAGGGAGATATTATTTCTTTGTCTTATAAATTGCAGTTCAATAATACCAATAATACAGCTGAGTACGAATCCCTATTACTCAAATTATGGGTTGCCAGAGAAAGGGGCATTAGACAACTACATGCTAAAGGAGATGCTGAGTTGATAGTTTACCAGGTGAGGAACCTCTATCAGATGAAAAATGAAAATTTACGCCACTACCACAATCTAGTCTAGGACCAAATTGAAAATTTTGATGCTTTCAACATCTCTGTTGTTCTAAGAGAATTCAACGATCGAGCAGATGCATTGGCTGTCTTAGCTACCCTTTTAGTTCCTCATCCAGACTTTACAAGTGATAAGCACACTATCAAACTGGTCTTTTGACCAAGTGTACCTAATAACACTGATCATTGGCAAGTATTCAATAATGATGATCAAATCATCACCTTCTTGGAGCAAAAAGATAGTTTAGAAAAACTACGTTTTGAAGGTAGTGTACCCCAAGAGTGTGGAGCAGCTCCTGAGGCCCATGTGAACACAGGTGAGGACTTTCTACAACTAAAGGGGAACAAGATTCCTAAAGGCCTGGTTATTGGCAAGTATTCAATAATGATGATCAAATCATCACCTTCTTGGATCAAAAAGACAGTTTAGAAAAACTACGTTTTGAAGGTAGTGAACCCCGAGAGAGTGGAGCAGCTCCTGAGGCCCATGTGAACACAAGTGAGGACTTTTTACAACTAAAGGGGAACAAGATTCCCAAAGGCCTGGTTTTCCTAGAGAATTTGTTTGATAACCATGACAGGTTTATTAAGCAACAGCGAACAAATTCAAACTCCTCTTCAGATTTTGATCAAATCAACCTGGGAACCAAAAAAGATCCTAAAATGGTAAACATTGGGAAATGCTGCACTCTCAAGGAAAAGTTTAAGCTTGTTGATTTACTTCACCAATATATTGATGTGCTGGCCTATTCCTATGATGATCTGAAATCACTAAGGCCTAATGATGTTCACCATGACATTCCTCTGAAGGCAAACTCTGTACCTTACAAGCAAAAATCTAGGCAGTATAATCCAAAAATCTCAGGTACTATTTTAACTGAGATACAAAAGATGCTAGATGCCTGAATAATTTTTCCAATCCATCACTCAACATGGATTGCCAACATAGTACCCGTCAAGAAGAAGAATGGCAGAATTTGAATCTGTGTGGATTTTAGGAACTTAAACTAGTTGTCTTTAAAAGATAACTACCCCCTTCTTATCATGGATCAGGTCCTGCAGATGATAACAAGTTCAGAAATGTTATCAATGCTAGATGGTTTTTCAAGGTATAATCAAGTCGAAGTTGGGAAAGAAGATCGGCACAAGACAGCGTTCACCACACCTTGGGGCACGTTCACTTATCAAAGAATGCTTTTTGGTCTGATAAATGTAGGCACCACATTTCAAAGGGTGATGGATCTCGCTTTCAAAGACAAAATGGGGAAATTCATTGTAGTATACCTGGATGATCTAACAGTGTTTTCAAAGCATCACTCTGAGCATGTTCATCATCTGCAAAGGATACTAGAATGCTGTCACCAGAACGGTATTTCTTTAAACCCAAAGAAATCTATCTTTGAAGTTACTGAGGGGAAACTTCTCAAACACATCGTGTCTCATGAAGGTATTAGAATTGATCCAGAGAGAGTCAAGTCCATCCAGGAACTTGCTCTGCCTACTAGCAAGACCGCAGTTCACTCTTTCTTTAGAAAGGTGAATTTTCTTTGAAGGTTCATTCTTGAATTTGTTGAGAAAACTTGTCACATTGTCGACATGATGAAAGGCAATGTTGTATTTAGATGGACCGCTGAAGGCAAATCAGTGTTCAATGAAATCAAAGAGGCGATTGCTCATGCACCAATCTTGGTCTGCCCATATTACACTAAAAGTTTCAAGATATATAGTTATGTCTCTAAGCATACACTATCGACTATTTTGGTCCAGCAAAATCCAGAAGGTGCAGAATCTCTTATCTCATTCATGAGTTGTCCACTCAAAGATTATGAGCTGAAATATTCCCTTATGGAGAAGCATGCATATACCATGGTCAAATCTGTCAAGCATTTCAAGTTTTATATCTTGAATTCTCACACTGAAGTTCTTGTACCAGATACAATAGTAAAATCCATTTTGACTCAGCAAGAGTTTGGTACGAAGAGAGGTAACTAGATTGCCAAGACTCAGGAGTTCGATCTGGATATCAAACCTACAAAGCTTGTACAAGGAAAGGGTCTTTGCCAGTTGATCGCCAACAACATTTTAGATAAAGCAGAAAATGAAGTAGAGACCAAGGATGTGTCTACAGTCCTCTTTGTCACAACCACCGATGAGTTGTATTCAGATATTGCTCACTTTCTGACATATGGTGAATGTCCCACTCATCTTTCTTATAAATAAAAATGGAATGTTAAATTAAAAGCGGTTGGTTATGTCCTGTGGGATAATGGTCTTTACAAGAGAAACCTGGATGGGGCATTTCTTCGTTGCGTTGATAGGGTGCAACAAGAAAGACTCTTGAAGTCTTTCCACAATTTGGCCTGTGGAGGGCATTTTTCTACACCAGTGACAACTCATAAGATTTTGCGAGTAAGGTATTATTGGCCCACGATGTTCCAGGATGCCTACAAATGGGTGCGTAGGTGCGAATTGTGTCAACAGTTCATTGGGAAGCCTAAGCTAACTGCATTACCTCTAAAGCCGGTTATAATTGAAGAACCTTTCCAATAGTGGGGTATTTATTTCAT
Source organism: Torreya grandis (assembly GCA_037957365.1). Lineage (NCBI taxonomy): Eukaryota > Viridiplantae > Streptophyta > Pinopsida > Cupressales > Taxaceae > Torreya > Torreya grandis. The sequence continues at coordinate 282,396 of JARHVA010000195.1, forward strand.
TGGTGCGGTTAACCCATCTTCAAGTGCCGGGCATGATTATGTCCTCACCGCAACGGATTACTTTACCAAATGGGTGGAGGCCATCCCAACCAAGCACGCTACGTCTGAAGTAGTGTGTAATTTTCTCAAAGAAAATATCATTTCTCGGTTTGAGGTTCCACTAAAGATTGTAACAGATAATGCGGCCTGCTTTTCATCACATGAAATTACCCAATTTTTTTTTTATTATGGGATTACCTTATCTCACACTTCAGATTATTTCCCTCAGGGAAATGGACAAGCAGAATCGAGTAACAAGACCTGGTCACCATTATCAGGAAGTTGGTAGATGACAACCAGAGAACATGGCACAAAGCTTTGTATGATGCTTTATGGGCCGACAGGATAACACTTAAAAGGGCTATAGGTATGTCACCTTTCCAACTTCTATATGGATTAAATGTAGAAATCCCCATCACCCTTGAACTACCAGTGCTCAGGCTAACTAAAGCAATCGAAGACTCAACCTTTGAAAGCTCAGTCGACAAAAAGATTATGTGTCTGACCAAGCTAAATGAACAGCGAGTTATGGTAGTGGACTAAATTACAGAGCATCAGAATCGGGTGAAGGCACTTTTTGATAAGAGAGCTAGAGTGCGTGAATTCCAAGTCAGAGATCAAGTCTTATTTTGAGACAAGAGGCAGGAACCAAAAGGGATGCATGAAAAATTTGACTCCCTGTGAAGAGGCCCATTCACCATTTGACAACTCTATGGTGAGGCCAGCTTCTTGTTGGAGTACCAAGATGGAACACCATTTGCACTACCTCACAGTGGGCAGCATCTGAAGCTATTCAATCCTTGAAACTTAGATGAGTCTGTTTGTATATATGTATAGTTTTTATGTTTTGTCTGTTTTCTTTCTTTCATTTTTAGCTTGACTCCATAGCCCAATGGCTTGGATGAAGGCACTTAGAGACTAGTTTCTACTCCCGCTAATCAATTTGATCAATGGAAGTTCCCCAATAGGAGCCAGCTATTGTTTTCAAAATTAGCTTAGCTCATTTTTGAGAATAACCCCCTACAAAACTTATTCATTTCGTCTTTCGTCTCTCTAAGTTTGTTTTCGAGGTAGGTTTTTCTCATTCTCGTCTTGGTCTCCCTAAAACTTCCAAAATTTGTGAAACACGTCTTTCCAAAAATTGAACACTGTTACGGTCTCGAAACATTTCGAGAACCAAGTCCTCTTTTCAGACTACCTCTTCTAGAGTTAGTCTTTTCTTCCATTCCTTGTAGGGGCGGAAAATTTTGTCGCCTCTGCATTTACCTTGTTTTTGTGCAAGGGTGGAAAATTTCACCGCCCCTGCACTTTTTCCTGCAAGGGTGGCAAATTTTGCCGCCCCTACACCCCGACATGCTAGGGTGGCAAATTTTGCTGCCTCTGCACTCGGATGAACTGAAACATGCAAGGGCGGCAAATTTTGCCGCCCTAGCAAGTCTTGGTAACCATGTGCGGCATTTATTTCCACGTGCAGTGGGTTGTTGGGGTGGGTTTTTCACTCCATATAAGCTGATTTGAACCTCTTTTTTCTCATTGCTTCCTCCTCTCCTCCTGCCTCTTGCGCATGAGTGGCCCAGCTGACAAGTCAAAGTGTGTTTTGGCAGATTCAACCTCGTGGCATGTGCAGTTTCTCAGGAAGGGTTTGTTTTTGACATTTGTTTCATTTTCTTTTTCTTGTTTTTGCTTAGTGTTAGTTGTTTTTTGTTTTTTTTGTTTTGTTTTTTTCTTTCTCTCTCCCTACCCATGCGCTTCCTCTCCACCTTGCCGCGGGTGTTGTTTTCTCCCTCACGCTCACCAGTGGTTTTCTCTTCCCTCTTCCTAGCCTGTATTTAGCCCTAAGGGCGATAAACTTCGCCGCCCATGTCTTCCCTTGAATAACAGTCCCCTGAAGGGGTGGCAATTTTCACCGCCCTTTCTCTTTCTAACCTGTATGGGTGGCAAAATCTGCCGCCCCTACTTTCTTCCTACCCTCATTGCAGGGGTGGCTAAATTTTCCACCCTGCATACCCTCCTTGCAAGGGCAGCAATTTTCGCCACCCTTACCATTTTCCTTCTCCAGTCTGAAAGGGTGGTGAAATTCACCGCTTATGCATCCCATCCCTACCCTCACGCCACTTAAAGTCCCTTTATGGACCACCCAAACCCTTTACACTAGCCAAGTGGGCCCCACATGGCTTTTTATGGCTTCTTCACTTCCTTCTTGAATTTATCCTACTTTTAATAGGCTTATTTAATTAATTTTTATCCTAATTTGATCATAATATGGTGTTTCAAGGTCTGAACAAGGATAAAATGGTGGAAAACACACTATTTTAGGGCTTTTCTACATTTGTATGGAATTGTACAGCATGTACCATACAAAAAAATATTAAGGGATGAATTTTATCTAATTAATGATGTCTTAGAGAATTTTTAGGATAATTGGATCCTAAATAAGCTCAAAACAATCAAGATCTTCATCAGCCTTGATTTGCAAGCTTGGATAGCTCTTCAGGTTTCTGCTTGTATTGTATAAAGGAGAGAGTGGAGGTCCCATCTCTTGGCCATGGAAAGTAGACTCAACCAAATTCCAATCATGGGAATTTTTATAAATATAAGTCTCCTCATATTTGTTAACCTTCATTAAAAATTTAAGGAATGTATATGCCTCTCACATCTACACAGGTCAACTTTAGTTGGATGGTTTTCATAGATTTTTGATTGGTTTACTCAATCCAATCATTGATGCTATTATCTCAGTTACTTAATGGGTCTATTATGGAAATTTGGGAACTTATTCACATGTGTGAGCCCCCATATCTTGTAAATTTCCATGACTAACCATTGTATCTAGCCTATAGAAAAACTGACTATATTGGACAAGGTTGAGGGTCTTCATCAGTAGTTGATTTGATTAGTTTATAAAGTTTTAGACTTTTTTGATGGTTTTAATGTATTCTTACTTGAATTTAATGCTTAACTCTATCTTATCATCTCAGAATACCTCAAATAGAAGAGACTTATGCATAGCTGGAGTTAATTATGTGACCAGGACTGTGTGCAATACAAAGGCACCTGTAAAACTTCAAAAGTTACTCAAGAGCATGAAAAAGAGAGTTAGATTGATGATGAAAAAAATTAATGCCCTTTACAATAAGCTTATCCACCTCCTTATCATCCTCAAGAGCCAAGAAACCACCTTATTCACCTTTAAATACACTTAGTTCCTTTTTTTACAAAGTTTAAGGTTTCATCATAGAAATTAAGGTATTCTAAGACATTAAGGTTTCATTTCAAAGTTCTAAATGATGTGTTCATGCTCCCAAATCTTCATGTTGGATTTAGAGTATGTCTAAGATTATTCAAAATGTAGGTGGTTGGTCTTATAAGGGGTCTTTCCATCCATTTCAAGCCATAATCCATACTCATTATTTCACTATCACCACTACCATTTTACTATGTTATCCCCTATTTTCCTATTCTTAACTCCTTATCATATCATTTCCATACTCATTCACCCATCAATCCTCCCTCCTAAGCATGAAATATGCCAATGGAATTACCTATTCCCTTTGAATCCTCAAAAGAGAATAAAGTCATAAGGTGATAAACCTATTTGGGCATGAACCTAATCAAAGAAGGTAAATCATACCTACAGTTAACCTTCTAAGGCTACTGTATCAGAGTACTCAAGAAGCATGACTGAGGATATCCATTCAAAGGAAAGTATAGAGGAGATAAGGTAAAATTGTGATGGAATAAAATAAGGATGGAATGCAATGTGAACCCCATAATTGGCCTTGAAACATTCACCTCAAGTGGCACATGTGGACTATATCATTCCATATAATGAGAAGAAGACAAGATATTCTCAATAATTAAAGTGATAGAAAGGAATTAAGGGGTTATCATAAGAAAAATATGGATTATTTTAGATCTCAAAGGCATGGAAATTTTTTTGTCTCATTACCTCACAATTCATCAGGTCTCCACCTCCATAATAGACCTAGTAAACACCTATAGCCACCTTGATTAGCCTATTCTTGGCATATGAAGGAAATTATTGTAGAGGTTGTGATTCAGGGGGTTATGAGATGTCTCTTATGATATAAGGGGTTGGTGACACTCCAAGATACCTCACACACACACACACACACACACACACACACACACACACACACACACACACATATATCGACACTCACTCAAGGATATTCTAATACAGAATAGTCATAAATAGCAACACCACACTAATCACATGCAGTCCTAGCCTAGGAGAGGATCTTTTGACTAGAACCCTACTTGAAGGGTGAGAGATGAGAAGAAGAATTAAAAACATCATAATCTATCTCAAGTACCATGAAATCATTAATTTAATACTAATGTAGATAAAATAGGGTTATTAAAGAGATATATAACTTAGACTCAATCTAAAAGAGACATCTATAGTTGTGTTCCTTCTCATCATTGACTATGTAATAAGCAATTGGTTTTCAATGGTTTAAGTTAGTATAACTTCAATAAAGATGATTTTAAGTTGATCCCACCTCCATGAAATCATATTGGAATGTAGATATAATGATTAAACTCTATTGATTGAGAGCCTTCTTTTGAACCATCACCTGCAACCACTTTGTTGGCTTACTTGAAGTTATTGGTATGGTGGAAATCATTATCTTAGGGTAGTTAGATAAAAGATTAAATTCACAAATATCTTTCCAAAGTAAGGTTACTTTTATAAACTCAAAAAAATTCACATGGAGGTTATATTAATACCCCACTCAGTTAATAAATCAAGAATTTACACCTACAGGCTAATCATCCAAGGTAGTTTTGTCAATGGGAACATGCAGTTGTTGTAATGGCTCAAAGTCCAAGGACAAGTAAGGTGGTCTCAATACATGAGTCAGAGATTAGATTATCAAAAAGTACAATATGTTTTTAGGGACTATATCTTATTCATTATTCAATTCATGGATTAAGGAAAGGTCTACATAGAGTTCCAAATAAAACTCAGTTGATCAACCTCAAGAGAGCATTTATATGCAAAGGGAACACCAAGAAACCTATAGGTAGAGATTTAATATAGTAAGGTCATAACTATAAGATTATAATGAATATTACAATGGTAATTTATTGGGTATATAATTATATAACCCTTAGAGAGTGTGTTGGCAGACCTCTAGGGTCATATTAAGCCTTTAAGCCTCAAACCCTACAAGAATAAATGAGACACTTGAGAGGGGTACCCAAAGTATGGACCTACATAAAAGATGGTAGAGATAGATAGGATTGAATAATAATATATGTTTTGATGTTTTTTAGTCCATCAGGTCATCTATAGTGACCTCAAACTCAAGTTTCCATGCTCAGACACAGTTTGTAGGTAGTATAAGGCAAATTTGAGAAAAAATGGTCATTTAAGGGCCCTATAGGAATAATTAAGTGCTTAAATTTTGAGAAGAGGGTCCCTATGGATTATAAAAGACACTCAATATTTTTTTATTCAAAAAAATAATGGGTATACCCATTTTTTTGTCTCAAACCAATACATGTCTAGTCAAGCAGTGAATGTGCAAAATGGTTAAAACCAAGTCTTATAATATTTACAAGTAGAAAAGGAGCCCGAAAATGGATTTTAATTATTTAAAATTAGTAAAATTGCCTTAATATCTCTTTAAAATGTTATAACATAATACTTCAATTAACTATCTTGGTGATAGGCCTTAAACACAGTCACACAGGTCTGCTTGTAGACCCTAGTGCCACATCAAGACTCCTCCATGTTTCTATAGCTAATTATATGATCAAGTGGTGGACTATTAAGATGTTTTAGACCTATTATAGGAGTTTTAATGTGGAAATAATTTTAATAATGTTAGAATATATTAAAATCTTGCTCAAAACACTCAATCCTACACACAGTCCACCCAAGTGCCAACTTTAAGAGCTCACCCACTCCACTTCAAAAGGTTTCTAAAAAAATGATATTAGGATGTTTTAGGTACCCCTGTGTACTAAAAATTCATGATAAATTGATTGTAATTGGTAGGATATTTTTTATGAAAAAATGTTAAGAATTTAAGCACTCATAAATGGCCTGTATACTACCCTAAGGTCAACTTGTGATGTTCATATCTTCATCCACCCTTTGTATGGGAGTCTAAGACATTAATGAAATTTGAGTAGGTCAATGACCTAATTATTCATGTAATTTATTTCAAACTTTGACATCTATATAGTATGAATCATCTCTAAGACTCTTAAGCACTCATAAACCTCCCTAAAACCCTAGTCAAACCCAATCTCAAAAAACTTGATGTTTTGGAATCATAACACCTAGGAATTGTCTAAAAAGATCATGTCAATTAAATTTCACTCAAAGGGGATTCACTTGATGGTACTTTATTGTATAGACATGGTATAGAATCCTTATAAATAGATACATTTTTAGGGTTTTGAGCATAATGAAGGGTGTTTGATAGTGAAAAATAATTATAATCACTAGGATAGTAAGTTTGGGACTTAATACAACTCCTCAAACCTTAACATGCTCAAGGATTTAGTTGTAAAGTTCCCTATAAGTACATCCAAAACTACTAGTCTACCAATGCATAAGGAAAGTGAACTAGTGAAATTGGAGAAGTGGAGTTTCAAGTTATTAATGCATTTATAAGCCGATGTCATGGTTGGAAGTGTTGTTTTAAGCATGGATCACACTCATACATAGGTTTAAAATCTCTTTTATAAGTTTAATGGAGGCCCATATACAAACACTTAGGTAATTAGGCCTAATTAGCCTATGTTGTCATCAAGAAGAGCTCAATTAGCATTGAAGTTCTAGTGGAATGAGTTAATACAAGGATAATACATTGGTAACTGACCCTTGAATGGAATTTAATGTGCATTTCATAGTTATTATGGAGGTTGAGATAGTTTCTTTGACCTTATCAATTTGCCTCAGAGGAGTGTGGGTTGCTACATGATTATGGTGTGCTAATTTATGATTGTAACTGCCAGAGGGGATCTTGATGGACTATTTTTAGTATGGTTATCCCTTGGATAAGGAAAAATAAGGTTAACTCAGCCTCCCTTACCTAATTTCCAATGTTGATACCTCATTCAAGGAGCCATCAAGGAGGTCCAACACATGAAAGAGCTAGAAGGAGGTTTATATAGCTATTGTAACTACTATTTTGAGTGAACTTAGTCATTAATAAACTCTTATCCAATCTCCTACACTATATTCCCCTTATTCTCTCCTCACCTCTTCTATATATTCAAGGTTTTTTTCCTTAGTTTGTATCCACCAGGATGGTATGAGGAGACTCTGTCAGTATTTATACTTGTGCATCTATTTGGACTGAATAATAAACTTTTACAGCTCTTTCATAGTGAAATTCTAATGTATTCATACTTGTTGATATGCAAATGTGATGGTTTTATTTCCCTTGTAGGTATTTTCAAACCTATATGTTAAGAAGGTGTTATATATAGGTCATGTAAAGTGTAGAATTGTAGGTAATGGAGTCTTGAAGTGTGCCATGACTAGTGAGAGTCTTCTAATAGACCTACTTATCATAACCTTGGTATTCCATTCATCTAGTAAAACCTCCATCTAAAACATGTGTGCATAGGACTCATGAAGATGATTGTTTGGTTATGTTTAATCCATTAGTGTGTTGAGAGTTCAAGGTTGAATGAGTGGATAGAATGATTATCAGGTGCATCACCATAATTTAGGATAGGTTTTCATTCATTCATCTTCTTTACCCTTTACATCCCAACTATTTAGGTCTTATAAAAATCATTCAAATGAGAAAATTAGGGTAACTATCCCCTTAAAATATAGAGGTTTGACCCACACATTAGGTAATACACAGCCTAGGGTCATTCCCATGTTAGCTTAGGTTTGGGGATAGGACATGAACACTCCTCTCCTTAAAAAGGGTGCAACCTAGAGCCACTAACAGTTCTATCATGCCTGATGGTATAGATTTTAATTGCCTTAAATCATGATCTGAAGACATTACAGAATATTTGGGAGCTAATGACATCAATAACAACATTTATAGTCACCTTGGTTAGATTCAAGTATCTTTAGGAAGGTTTGCGATCAATTTCAAGCTCAGATGTATCATGGTTTCATTTTTGTAGAGATAATAAATTATTAGTTATGGATATGATCTTATAAATATATCATCTAATGAGTCATGGCAACATATGAGGTAGGATTCTACCCCCCACCTCCATATCCACCCTATCATAACCCATATGAGTAGTATATTGACCCTTATCAACCATATGATGGACATTCTCAGTACTACCAAGATCATCCACCTTATTTTGAGCCTCCTCCACCTCCATGGAAACCTTCTCACCCTAATGATCATTCATATTATCAACTTGTTGCCCTTGGAAATCAACCTGCACCAAACAATGACCATTTACACTTAGATATTGAGAAGTTAAAAAAAGAAAGGGATAAGTTGCATGAGGATCTTAGATAGTAGAAAAAATTTGAGTGTAAAATCCTTATTCCTCATCAAAACAACCTTATAAACCTGTTGTTTCCAAAATCAGCTTAGCTTGTTTTTGGGAACAACCCCCTACGAAACTTATATGTTTCATATTTCGTCTCTCTAAGTTTGTTTTCAAGGCGGGTTTTTCTCGTTCTCATCTTGGTTTCCCTAAAACTTCCAAAATTTGTGAAACAAGTCTTCCCAAAAAGTGAAGGCCGCTACGGTCTTGAAACATTCTGGGAACCAAGTCCTCTTTTCAAACTACCTCTTCTAGAGTTAGTCTTTTCTTCCATTCCCTATAGGGGTGGCAAATTTTGCCGCCTCTGCATTTCCCTTGTTTTTGTGCAAGGGTGGCAAATTTTGCTGCCCCTGCACTTCTCCCTGCAAGGGCAAAAAATTTTGCCACCCCTACACCCCGACATGCTAGGGTAGAAAATTTTGCCACCTCTGCACTCGAATGAACTAAAACGTGCAAGGGCGGCAAATTTTACCACCCTAGCAGGTCTCGATAATCATGTGCAACATTTATTACCACACACGGTGGGTTATTGGGGTGGGTTTTTCACCCCATATAAGTCGATTTGAACCTCTTTTCTCTCATTGCTTCCTCCTCTCCTCCTGCCTCTTGTACCTGAGCGACCTAGCTGATGATTTAAAGTGCATTTTGGCAGATTCAACCTTGTGGTGCACACAGTTTCTCAGATAGGGTTTGTTTTTGGCATTTGTTTCATTTTATTTTTCTTGTTTTTGCTTAGTGTTAGTTATTTTTTGTTTTTTTGTTTTGTTTTTTCCTTTATCTCTCCCTACCCACATGCTTCCTCTCCACCTTGTCGTGGGTGTTGTTTTCTCCCTCACTCTCACCTGCAATTTTCTCTTCCCTCTTCCTAGCCTGCGTTTAGCCCTAAGGGCAACGAAGTTCACCGCCCATGTCTTCCCCTGAATAACAATCCCCTGAAGGGGTGGTGATTTTCACCGCCCTTTCTCTTCCTAACCTGTATGGGTGGCGAAATCCACCGCCCCTACTTTCTTCCTACCCTCATTGCAGGGGTGGCAAAATTTTCCACCCTATAGACCCTCCTTGCAAGGGCGGCAATTTTTGCCGCCCTTACCATTTTCCTTCTCCAATCTGAAAGGGCAGCAAAATTTGCCACCTATGCATCCTGTGCTTACACGGGTGGTGAATTTTTCCACTCTTACACTCTTCTATCCTTACATGCAGGGGCGGAAAATTTTGCCGCCCGTGCACCATTCCCTTAGATTTTCCTAACTCTCAGGAATTTTTTGAGTTGTCCTTTTCTTTCCCTTTCTTCCTCATTTTTCATTCCTTCTTCCACCCAACCTTTTTAGGTGACCTCTAATAACCAATATCACTTAAATTTCCCTTTCCCCCTCTCATCCACTCTCCTCTAATCTGGCGATCATGACTGCAGTTTAATCAGTGAACTCCTGCACATCTGCTCCCACCCATTTGAGATCATTTTTGATGATAAAAGCGTCCCCCAAGAAGGCAAAAATGATGAAATACAGGTATCAGGGTGTCTTCTCGCTCACATCGGTCTCCTCAAATGTCGATGACATTTGGGACACCGATATTGGCCATGTGGACATGCCCAAATTTCTAACCTGCACAAAGGTGACAAACCCCAGCATTGGGATAAAAAGGATCATCGAGAGCAACATCCACCTGGTGGCCGCCTTTTTGGTAGTAGTGCATTATACTGAATTTATCCTCCAATGTGCACACTTCTACAACAAAGAGACTAGGTTGATCTTAGACGCCAGCGGCAACATGGTGATTCAGTTGGACCCTAAATTCATTGATAAAGTGTTCATGTGCCCTCCAGCCACTGAAGTAACTAAGATTGACTTCATGGATGTGAAGAAGGAGTATGATAAAGACCCTGAGAGGGCAAACATGGTCATGAACTATAAGTGGTTAAAGACCCCCAGGACCAGCCTCTCTAGATGGCCGCAGAACTTCGCAAAAAGTGACTTCATTGAAGAAGTTGGTGACTTGATCACCCTTCTAAGTAGAGTATGGGGCCTCCCATCTTCTTCACTATTCCATGAATGGATGTATCCATTCATCAAGATCATTCTTCAGGGAAAACAGGTTATCTTTTGGGGAGAGCGGATCAGCAATGCCCTTCATGAGCAGCTGACCAAGGTGCAGACCTCTCACAGGTTCTACATGACTTCATACCTTGTGTACATAGCTGCCACGATGCAGACTTTTCCAGGCTTGACCACGGAGGGGGATAGACAGACAACCCCAGTACACTCATATTACCCGTAGCTGACTCTACAAGGATCAACCCGTCACTTCAGGAGGGTAAATGATGCCTTTTTCACTACATTTTTATGCCTCTTTGACCCTCAGCTTGAGCAGAAGAGAATATCAGACAAGGCCTAGACAATGGTCAATGATTTTGGCTGCATGTTCCTTCAGTTCCCCACCTTCTAATATCTTTAGGTCGGCTTTTACCAGGGCTACCCCTACATGCTCCCTAGGTTTCCTTTAGATAAGCTAGTGCTAATGGAACTTTACCGACAACTGATTATTGTGCATACCCAACAGATGGAGCTGAAGAGACCAAGTTTCAAGTTTTTGATCGATATTAGTAGATATTCCATTGCAACATCAGCCAAAGCCAAGGTCATGGAAATCAATATGTAGATGTTTACTTTAAAACCATTCAAGAGATGAGAAAAATTTGACTACAGGGGAGTCAAGGAAAAGATCAGGAGGAAAACCCAATTCCATGAACCCATGATTGAGGATATCTGGTTTGACCTCAGAACGGTTGAGGAGATTAGAAAGATGGACTATTGCAGGCTGACCCTAGAGCAAATTGAATACCTAGGGCTTGTAGAGATCCCTTCCAATTTGGTTGATGATGGAAACATCATTAATAGCAGGTATCTGGCAGAGAAGGTTGCTAGTTCACCTCTTTCTCCAATTCAGTGGTCTCAGAAGGAGCTGACTTCTCTGAGAAAAAGATTCGAACCAATATTGGCTAACACCAATGATTGGTTAGTAGCCAAAGGGATCACCCTGAAGGAATTTTTTAGGGATCAGAGGCTAAATACCAGGTAGAATTGAAGAGGAAAGTAGAGAACATAACTAAAAACAAAGGTGATGTCCCTTCTCCTTCTGGGTCTCACAAGCCTAGGATCATCTTTGTATCCAAGAAACCTAAGGCCACTGAAGAGCCTACAGTGGTAACAAAAGGAACTGAGGAATAGATCCCTCAAGCACAGGTAGCTCAACCCATGGAAAAAGATGAGCAGCCGTCATGGCAACCTAGCACTGAGCCTCTCCTCTCACAGGAACAAGCACAGCCGATCAAGAGTATATCTTCTTATCCCCCTCAGTCTCCTATCGTACCCTCTTCTCCATCTCTCCTATCAATATTCCCTCTTTTGGAGCTGCTTCTCCTTCTAGAGTCATATTTGGTGATCCTTAGGGCCCTTCTAGAAGTTCCCCTCGCTCTTATGGATCCATTCTAAGTCTATCATCTCCTTCCTTCAACTTGCCAGCAAGCCCTACACCCGAGCCAGAATCAATAGTTGGTGTAGTTTTTCTAGTTACTCTAATTTCAACTACTGTCACCACTAACAGTATGGAAACTGCTACAGTAACACTGGCTGAGACAACCATTACCACAACAGGTACTTCTCTCTCGCATTGGATGTCTGCTTTCACGCCAAAAATAAAGAAGATGGCCATCTCCCCAGATGAATTTGACTTTGGAAAAATAGTGCCGATGAAAGCAAAGGCTCCTAAGAGGCCAAGAATCCTCTCTAAATTAGTCGAAAAAAAATGACAAAAAATTTTGGAAATTGCCAAGCCTCCACAAGACACAACTCTTGAGGGTTTTGAGATGAGCAGCTATTCCATATCTCATGTTGAACTTGGCAAAGTTACTCATGAAGGTGCGAAAAGTGATCTTCAGTCGGCTATGGACATCATGGTCTAGAAATTTGAAAGAGAGAAGGAGATGAAGGATTATTACAAAGCCAAATCAGAGCAGCTAACGGCAGTAATAAAAAGGTTCACTCTTCCTTCTGAAGCAGTAACTCTAGAGGCCTTCTCTATGGATGACTCAGTCATTCAAAAAGTAGAAAAGACTTATTTAAAGGGAAAAGTCCTGGAGGACTATATTGAAAAAATGCATACTCAGAGAGTTTCTCTACTTACAAAAGTTGCAGAAAGGACAGAAAAAATGAGGAAGGTAAAAGCGAAACTAGATGACTTCGTCTCCTTTATTTCTCAAGAGATCGATAATTTAGAAAAAGATCTTAGCAAATGGAAGGAAATGAAGGATCTCAAAGAAAGCACCTTAATATCTATCAGTGTCATCTCCAACAAGGACTCCTACGTTGAAATCAAGGAGTCACTGATCTTTAGGATTCAGGTACTCAAAGATCTAATTGACGATCTCAAAGCTTTCATGGAGGCTAGTGAGAAGAGTGACCTGAGCCTGCTAAATAAACTAGAAGAGCTACCATGTAACCTAACCTCTAAGGACAATCGGTTCCTTCTGGTAGAATAAATGATTCAGAATTTCAAGGAGATGGTTCAGAGAGATTTTGAAGAAAAATCCTTCTCAATGTCTACTGTGGACAGCATTCTAGATGCTCAGTTAACTTTGAAGAATCTAAAATTTAGGTTAACTGTCCATGCTAAAGCCATCATAGCATTGAAGGATGCATTGATCAAAGCCAAAATCATCTCTAAGAACAAAGTTGTGCCAAACAGAATCAGAATTCAGGCATCCATCACAATGTTTGATGCACATATGAAAAAATCTGGCAGCAAGAACTGAATCTCTCTCCTTCTTTCTTCTTCTCTCCTTATGCACTTCTGTTTTGTGCAAAGTGCATGCAATTTTGAAAAATGTAATTACATGTAAATATTTTGGAAAAATATCTAAAAGTCAAAGATGAGTCATCTTTGACCAAGATATTTTATATATTTTATTATTTTCTCTTTTTGAGGATTTTCTCCCTATATATAGTGGAGACCTCATTTTGTAAATGATCTTGGAAAAATTAATAGCAAACACTTTGCTAAAATTGAAGCAACTTTTGAGACTTTGTGCTCAAATTTGTAAATCATATTTTGTTGAATGAATGAGAAGCAGGTTATTTCAAACTTTGTGTTGAGATTGTCTGTGTTATTTAGGAAATAGTTCTTATGTCCTTTTTCTTAGTAATATCTTGTTTATCTAATTTAATAAGCAAAGTGGGTGTGTTAGTATTATCTGAGGGCATTTCTTGAAGGTAGAAGATAGACTTTGTGCTACTTTTCCCTTTGAGATTCAGTTATCTTTTGTATTTTCAGGTGAAGACTTTGTGCTTCACTTTACTCTACAGTTGTACTTGTTCCAAATCGGTGAAGGAGACTACAGAAGACTTTGTGCTTACGTGAGTGTCCTTGAGAACTTCATCACTTTAGGTGATTTTCTACTCCACGTTTGATACCATTCCTGAATGAAGAGGAATGTCATTGGTTGTGGACTAGGATTTCCCCCTTTTGTTCTTTATACATTACTTCTGAAAAAAGAGAGGTAGATGCTGTGATACCACCCATTTGTTATTTTTTACTTAATTATATACATATATCCAGCATATAAATATTTAATAGGGAACCTCCCCTTGATGAGAGGAGAGATTTTTCCCCTGCTGATGCAATAAACTTGCATATCTAGCCGACTGATCTCCCTATGCTATGGTGATAGGAACTATTTTGGTCACCAATTAGTTGGCCAACAAAATATTCACCCAACAAAACCAACCATCATGTTCTATCTCCAACCAACCCTTGTATGTGCCAAATCTATTGTAAATGGTAATCCATAAATAAAAACTCATATATAAGGAACTAGAGGTTAGAAGGAATCATACACCTATTAGTCTTTCATCTACTGTTACTCAAGTTCCTTCTTCCCCTATTCACATCCCTCCTCCATCCCAAGAGCTTCCCAATAAATCATTTAAGATCTGTAGTTAGAAGGATACCCTTGAAAGTATCAAGCAACCTAATGATGTCTACTACCCACCCACCTTTTCCTCTCTTAAAGAGCAATCAAATCCATCAAAATCATAATTAGACCATCCAATCATGGTGGAAAAAATGTCAAGATTGGTCAATGAAGAGGTAGTCCTTCAAGAGATTAATCATGCCATAGCTACAATAAAATCTCAAGATCATGTTGGAGAATATAATTCCAGTGTCTACAAAGAAGAGATTTAGATTAGAACTCCTATGCATTTTAATGGATCAGAACATGAACATGATGAGAAATTAAATGATATGAGATAATTGCAATGTCATGATGTTAGAATATATGTTTATGAAATTCAATCTAATCCTTCCCTAAGAGACCAACTAGATGATAGACTTCATGACAATGCTATTGAGACTAAATTCTGAGATCCATTGGAAGATAAGTGGTAGCTCCTATGTTTAGAATTATTAAATGAGATTGAGTAACTCGGCACAGTAGACTTTAGTGATGTGATAGGATAATAACCTAATATTTCAAGTGAAGAAGGAAAATGGCTCAATAAGTGCTAAGATAAAAGGAGATTCTACTTGAATGGATTGTTGAGTTGTCACCCTTCATTGAAGATGAAGAAGAGTAAGTAATTACAAATCAATAACCTTAACATGGCCCTATCCTAGAGAAGGTGAGTGATCAACATGATTTCTTATAAGTAGATGGCATAAATAGAAACCAATCTTATGATTTGTTAATTGATCACGATGAGATGTCATTATGGGAGGACTTAGAAGACTTATACTATAGTTTAGACAACCTACCTCTACGCCAATCAAAGTTTTAAGAGGACCTTGCCAAGGATACTTTTATAGCTGACCATCTTGAATCTAATGTCTAGAATCAGTTACAGCCCCTAATTAAAGAAGAGATGGGGTTAATGATTCAAATTAAAGGTATTTGGGAAGAATATGATTGGGTTCTTGACCCTCATACTCAACCCATGCACCTAAGGATGAATTCAAGAGGTCCAATCACTCTTTTAAGTGACTAGGAGAGTGTTAACTATAGGTGGAAGTTATCACACATTTATCAAAGTCTAATTTCACCCAAGTTAGCATATGACATCTCCATATCATGGTGCCACAGTGATAAGAATACATTCCCATTTAATCATAGGGGAATGAAATTCAATTCCAAGTTAGTTTTATAGTAGTTAGTTATTTAGACTAAATAAGCATGTTATATAAGGTTTGTAGGTAGTGTCTTGTGGTTTAGTTCCTTTCCATGTTTGTTGTTAGTGTTAGGTTTGTTTATTTTTCTTATTTTTGCATGTATTGTTACTTTCTAAAGTCTTTGAGGTGTCAAAATTTCAAATGAGTTAGATAATCCAAGTGGTCATCAAGTCATGTCACCTTGATTAAGCCATTATACCACCTTTATCATGACAATGTCTAGATTCTCTTGACCAATAATCTGGTCACCCATCAAAGTCATTAGAAATGTTAACATTATGGTCTCATAGGCTAAATGCCAACCCCTTATATTAAAAAATTTAGGTGACCACCATATTTTCATGCTCGTAGTGATCCCTAACATAGTCATGTCACCCTTATCCTACTAAGAGTCTTTTAATCCTTTAAGAATGTCATGATGTGTCATATTTTGTGCTTGATTCATGGTTTCATGAGTCTTTTGGAGTCATTAGGATGATAGGGTAGGTGTCATGATGTCCTTAAATGAGAGATCACTGTCAAAGGATCTAAAAATCCAATGAGTACTTAGCCCTATTTGAGGATTATAGTGGTTTTTGTTAATGTGAAGATTATTTAAAATTTTTTTGAGGCTATAATATAAATATCATGATGCATTCAAAGTTATTTTACATGAAATACTCGTCCAAGTTCATTTAACTCCATTACCCCTCAAACCACTTCATGAACCTATGTCACCTTCCAAAACCTTAAGAAAATCAAGTGGATTGATTAATTTCATTTAAGAAGTCCTTAAATACATCTTATCCATGCCAAATTTACATTCACTAAGCATTTCATGCCACTTAAAGCCCCTTTATGGGCCACCCACACCTTTTCCACAGGCCAAGTGGGCCCCATGTGGCATTTTATGACTTCTACACTTCCCTCCTACATTTATCCTAATTGGAATAGACTTATTTAATTCATGATGCTCCTCATTTGATCATAATATGGCATTGCAAGGCCTGAACAAGGAGAAAATAGTGGAAAACACACTATTTTGGGGATTTTATACATTTGTACAAAATTGTATGGCATGTACCATACAACAGAGGATTAAGGGATTAATGTGAACTCATGAATGATGTCTCAAATAAGTTTTAGGCTGAATGGATTACAAACAAGCTCAAAACCATTCTACTCTTCATCCACCTTTCTTTGTAAGCTTGAACAGCTCCTCAAGTTTTTACTTGTACCATACAAAGGAAAGAGAGTGGAAGTCCCAACTCTTGGCCATGGAAATTAGACTCAACTAGATTCTAATCATGGTAATTTGTATAAATATTAGTCTCCTCATCTTTATGAACCTTCCTTAATAAGTTAAGGAATGTATATGTCTCTCACATCTACATAGGCCAAATTCAGATGAATGGTTTTCATGGATTTCTAATTGGTTTTCTCAATCCAATCACTGATGTTATTATCTTATGTCTTTAAGGGGTCTGTTATGTAAATTTGGGCACTTATCTCACACGTTTTATCCCCCTTATCTTCAAAACCTCCATGACTAGTGCAGCCTACAGAAAAATTGACTATATTAGACAAGGTTAAGGGTCCTCATCAGTAGTTGATTTGATTGGCTTGGAGAGTTTTAGAGGTGTTTTTAAGATTCCAATTCCTTATTACTAAAATTTAATGCTTAATTGTCTCTTATCATCTCAGAATACCTCAGGGAGAAGAGACTTATGCATAGGTGGAGTTTATTACGTGACCAGGACTGTGTGCAATCTAAAAGTACCTGTAGAACTTCAAAAATTGCTTAAGAGCATGAAAAGGAGAGTTATATTGATGATGTAACAATTTTATGTCCTTTATAATAATATTATCTACCTCCTTGTCAACATAAATATCCTATAAACCACCTTTTTCACCTCTAAACACACTCAGTTCCTTTTTTGTAAAGTTTAAGGTTTTCTCATAGAAATTGAGGTATTTTGAGATATTAAATTTTATTTTTCAAGTTCTAAATGATGTGTTTATGCTCCCAAATATTCATTTTGGCTTAATATTATATCTAAGGTTCTTAAAACTATAGGTGGTTGATCTTAGAAGGGGTCTTTCTATCCATTTCAAGCCACAATCCATACTTCATTATTTCACTATCACCACTACTATTTTACTATTTTATCCCCTATTTTCATGTTCTCAACTCCTTATCACATCAATTCCATAATCCCTCACCCACCCATCCTCCCTCCTAAGCATGAAACATGCCAATGGACTTCCCTACTCCCTTGGAATCCTCAAAAGATAATAAATTCATAAGGTGATGATCCCATGTGGGCATGAACCTAATAAAATAAGTAAAATATGGATAATTATATATCTAAAATTCATGGTAAGGCTTTTATATGGCTCATTAACTCATAATTAATCATGTCTCCACCTCTATCATAGACCTAGTAAACACCTACAACCACTTTGATTAGCCTATTCTTGGCATATGAAGGAAATTATTGTAGAGGTTGTGCTTCATGGGTTTATAAGATGTATCTTGTGATCCAAGGTGTTGGTGACACTCCAATATGCCTAACACATATATGTAGGAGACCTTGACACTCACTCAAGGATAGACTAATACAAAATAGTCACCTACAACAACACCACACCAATCACATATAGTCCTATCATAAGAGAGGATCTTTTAACCAAAACCCTTTTTGAAGGGTGAAAGATGATAAGAAGACTTATCAACACCATAATATCTCTTGTTTATCATTAATTGAATACTCTTGTTTACCTTATTTGATTAATCTTCAAGAGATAAACAACTCAAACTCAATCTAAAAGAGACATTTATAGTTGTGTTCCTTATCATCATTAATTGTGCCATAAGCAATTCATTTTAAATGGTTTAAGTCAATATAACTTAATAAATATGATTTAAATTTGATCCCTCCTCCATGAAATCATAGGGTAATGTAGATATAGTGATGACACTCCATTGCTAGAGAGCCTTCTTTTGAACCATCACCTGAAACCACTTTGTTGGCTTACTTGAATTTGTTAGTATGGTGGAAATCACTATCTTTGGGAATTTAGATAAAATATTGAACTCACAGAGATTTCTCAAAATTAAGGTTACTTCCAGAAACTCCAAAACATTTACATGGATGTTAGCTTACTACCCCATTAAGTCAAGAAATCAAGAATTTACACCTATAAGCTAATCATCCAAGGTAGTTTTTTCAATGGGAATAGGCAACTATTGTAATAGCTCAAAGGCCAATGATAAGTAAAGGGGTATTAATAAATGAGTAATATATTATATGATCAACAAGGACAATATGTTTTCAAGGCCTATATCATATTCATTAGTCAATTCATGGATCAAGGAAAGGTATACATAGAGTTCCAAACAAAACTTAGTTTATTAACCTCAAGAGAGCATTATATACAAAGGGAAAACCAAGAAAGTTTTAGGCAGAGATTTAATATAGTAAGTTCATACCTATAAGAGGATAATTAATATTCATATGGTCATTCGGTGGGTCTACACATAGATAAACTTTAGAGAGTGTGCTTTCAGACCTCTAGGGATAGATTAAGCCTTTGAGCCCCAAACCCTACATGAATAAATGAGATATTTGAGAGGAGTAACTAAAACATGGACCTACACACAAGATGGTAAAGAGAGATAGTAATGAATAAGAGTAGAGGTGTTGATGGTGTTTGGTCCATTAGGTCACCTACAGTGACCTCAAACTCAAGTTTTCATGCTCAAACACAGTTTACAGGCAGTACAAGGTAATTTGAGGAAGAAAAGGTCATTTGAGGGCCTTATAAGCATAATCAAGTGTTAAAATTTGGAGGAGAATGTCCTTATATATTTTTAAATACACCCATACTATTATATTTTTCAAACAAATAGTGGGTATTCCCATTGTTTTGTCTCAGACCAAGACATGTCTAGGTAAGTAGTTAAGGTGCTAAATGTGGAAGATTTGCAAGTGGAAAAGTAGCCCTAAGATGGATTTTAATTAGTGAAACATATTTATTGGTACTTAATATCCCTTCAAAATGGTCTAACACTCAACACTTTAGTCAACTATCTTGGTGATAGGCCTCAAACATAGTCACATAGGCCTATCTATAGACTTTATTGCCATATCAAGGCTCCTCCATGTTTCTAAAATTGGTCATATGATCAAGTGGTGGAATATGAGGATGTTTGAGACCTAATAGAGGATATTTTAGGTGGAAATAAGTGTGATAATTCAGAATTTATTCAAAATCTTGCTTGAAACACTCAATCCTACACACATTCCACCCAAGTGCCAACTTTAAGAGCTCACCCACTCCACCTTAAAAGGTTTCTAATTAAATTATCTTAGGATTTTTTAGGTACCCTTGTGTAATAAAAATACATGATAGATTGATTTGAATTGGGGGGATAGTTTTTATGAATTAATGTTAAGAAGTTAGGCACTCAAAAAAGGCCTAAAGACTACCCTAGGGTCAGCTTGTGGCATTCATATCTTCATCCACCCTTTGCATGGGAGTCCAATACATTCATGAAAGTTGAGTTGGGAAATTCCCTAGTGATTCATAGAATTTATTCTAAACTTGGATTCCCATATAGTATGAATCATATCTAAGACTCCTAAGCACTCATAAACCTCCCTAAAACCCTAGTCAGACCTAGTCTTAGAAAACTTGATGTTTTGGCATATTAAAACCTAGGAATGGTCTGAACAACTCATGGGAAGTAAATTACACTTAAAGGGGATTCCCTTAATGGTACTTAATTGTATGAACATGGTACAAAATATTAAAAAATAGGCACCTTTCAAGGTTTTGAGTAGAATGAAAGGTGTTTGATAGTGAAGAGTGATTCTTATCACTGGGATAGTAATTTTAGGACTTAACCTAGCTCCTCAAACCTTAAAATTCTCAAGGATTTAGCTATAGAGGTCCCTATAAGTACATCCAAAACTACTAATTTGCCAATGCATGAGGAAAGTGAACCAATCAGATTGGAGAAGTAGAGTTTCAAGTTCTTAATGCCTTTCTAATCCTATGTCATTATTGGAGGTGTTTTTTTAGGTATGGATCAAACTCATGCATAGGTTTTTAAGCTCTTTTGTAAGTTTTATGGAGGCCCATATACAAACATTTAAGTAATTAGGCCTAATTGGCCTATGTTGTCATCAATAAGAGCTTAATTAGAATTAAAAGGCCAATGTAATGGGTCAATATAAGGCTCATACATTGGTAATTGACCCTTGAAGGGAATTTAATGTGAATTTAATAGCTATTATGGAGGTTGAGACAATTTCCTTGACCTTGTTAATTTACATCAGAGGAGTGTGGGTTATGACATGATTATGGTGGCCTAATTCATGATTGTAATTGGTAGAGGGGAGTGTGATGTACTATTTTTAGTATGGTCAACCCTTGGATAAGGAAAAATAAGGTTGACTTAGCTTCCCTTACTAATTTCCAATCCTAACACCTCATTCAAGGAGCCATCAAGGAGGTATAATGCATGGAAGAGCTAGAAGGAGGTTTATGTAATTATTTTAATTGTTATTTTGAGTGGACTTGGTCATTCATGACCCCTTATTCACTCTAATATTATATATTCCCCTTATTCTCTCCTCACCTCTTCTTTATATTCAAGGCTTTTTGCCTTAGTTTGTATCCCTCAAGCTAGTATGAGGAGACTCTACTAGTATTTGTACTTATGCATCTATTTGGATTGAATAACATAATTTCATATCTCTTTAATAGTGACATTCTAGTGCATTCATACATGTTGATATGAAAATGTGATGGTTTTATTTTCCTTGTAGGTCTTTGTAAACCTATATGTTAAGAAGGTGTTTTATGTAGGTCATGTGAAGTGTAAAACTGTAAGTAATGGAGTCTTGAAGTGTGACATGACTAGTGAGAGTCTTCTAATAGACCTACTTATCATAACATTTGTATTATATTCATCTAGTACAAATTCCATCTAAAACACTTGTGCATAGGACTCATGAAGATGAATGTTTGGTTATGTTTAGTCCATTAATGTGTTGAGAGTTCAAGGTTGAATGAGTGGATAGAATGATTATTAGGTGCATCACCACACTTTAGTATAGGTTTTCATTCATTCATATTCTTTATCTTTTACATCCTAACTATTTATGTCTTATAAAAACCATTCAAATGAGCAAATCAGGGGATCTATCCCCTTAAAATCTAGAGGTCTAACCCACACCTTAGGTAACCCATAACCTAAGGTCATCCCATGTTAGCCTAGGTTTGGGGATAGGACATGAACACTCTATTATTAGCAATGGTAAAACCTAGAGCCACTAACACCAAATTTAGTCTTTTAAAATTATATTTCAATGATGTATATGTGTCATGTCCCCATGACTAAGCTTCTAGTCATGACACCATACCTAGTGTTTCTTCAAATGTATTGAATATTTTCTCATCCATATTTACTCTAAGGCATGGGATTAAGCTAGAAATGAACCATTCAATCCTTTATTTTTCATTAAATAGTTACTGTACTTTCCACACTATTAACATAAGCCTCTAATCATAGTCTTTGACTACCTCTTTTTCCCTATATATTAGTTCCCTCATCTTACTAACATTCTTAGTTGGAATGTCTAAGTAGTGAAACTTCCCTTTAAATGCTTTATGTATGTCAACCCATGCAATTATTTAGCTAAAGTAAGTTTTCATATATGATTGGAGGGCATCATCCCTCAATGTTCCCAAAAAATTAAACAACATCCTTTTCTTGTTAGTAATATTATGACTTCTCTAATATGGGTCTAATGCAAATAGGTGTTCTTCTGCATCCTTCATGTCTTTACCAAATATTGGTAACATTATCATGTTAGATTTATTAGGTGGTTTTTAAATACCATTATTATTGATGTTATTTCTATTTATCAAATTATTTGAAGTGTTTACCCCTACAATATTATTAAAATTTTCTTGTTGACTATCTTTTTACTATTTGACTAATTTTTATTACATCCTTTATCTCTTTTTAACTTGTCTTGAAAGCATCTTATTCCTAGCATTTCTGACCGAGTCCTTAAAAATTCTCTTGTTTTCTCAATCTCTTCACTAAAAGTTTTATATTTATCTACTACTTCTCTAATGTATGTGTGTGTGTGTGTATATGTCTAAGGGATGGATGTTTAAATTTATTATATAGTGGAATTAGGGATATGATTGGTCCAAAGGGTTCCTTTCCTCACAAGGTCTCTTATGGTTGGGGTTTATGGGGGTTGTGTCACTTCTCATTTATTATTCATTATCTTATATCTCTAATTGATTTTCTTCTTCTATGTTTTCATTAACTAATATCCCTTATATTAATTTATCTCAATTGTTATCCTTATGTTGTTTATCTCTAGTATGACCAATAAAACTTATTTCAAAATTCTCCTTCTCTTGACTACTTTCAACATTCCTTTTTGCATCTCTTTTCTCTTCTATATTGTATGCATAACTTTCTTCTTGATTAATTCCTATATGGATTTATTCAATTGATAAAATTTATTCATTTGGTTCTAATATATAATTAAAACCTCTTATATTAACAATATTCTCATCATCTCTTATTTTACTATTCTCTAAGCCTTATCCATTGTAATCTAAACTATTCTCCATCAATTGGTCTTATGTACCCAAGGTTTTGAATAGTTTGGGTGATCCTATCAATTTGGATAAATCTGATAACCCTTATTATATGTCATTCATTACTTTTTGTGGTGTATAATATAGTAATTCTTCTATTCTAATTCTCTCACTTGACTCATTTGTGCCTTCTTGTGGTTTTAATACTAATTCATATGTTATTGGCAGAGGGATAGTATCTAGATTTTAAGTATTAGGGATTCCAATGGTAGAGGTCAGATTAGGTTTATCCATTAACTTATTTATTCTTAACATGCTTACTTCTCTTTCTTTCTTTTGTATCTCTTTTTTATTATCCAACTAAATTTTCTCATTTTCCATAAATTTGTTTATCTCATCACTCACCATTTTCTCCTAATTATATTAAGTTATCTACTTATTATCATCTTGTTATTCCTTAATTAACTTACTCTTAATATGGTACTTACTTTCCTATCCCCTACATATTATTTAACCTCCCCTAGTAGTTTAGACTAGATATTTCAAGTGGTCACATCTTTTTAGGGTCCCCCTTCTTTTCATACGCTATCCCTTAGGTGCCTATCCCCTAAAATAACTATTTACCTTCTTTTACTAACCCTTGATATACAAATAGAATGTGGATAAGGAGTGGTACTTTCTTTAATAAATGTTTCCTCTCCCCTTTAATAAACTCAGATTTTTTTGCATCAAAACTTTTCTAATGTTGTTTATCCCAAACTATGATGAATGAGTCAAGGGTAGTATTGAACCAATTATCAATAACCTAAGTTATAGGTGTATCAAGGTGTTAGAAAGTCTCAATCTTATACGCAGTCCACTAGATAGGTTTATTAATGTGAAATTTGTATATGATTAACTTGATGTAGTATATAAAGACATAAGATTATGAAAAATTGACCCAAAAATACTCTTTTGAGGGTAGGAGAATGATGCCTTTACTTTAGGTAAAGATTCACCCATTCCTTTGATCTCAAAGTGAAAAAAAATAGTTTATCTTCCCACTACTCTTTTATTTCTTTTAGCATTGGTTTCTAGAATTCTAATGGATACCTTCCCCTAAACATTAGTTAACTAAAGTTTGTGTGCCACCACCAAATGTTGACATAAAATCAGAAGCATTTGGATACAAATGGTTTATGTTGATTAAGTTAACTTTAGTTAGAACCAATGTGATGCAGGGATTAGTATTTGTAAGAAAAAATTACCATGTACATTCATAAAATAAAATAAATAGGTGTGTTCATTCATAGGATTAAATACACAATACATAGTAATTCTTATTTTAAATTCTCTTTTATTTATATTTATATAATAATTACTGAATACAATGTTTTGATATCTCTTTACATTATACTAAATTATGTTATTACAAGGGTTACTCTATTATATACCCTATTAGTAATTTGTACTAGTATACTTCAGCTCTCTCTATACTATATCTACTATATTAACACATTGTAGTATAAATATCAACTTGATACTTTGCGATCCAATGGTCATGTATGTGTGAGACATGCCATTTCTCCCATCAGGTCATCCTATGTTACCATAAGAATCAAATCCTTACCATGTTACCTAATCAGTAGAAGCCTCTATTATGTCATTTTAGAGAAGTATTATGTTGTTTTGGTAAATGAAAAGGCTTTGTGGTATCTATGGTTTGGAACTTATTTAACTAATAATAATGCCAACATTCAACAATTTTATTTTTTATTTTTTAAATTATAGTTTGAAAAATGTGTCATTTTAGGTCAATTTAAAAAAATTTCTCACTTATGAATTTAATTATTTTTAATAATTTGTCCATTTAATTTTATTGGAAATTTAACTCATGTATTTAATTCTTAATTAAAAATATTATTTTTTATGAAATTTAATAAATTTTTATTTTTTATTGAAACATTTATCATATTTAAAATAATAAATATAATACATAAATGATAAAAAAATATAATTGGTATGGAAGGACACTCCAAAAAGAGGATACACTAGAGAACTAAGAAACTAAAACTATCAAGAGTTCATTCAATCATTGATAACATTAGCACAAGAGATAAAATATACCAAAACCACCCATTAAATAATAGAAGCCACCAACTTTTTAGATGAAGGTGGTGGTGTAGGAGGATTGTCTAGTTTATCACCCCAACCTCCCCATTAAGGTTGAAGTATCAGGTATGGTCCATCCATCATCTTTTTCTTCTTTACTCTCTTCTTTAACTTCATCATTAGGAACATGGTAGGGGAGATGGTCAGAGTTAGTCGAGGAAAATTTCCCTACCTAGTATCATCTATGAGGGAAAACCCTACATGACCAAGATTAAGTGATGTTTTCCCTCTAAAAAATCCTAAGGGAGAAAACCTCCATCTAGGATGAGGGGGAGGAGTGGATAAGGTTGAGTGACTCCTACACCTGTAATGGTCATAGTTATGAGCTATACAATGACCATGTTGATCTTGCTCTCTATATTGATATTCATGTGGATTATCCTCAAGCAACACTCAATTAGCTGCACATGGGGTGCAACCTCAGTGTTCTAGTAGAGTGAGAAGGTGTCAGACTTTCATCTCCACTTTTTTAGCTTGAACTTGAATCTGAAGCATAAAATTAGATAAGATAGATTTTATTAGAAGTAGAAAAAGCTTTGCTTAAGCTTTATTAATTAAAAGTAATGGCATTCCTATTTTTTAAAGGATAAAAATGAATTTAATGAAAAATATGTACCATATTTACTTTTATTTATTAAATAAGTGGGTTATATCCCATAGAAGGATGATGTTTCAAGTGAACACTTTAGGCCTTAAGGGTTGGGAAAATGAGCAAATCTAGTTCCAAGCATCCTAAGCTCTAATAGAAAACTAGAAAATGTGTTTAAGGGACTCAGTATGCCCATAAGTAGAACATCTAGGTGGAGGAATACCCATTTAAAGTAATATTTCTCCTAATAGGAAGCCTTGGTATAGTATATACCAAGCAAAAATGGCCTTTTCTGACTTGACAATGGTAGATCAGGTCGATTGAAAACTCCTATTCCAAGAAAAAGAGGGTTTTTGATATTCCATCATATTTGAGCATCTCCCAAGGGATGTTGGCCAATGAAAACCACTTATAACCAAGTCAAGGTTGATACTAGATCATAGAAGTGGCATGAAACCAATGTCAATCTTTCCATAATTTAGGGGAACCAATAAGACCAATTTTGTGCAAAGTGTAATCAGGGATAACCATCTAGATTTAAGAAATAGACTTAAAATCCTAAGCATTAAGCTTAAATTTGGACTTGACATTATCCCATGTGAGTTAAGATCTAGTCCACTTGGAGAATATGTCCCTAAAAACTTTAATACCTTGATGAAAGAGTATCAAATCTTTGATTTTGAGAACTTCAACCAAGGGTTTCTCATTGAGAGAGATGACAAGAGACTGACATAGGGAATGAGAATTGATAGAAAGGCTAGTCTTGAAGTCATCCCCTTTCCAAATCAACTAAGGTTTAATATTCTCCTAAGGTTTCTAGATGCTTTTAACAACAAAGGTCCTAATAATTTTGATATTAACTAGTGTGATAAACAAAGTTTAAAAACCCAAAATTTTCTAGGCATGTCTACCACAGGGATACCCTAAAGAAATGCAATTTCTAAGAATGATTTTCCAAGCTTCCTAGACTTTTATGGCCCTGATAATCTATTTAACACACATGATCAACCTTATCTAGTAATGTCAATCAAGCCATGACCTCCAATTTCTCTAGTTTGACAACATATTCCCCAAGAAACTCTATGAAATCCTTTGTTACCCTCTGAGTTGGCCCAAGAAAAATCATTGAGTAACTTTTATATATTTTTATAGGCTAATTTAGAAGGGGCCCAACACAAATAATAGTACACATGAGTGGTAGCTAATACTTTGGAATAAATTTGAAATTTTCCAGCCAAAGAGAGAGGTTTGGTGATCTAAAAGGATAAATTATTCTATACTCTAAACAAAACATAATTCCAAATGTCCAAATGAAATGCCTAGAAATTTGAACATTTCACCAAGGGTAATCCACTTTTATTGATAGTCTCCCTACCAACAGTAAATGCCCATAGCTCTATCTAAAGTATTGCATCTTGCCCATTAGATGCTTGAACTAGAAGTCAAGGAAAATATATGTAAGCATTCCATAACATTCTGGACAACCTCCTCATTTTATTGAAGGGTGAGGAAGGATTCATAAAAAAAATCCCCATTAACAAACTAACTCTGAGGAACATTAGGAAGATTGATGCCTTTGATAATCCCTCTATAATTTAAGTCTCTGAGTAGGTATCCAAATCCTTTAGTCATGAGTACATAGAGGGAAGGATCAAGAGGGAAACCTTGTCAGATATATCAAAACATTCCAAATCTCTCAAATTGATGCCCATTAATAGTAAGGCAAACAATGTCCTTAAAGATGGTTTGAAATGAGATAAGGAACTTGGAACCAAACTCTAAGGCTTGAAACATCACTAAGAGGAAGGGCCATTTTATATGATCATAAGCCTTTTAAAAATGAATTTTGATGAATAGATCCTTCTGTTTGGATGTGTGATCCCTTTCCATACCTTACCAAACCATAAGGTTATTATTCAAAATGTAACAACCTTGATTACACCCAGTCTACTTAGATTGAATAATTAAAAGGAGTAAATATATTATTTTAAGAGACATTTAAAGGAGTAATAGGCCTTAAATTTCAAATAATCTCAAGTTCCCTAGTCTTGGGGATGAATTTGATGCTACTTATATTGATGAGCCACCCTAAATAACCTTGACCAAGAACTTCCAAATAGACTTTATGCAAATCAATTCCAATACAATTCCAAAGAGCTTGGTAGAACTCACATGGAAAACCATTAATACCTAGGGCTTTGTCTTAGGCCATACCCATAATAGCTTGATGAATATCCCCCATAGATAAAGGTTTGTCACAAGATACCCATTGACTAGGGGAGAGTTTGTAATGAATAACAAAAAGGCATTTTTTCAAAACTAATCTCTGAGCCTATGAGGATGGTTAAGCTTGGAAAACTTGCTTATAATGCTTCATGAAAGCTTGAACAAGCTCAAGGAGATTGATTAACAACTCTCAAACATCCTTAATAGCTTTGATTTGTGTGGTAGAGTTGAGATCCCTTAGCTTATTAAAAAATTCCTTGGATTCCTTGTCACCAATATTAAGTCAATGGATATGATCTCAAATTTGAGCTCTACTAGCTTGGTGAAGATTGACAAGTTTGATTTTATGCCTTAACTTGGTTGCTTAGTTTTATAAAGACTCATCCAAATGAAATTGTTCAATCACTTGATACAGATAGTTAAATTCCTTTATAGTGGTTGAATTTGCCCTTTTTCTAATGGAAGCCATTTTTTTACTAAATAAATGAAGAAAGGTGGTAGTGTGAGAAATGATCACTTCCCACCAATCAACCCATCCAATTTCACCTAGTAGATGAGGGGAAATTTTCCATACTCTCTTAATGTGTTAAATATTTTGAGGATGTTATAAATGTGAGGTATTAAAATATATTGATTGTTATATATTTTAGTCAAAAGGATATACCATTCCATAGATAATTTAATAGGTTGGTGGTTTGACAAAAGAATATTATAAATAACATTCACATGATGATCAAATTTTTGAGTAAAAGAGAAGATATTATGGTCTAACAAAAGGGATCTATCAAGTCTCTTTAGATCTCATTCCTTCCCTTCGAAAAAATTTAAATAAGTGAACTAGGTCATAGAAGATGATTACCTATAATGTTGATTTGGATCAAAAATGCCAAGTTTGTTGTAAAGGTAAAACCTAGATTCTCATTCTCTCACACATTAATGCATCGAGAGGACCCCATCATTTTCCTTTGGTGATCAAACATATTGAAGTCCCCATAGTAAATATGGTGGGACATGGGAAGAGAGTCTATTAGATGCCTCTAGAGTGTTGTCTTTTAAATCACTCATTAGAGGCATAAATATTCACAAGACCAAAGATCCTCTCATAAAAATTAAAAATAGTCCAAAGATCACAATTAGTTAGGTTCACACCCTAATCTATCACAAGTGGAGCATAAAGAGGGGAAATCATAGTGATGATACCACTAATCCCAACATCATGTCCAAATGTATGATAAGTAGAATTGGCCTAGATGACCTTTAAAGCCATCTATAGACACAAAATATGCATGTCTAAAAACTTTTTACAACCATCCCACATTAAGTACTTACACATTGTATCAGTTAAATCTAGGATATTATATATACACACAATATTTAAAAAACTTTATCATTTATTAATGCTTTCTCTCTTTCAAGAATCTATTGAGTTTCAGCCTCTCTAAGTGCATTACTTAAAGAGTGCACTAAGAAAGGGGTGGGTAGAACATTAGTGTTTTACAAGATTATTAGTTAATTCGTATCATACCTAAACCCACTATCATTTCCTAAACATACTACAGACCCCATTAATCTATTTTCCTAAGAAATTATCCTTACAAATAGACCATAACTAAGTAACGATCCCTTTTTTCCTACTAATCAACCTAGCCAATCATGTTAAGAAAGATAAATGACATGTTATAGAACTAAGTCAGCCTGGATGACCTAGTTTAAGGCCTAATGGTAGTTTTTTTCTTAAAATTGGGTCATGTTGGTCGACTTTGTCGACAAAAATTATGGAAGGGTTAGGACCTATCTGTTACTATAAAAACAACCTTCATATCAATCTAATAGAGAGGAACATTAATTTTTTCATTATTATAACTTGTAATTCTAATATATCTACATTTGAAGGAGCCATTGCTTAGGGTTTGCCTTGGAAGGAAGATAACTTGTCTTGTGGGAATTCTTGGATGAAAATTAGGAGTATTTCATCCTAGATCTTATTTTTATAGTTGATTTTACAAAGACACAACATCTTGAAAATCACCATTGGCTAAGGGAGAGATTGAGACTCGATAAGTTCATCCAAAGGTAAGTATCTCTAAATTTTGTTATTTCATTTTATAGAAAGATATTGCATAAATAATAGGTTTTGAATGTATAACTCCTTACTTATATTACTTATATACTTAAACTTAGTATAACTATAGGGTCTTTTTTTCTTGTCATCTTCCACCTTAGGTGATCTAGGCCTCCATTTGCCTACCATGATCCCTTAATTTTTTTTTGTGTTAAACTATCCCCCTTTATGCAACAAGATTTGGTGAGCACTAGATTAGTTTTATTTTATGTATTAGAATACCTATCTATGGATATTGCATATAATTATTTTATTAGAGGCTTTGAAAACTTATCCTTTAGTTTCGTGTGATAATAGATCCTTTGGTTAGGTTTAGTGGATTCAATTTGGTCATGCCCCTGATATAAAAAGAACATACTAAATGTTATTTGATTACCTTATATGAGCTTGTATTTAATAAGTAGGATAAGTTTTAGATATATCTGAATCTATTACATACATTCTAATGAACTTGACATGAATCTAACCCTTGTATTTTTTATTTTTCATTTACAGTCAACTAGGTTGCATTGGTCGACCTAGTTTTAACCTTTATTTTTAGATCTAGGATCTATAGTCAACTAGGTCATACTGGTCAACCTAGTTTTATCCTCTATTTTTAGGTTTATCATATGTAGTTAACTAATTCATATTATTTTCCCCAATTATTTTAATTATTTACAAATCTAGGATCTATAATCAATGAGGTCACATCGTTCGACCCAGTTCTAACCTTTGCTTGTAGGGTTTCATCTCTAGTTAACTAGGTCACACTAGTTGATTTAATTATCTTTCTTGTTTTCTAAGTTTTCATTTACAGTCAACTAGATTTGGTTGATCGACCTAATTTATTTTTCCAGTCTTTATTTTTCAATATGTAGCTAATTAAGTTGTGCTAGTTGACGTAGTCTTATTTTTATATGTTAAGCTTTTTTTAAATGTATACATATTAAGTCATCGTAGTCAACCATGTTTAACCTCTGTGTTTTTCATATTTTTTCATCCATAAGAATAAATCAAACCTAGATGACTCATTCAGTAGTCAAATCTTTAGCACTCTCTGTCAACTAAGTCAACCTAGTTGACCTAGTTATATTACTTAGGTTCATTCTAACTAGCTTCATACTTCAAATTTTTTCAATTATCTCAGTTTATCATTTCTATTTTTTAGTAAAATTACTTGGTATTTCAAATTTCTACTTTGTTTTTGCTAGTTTTTTAGTTCTATAAAAATGTATCACACAATCAACTAATTTCACCTAGTCGACTTAGTTCTATGTTTGCTTTCCCTGCCAAACAAACTAAGTCAACTTGACCTACCTTGATTTTTTTGGCCTATTTTTACAATAGACTACATTAACTAGTGTTGACCTTGTCCTAGTCTATTTGCCAGATTAGATTGACATAGTTGACCTTGTTTTATGTGTTTTATTTTCAACATAACTAAGGCAATTAACTTTATTTTCATAGAAATTAATCTCACTTTTTATTTAAAAAGATTTGTTTGCCTATTTATGTACTTTATAAAACTGAAAATTAATTTTTGACACTTGATTTTCACTATTATTTTCACTTTTTCTTGATTTCCCTAGAAGCTGTGTACTGACAGTTTTAAAACTACCTATTTACTATCATGAAGGGATATGTGATAATTCATTTATATTCCTTATCTAACATTTATATATACCATGGTGTGAGGGGATTTATCTAATACTCATATCCATAATACAAAGCTAAACATGGTATTTAGTTTTCACATATGTCACGATATTTCATAAACATCTAGAATTTCCTTTTGTATTAAACCTTAGGAATCCACCATTAATCTTATCTTGTGGTGCATTGATTAGTGGTTAAAACCAAGAAGTTACTTCCATATTACCCTTGAAACCAATTTTAGTGGGCTATGGGAAAGGTAATTCCTCTGTATTCAACATTTTGAAACATTGGATCATCATTATCGAATAGAAAAGAAAGTATCTTTGGGAGCCTACACTATCAAATAAAACCTTTTAGTACATCTGATTGATCTTATTTTTAGATAATTAGTTAGAATTAGTAGTTACAAAATTACAATTTTTGTTTGTTGCTTGATATTCTATGTTATCTCATAGACAGAATCAACCAACATTAATATAGTTTTATGTTGTATATTTTAACTAGTTTTGTATTTTATTTGTTTTACTTTTGTTTCCAAATTACATTATCTATTTTATTGTTAAATTTTTTCTAGATTTAACTAAGTTGACTAGCTTGACCTAGTTTAACTCCATCTTTTCCTTCTTGTATAACTAAGACAACCAACTTGACTTAGTAAGCTTTCAAAAACCTTTTTCATTTCTTACCTGTATAATTAAGTCGACTAGCTTGACTTAGTATGTTGTCAAATCTTTGTCTTTCCCTATCTACCCAATTAGGTCAACCAACTTGACCCAGTAGGTTTCTTAAATGTTACTTTTCTTTGTTTTCCCAACTAGGTTGACCAATTCAACCTATTAGGTCTCCAAACAATTTTAGCTTTTTATAAATACACTAGATCAACCCAACTCACCCTATAGGTATTGATTGACCTAGTATAATTTTCCACTACTATTTTAGCTT
The DNA here is from genome assembly GCA_037957365.1 of Torreya grandis. NCBI lineage: Eukaryota > Viridiplantae > Streptophyta > Pinopsida > Cupressales > Taxaceae > Torreya > Torreya grandis. The sequence continues at coordinate 315,458 of JARHVA010000195.1, forward strand.
TCCATAAATACACTAGATCAACTTGGTTGACCCTGTAGTTCCTGGTCGACCTCATGTAATTTTCTATTATTCTATTTATTTCAATAAATTCACTAAATTTATCTAGTTGACACTATAGGTCTGGTCAACCTGTTACATTTTTCAATGATTGTTTCATCTTTCCATAAATACTCTAGATTGATATGGTCAACTTTGTAGGCCATGGATAACCTAGTACAATTTTCAACTACTGTGTTTCTTTCTATAAATCTACTAGATTGACTCGATCAACCCTATAGCTCTGGACCAACCTTGAAGAATTATAGATAGTTATTAACACTAATCGACCTGGTCCACTAAGTGATTGACTTAGTTTATTTTATCAACCTTTTTTTTTCAACCTTACAACCTATTGTTTCTCTTCCCACATTTATTATCATCATGAAATCAACTATGAAAATATTTCTTGATATTTTAACCAATTCAAATGTTACATGGATTGTTCTTTCTTACCCATTTTAACCACCCAATAGGATAATTCCTCATGGTACAAATACTCTTAACCACCATATAGATCAATTAAATGTAACATGGTACATATTACCCAAAATGATTATCTAGATGATTCTAATATATGTAAAAACTTTGATGATAATACCATTTATACTCATAACACAAATGGTACCCTATCCAAACTTCCTTATTATACCATTAGAATAATTAATACTCACATAGGGAACACTGTTATAGGGAATATTCATATCCATAATCTTGGTAATGCTTCTCCTACCAACACTAACATTCCACCTTCTACCAATAGTAATCATAATGCACCTATATATACAACTCAAACTATTCCTCAAAGGGGTTAACAAATGAATGTTATGAAAATAATTAATTATTCTCAAATGATCCAAATGAAAAATCACATTTTGCAAATGGCTAGTCAAACCCTTATTATCATGCCTCAAAATAACCAAAATTTTATTCTCCCCTCCTCTTATAGATGCCAATGGGAATATCATCCCTCAACCTCTCATGGATGACAAGATACTCCAAAACCTTCAAAATGAGCCTTTATCTCTATTTATTATCTCCATAGATATTGGAAACATCTCTCTGACTATTAAATATGATGGAACTAAAGACCCTACTATTTTTCTTAAATCATTTTGTAGTCTCTACAAGGAATAGATCCAAACCAACACTTTCTCTACAACTAAACTTCTTATTAAAACATTCACTTGAGATTTTTTATAATTATATAATAAACTCCCCCAACATTACATATGGTAAATAGAGGATCTTGTAAATGCTTTAGTTAAATAATTTCAACAAAATGATCTTTTTGAAATGTATCTTAGTCACTTCATCAATGCTAAGCAATTACCCACTAAATATACTCACACTTTCATTAAGTGATGGAAATCATTAGCTCAAAAAGTAAATCATAACATGAGTTATGATAATCTCTTTAAATTATTTATTATTTACTTAAAACCTTCTCTTCAATATAACGTTCATTTTTTTCCTCCTCAAACCTTAGAAGAGGATCTTTTGATCAATCTAAAAGATAGGATTATTTTATGATTCAATTTTGGACATCTCACAACTCAACCAATGAATCTTTCCAAACTTAAACTAATGAAATCACTAACACAAATTTTCAATCTAAATCCCCTCTAATAAAAATGGAAGCAGTCAAATTCGATAGTCAAACTCACTCCCACCCACCCTTGATAGTGTTAGAAATGAAGAACTTATTATCTCCATCTAAACCTTTCATCTATAAATAAGTTTATCCCCCATCATGGTATGATTCTAATAAAAAAATTTGGTTCCATGATGACATTGGTCATTCTCATGAGACATGTTATGGGCTTATAAAATTTGTAGTTTCCTTGATCATGACACTATGATTAAACTATGTCATCATTATTATCTCAAAACTTATCAAAAGAAAAACTTTGCCAAACTTAAAACTTCAAAATATTAAAACTCCTCTTCTAATTCCAATACACAACATCCAGATGAGGTGCTATCAATTCTAATTATGATCAATATTACACTAACTCTCAATATGTGAACTGACTAAAGTTGATTATTTTTGAAAAATTGATCACAAATATCTTGTAATTAAACCTAAGAAATCCTCAATTGAAGAAAAAATTCTTAAATACACTAAAACTACTTCCCCAACATCTTCAAACCCAACTACTAGTGATGAGCCACTTTCATAACCAGAACCTCAACCTAGTTCTACTATACCTAGAAATAATGCCATCTCTCATAACCCCAAGCCTCGTGTTGGTTATTCATCTTCTAAATATCATTGTATTTTATTATAAGAGCTTAACTCAATGTGATTTGACCTCTTAGGGTTTTACATTTGTAATTCTCTTAGATTAAAGTGTTGAGATGTCTAAATTAGTTAAATAATATGCAATAATTAACCACTGATTTGTTATAGATTTTGACTTCTTTTAAATTTATACAAATAGTAATAAATATGCATAAATAAAGACTTATCTAGAAAGTTATTGTCATGAAAGATTTAAGTTCTAAAAATTAGATTTTAGATAAGTCTGAATGTCATCAATAAGGTCCCAATATTTACTTCATCATTCGATAATAATGCCCCACCTGAATAGTAGTGCCATGCTACTCTAGTGTCTTCAAAATGGCATTAGTGTCCTATTTTTAGGATTTTTCCTATTTTCTATAAATACATGCACCTATGTTTTTAGGATTTGTACCTACATGCATGAAATCTGGAACTTTGTATTATGCCCAAAAAATATTATTTAATGTGCAAACCCTAATCCTCCTTATAAGTATGGCATGAGATAAAAATGTGTGTTCATTAATAGGATAGGCTAGACATCCTCAACACCCCACTATGAAGAGAGTTTCCTACATACCAATACTCTAAGGAGGGATCAAGCCCAATGTAGTTATCCCACCTAATGCTTGGTACAAGTGTAAGTGAATGCTAGAATGAGAGTAGTCTCGAATGCCTTGATTGTGCTTGAGATTTTTAATCTTTGAAATCTAGGTTTAGGGATACTATAGATGGTAGTATGTAGAAGTAGGGTGGAATAGGGAAAAATACCTTAATTTTTCTCAACTTGTTTCTTATTTGGATAGGCTTTTGTATATATTCTCCATCTAGTGATAGAGGTCAAATAGTCTAATATTTATAGATATTTATAGCTTTTGAAAATAATAAAATATACTTAGGCTAACCTTAAGAGTGGCACATATTTGAAAATATATCTATTTGGGAGAGTTAGGGCAAGGGACACTAGTGCCAAGTTGGGGACACTATCTATGTGGCTTTAGTGTCCTTAATATGGTGCTAGTGTCCCTTTCCCTAACTCTCCCAAATGGATATATTTTCAAATATGTGCCCCTCGTAAGGTCATCCTAAGTATATTTTATTATTTCCACATTATCACCATGTGGCTCTAGTATCCTTAATGTGGTGATAATGTCCAGTTGGCAAACTACTGAGCAAACTGGGTTGGGATCTGGTAAAGCTATCTTGGGACTATTATTGAGCTGACTATAGGTGTATGTGGTTTGCACAATAGATATAAAAGTGTGATAAAGACTTTAGGATAGATCTAGGGATAAGATAGGAAAATTCTATCTCAAGTAACACTCTTAACATCTAAATACTACTTTTAGGTGATTATATTTGCTCCCACTTTATTCTAGAAATGTAACAAAGTGAAATGACTAGTATAAAGGAAAAATAAGCATACCTCGAATTACCTAAAAAGTGAATCTCATGTAGCTAATTCTAAATATACAAATATGGGTCTACATATGTGAAACATGATCCAAAGTAATGACCTATAATGAAACATGCAAAAATCAATCCTTACTTAAGAGATTATCAAAAGTAAAAGATTATGTTAAATAAAGTAACTGAGTATAGCTGAGTAAATAAAATAAGCAAAAAGGAAAGGAATTAATATACTTCATTGGGTACATGAACCAATTCATGAACCTATGACAACCTATGTGTGAGTATACATAATGATCAAATTGCTAAATAACTTAGATTGAGTTGATAGCTTGCTCAATCCTCATATGTGGGTGGCTCAAGAATTAAATCCAATTTTGAATCCATCATTGTCCACCTCTTCTCAATGAATCATGGTCTATGAATATCTTGGCTATGACTATAAGTGTGTTTGAACCTCTCATGTGGGTGGTTCAATAACTCAAATAGGCCATGACTCCATCATTTCCCACCCATGTGAAGTAGATGAATCTAAAATTAAAATGTGTAAAGTGATAAAAGTATCTAATTAGGCATGTCTAACTATTTATGTTAGCTTCATAGCCACTTAGTTACATTAGGTAACTTCAGGCCACTCAGGAATACCAACCACTATAGATAGAGTAAGGCATGAAACTGGTGACAACCTATAATATGATAGCAAGTGTATGTAGCATATAAAATGACATGGATTTTACCATTCCATCTAATCAACATATGTGTAACTGAGTATATAAAAATTATGTGTCACGCACATGCCCCCAATATAATATCTAATTGTAATGATTCTAAACTGAGTATGTAATAATTAAATCTATGTATCTAAACTAAATTTGGGAGTGATAATGTCATTCATGATGCCCCCCATCTAAGTAACTAGTATGAATCTAAGCTGAAATGAGTGTATATGAGCAAGATATGAACATAACTATCAAACCTGTGACTATACCTATGTAAATTTGTATTGTACCTAGTGTACTATTATACATAATATGGATTGCCCTAAAGTTGGGGCTACTAGATAATATCACCATGTAGTGTACAATAGCACCCCATGGTGTTAGTATCCCAATCTAGGTAATCTAAACTGATTTCTAAGTCCCTATTTTTTCCTATGTCAGACTTGTGTTTGATTTCTAAAATTGAGCCTATGTGCTTAAAATAATATGTGAATAATAATTTAGGATCCTAATCTCTATGACAAACCCCTATGAATGTTCCCTCTTTTGAGTTTAGTTATGGAACCTATGAAAGAACTATCCTCAAAATAAGTATCTCTACAAAATGTGTTATCCGAAGCATATATATGATAATTGTGTGATATTCCAATATAATGTAAAAATAAAACATCAAAATGTAAAATTATCTAATCATAAGTAGGTAATGTAAGATGTATGTTATAATCTAGCATTGCACAAAGGTGTTGAGATAGATGTAATCAATGTGTATAAAATCAATTATGAATAGATACCTAGGGGGATTGGGCATGATGTCCATCATGGTACCCAAGTAGGAAGGGTAGATGCATGAGGTCCCTCATGGCATTGAAAATTGGTGTGTGTAATTAACAAAAACAAGTGTCATGGTGGTGAAGCATACATACAAAACACATGAGGCATGTATAAATAGGTTAAGGGGCCATAATATAAGGGACATGGTCACATGTCACTAAATATAAGAATGGAAGACATACAAGAACATATTTAAATGTCCACATAAATAAACAACAAATAATTTGGCTTAGAGCCACATATAAGAACATGTTCAAATGTCTGCATATATAATCAATAAATCACACACAAGGGACATGGCCACATGTCCAAGTCATATATACATAGAAGTGGCATAGAGCTAAAGAAAAATGGCATATTTGAATACCCTTGAAATTGAAGAAGCATATGAAACACAATCAATTCTAAAATATGAAAGCTATAAATAAAAGCTTATATAATTATGTAGTATAAATCTATGTAAATGCGAAGATGTACATATGTTGAGTTTGAATAATGATAGTTGGTAAAAATTTTGAGTAATGAGTAGTAATGATCAATATCAAGATATATCAATGCATAAAATGGAATGTATAGAATTTAATGATAGAACCTTGTAGTAGCAATTGTGTATGAGATGCCCTTGAGTGGGTGGATGTATCAAATGAATAAACTTAGATCAATGTATATGCCCCCAGTGGGTAGATGATAACAAGTCTAGATCAGTGTAGTGGACTAGAGTCCTGTATGTAATCTATAATAACTCAACAAGTGAAGCATATGTGTATGATAAAACTAACTATACTAAGATAGATAGCATATGTAATAACTAGCAAGTAGTAAAAATGTAAACATAACACTTCTTACAATCTATAAATTTTGTATTTTTGAAATATTTGAATGTGTTTATATTTTGACATGTTATATTATTTTTGTATTTTTTGTATATAATCTATATAAAATTAAATGAAAATAAACTATGTACAAGGAGAAAGAGAGATAAGAAATTATGTATAAGTAAATACTAGAAAAGTAAATGAAACAATATACAAGCAAAGTGTGATGTGTTTAGAGACCCAAAAACACATCCATGGGATGTGGATAATCAAATAGTGGATCTAGTGGAAGACCATCTAGTGTCAAAAATTGAATCTATCCAAAATTAAATAATTCATCATCATCATCATCATCATCATCATCATCATCATCATCATCATCATCATCATCATCATCATCATCATCATCATACCAATCTATATGTATCACTGGGGCCTTATCCTTGGCATGAGTCTAGAGTTTGTACATCTGAATGGTGTGTTGCTTAACTATGTAAGATGCCTCTCGTGTGGTCCCAGGGTAAACCATATTAGACTATAGATGTGAAACATGTGGTTCTCATCTATTTCATCATGTAATATGTGAACCATGTGTCCCTAATGAGTGAATGTCAATCATCTATTTAATTAATCAATTGTGGCATCCATTCCCTATAACCATGTACTACCAAGTGTAACATGTATATGATTATCTCTACTCAAAATAAAGAATAATGTATTAGCCACCTTGGGGGCATATGAAAATGGTAGTATAATATTTCCAATGGAATCTTGATAGTGTATAGCATGTTGTATCTCACTCTTCTAATAACCAATGTGGTGTAAAATGCTAAAGTGCAAGTAGTAGGATCAGAATCCTCATCTATAGCCACATGGGAAAAATATATGTGTACTACAAAGATTTGTATAGTCAATGGATCATGTCATGAATATTTATATCAATGATGACTCTATTTTGATACTCATATATATGAATTAGATCATATCACTAGTGGTGGTGGTGCCTATGGAGTTGGATGTTGTATGATCTAGATAGTGCCATTAGCCTTAAATTTATTTAGTTTATGCTATAGTTTTGAGCATGTGTCTGTGTCATGTCTTATGAGTCTATGAAAGTGGAAAAATAGTTACCCTTCCTATGATGATAATCTACTAACTGATTTATACCAAACTATGGCAAATATCATCAATCCTCTATCAATTAGTAGTTATAGGATCTAGTGTGTTATGTCCTATGAACTCCCTACCTGAATTTGTATGGCTGAATCAATATCCATGAATGTGACCATATGTATTGAATGGATCAATGGATATGTTTCTAACTATAGTTGAATATGGGATCTCATTGTAGGAGCCTAAACTAGTGATTCTAATCATGTAGGGTGAGGTATAATAGTCTTTGAATTATCTTTGTACTCTCTTTGGCCCACTAGGGTAAAACTCAATCCACATAAATAATCATCATTATCTATAGGTGGTTGATCATCCTCTATAGTGGCCTATGAATCTGTGTCATAGTTATGAATGTAAGCCTCTTTTGAATTAACAAGTAGTGGTAAGTTCACTATAAGGATCTCATCATCTATCCTAGGTGTGGATGTTTGTACTGTGAGAGGTTATTCCTCTATGATTGATAAAGCTAATTATGGTGGGAGAGGTTATTCCTATATAATTGGTGAGGGTACCTATATTGTAGAAAGCTTTGGAGGTGGTATGTGAACAATCTTACTAGACTCACCCACCTCATATGTATGCATCTGATCAATGGGAATCCTATGAGGTGAGGGTTAGATGAGAACATGAGGTGTCCCTTTTGATGATTTACTCACTGTTTCTATCTAATTTTTTTATTTTTCAAAGTGTGTAGAGTAGAAACTAGTTATGAAGGGTGTGTATAAAAACTTATTAAAATGTGCACATTGAATCTAGATGATTGTGAAAAAATCTTATTTGGCTAGGAAATAATACCCACAAATAATAAAACACTACCACACACTTCTTTGTTAGACAAGGAGATGGGTGGATTGCCTAGTGTAAGATAGATCCTAGAAGCAAAAGCTTTTTAGGAGGCTGTCAATCCACCTACTTTTACCACTTAAGATTGATATATAAAAATGAAGGAAACATGTATTTAAAATATCAAATTGAAATTAAATATAAAAAATAACCTAATTTTAATTAATTAAAACTAAATGCTTTTTTTAAATGATTAAACTAAAGTAAATAGTCTGAATAATTAAAATTACTAAAAAATAGCTAAAATCAAAGTTTTGATTCTTAGTTTGGTGAAATGGCAAGGGTCAAAAGAGTTATGTGGTTGGGGTTGGAAAATGGTTGATATGGTAAAGGTTCAAGGTGTGAAGGTTGGAAAGGATAGGGCAACAAATGATTAAGGTGGCAAAAGGGTAAGGGGATAAAGAGAGTGAAGATGGTAAAGAGGGAAATGGGAGAAGAGGTAAATGGATAAATGGGAAAGGAAAATGAAGAGGCTAAGGGGAATGGATATAGATTCCAATAGAATAATAATGCCAAAGGGTGGGTTTTGAAGTCGAGAAATAATATGCCAAGAGGGATAAGAAATTAAATTATAACAAATAAAACCAAGGTTACATTCCAAGCTTGAAGAAGAATGTTGATGAAGATGTTGGTGTTAAAGTTGTTGAAGAAATTTTAGTATAATTTTGGTAGAACTTTCATGCTTTGGATCTTCTCTCGAAGATGATGATGATCTCCCTCAAAATGATGACCTCCTTCAAAAACCTGCAACAAAAATGTTGACAACAAAAGGCTAACTTCCAACCTCCACTTGGGTGAAGGAGAGGGGGGTATTTATAGCATTCTTATGTGAAGAAACATGCCAAAATAGAGGAATATTGAATCAACTCAAATTTATCCAATTGGTGCATGTTTTAGTCAAGGTGAGGTTGGTGGGGATTCCCATGTGGGTTGGAAAATCTTCCACTTTACACATGAATCCAAGTCTGAATGTAAATCATGCATATGGGTTTGAATAAGACCGAAGACCTTTTAACACCCTTATTTTTCATCATCCAAATGTGGCACCATTTTCTATGTGGGGTGATGAAAATTCCAAGGTGAGGTTGGTGGAGATTCCCATGTGGGTTGAAAAGTCTCTCATTTGGGTTGGTGAGACTCCATTAAGGTTAAAAAGTCAAATATGGGTGCTCTTTGTCTTTCCCAAAGTCTTAAAGAGGTAGGTATCTCTTTTAAAGTCTAATTTCATATGGGAAGACAAAAATACATGTTGAATAATGACCTCTTAAGGGGAAATTTTCCACATTTTAAGGGGGGGCTTATGATGTTTGAATGAGGTCATCAATCACTTTAGGAAGGGTCCCAAGTGGGGTATGATGTTCCACATCAATCCACATCACTTCTAAGCCACATCATTTGCCATATCACCTCCCATATTAATTGACATGTCACATTCCATGTCATTTGCCATGTCATCATGAATAGTGTTGTGGTTCCCATAGTGAATAGTGAGGGTGAATAGTACTTTCAAATAGCGATTTTGAATGATATTTGTGACTAGGAAAATAGTGATTTGGTTAGTTAAGAGGGGTTTTGTAAATGTTTAAGAGCTTTTATGGGATCTCAAGGCATTTATGCATCAAAAACTATAAGTGTGTAAGTTTCTAGTGTCTACATTTTGCCCCTTTTTGTTATGCAACCTTGAATTGATAAGCTACAAAATAAAAAATAATCACTTAGTCAAAGGTTAGGGTGCCTTGAGTATGGGAGGAGGTGTTCCCCCTCAAATTAAGAGTTGATGAGGAAAGGTCAAATCGGGTGGAGGTTTGATAAGCAGTTGATGGGGAGGCACTAGGTGGTGTCACAAGGTAGTTAGGTATGTGAAATGCCATTGGGTTCACAAAATATGACTAATCACAATATTCAAGATTATGTAGAGACTAAAGGTGCCAATGTTGATAAAAAAAGGTTAGGATCTAAGATAAAGACATGGTAACCGGTCCCTAGCATTGGTCATAGCTAATCGGGTTAGTCTTATCAAGGTTCCTAGACTGGATCAGTGTTGACTTAGGTATCTAGGGTAGGAAGTGCTCCTAAGAAAAATAAAAATGGTCTAGTTTTGCATGAGGTGGTGAAAAAATTTAAAATTTAAACATGTCAAGGTTGGTCATTATAGGCAAAATTTATTGCAAAAAACACCAATGTTCTAGGTCAAAAACAACTAACATCAAGGTTGATGTGGTAAAAGTGTGGGTGGATTCAGTATGGGTTAGAAGGGTAATACTTGAATGATTTTAATATTCTGTGAACTAAAAGTTTATATTTTAGTAAGAGATCATTATTATATTGATAGGACCCATTGACCTGGTTGACCACAAGCTAGGAATCATCAAAGACATGGATTGTCTTAATTCCCAAGCTTTGAGTAGTTTAGAGACCTATCACTAGGGATTCATACTTAGCCATATTATTGGTGAAATCAAAGTCAAGTTTGAAGGAGAGAGGAAGGGGTTCACCACTGAGAGGAATGATAATAACTCTGGCATCCCCTCCTTGTTGACATTTAGATCTATCAAAGAACATGGTCATTTGGTAGGTTATGTCATCTTCTTGAAAAAGAGTCATGATAGACTCATTCAAAAAGGCAAGAGGGGGTGGTTAGTTATTTTCTAGAGGAGATTCAACCAATTTATTGCCAATGACCTAACCTTTAATTGACTTTTATTGGAGGAATTCAAGGTCAATTTTAGCTAGGATCATGAGCCACTTAGCCATACGTTGATTTTGGTATGGTTTAGAGTGTATATATTTAAACGAGTCAGTATTAGTGATGACATAGGTTTTATGGTTAAGAAGGTAGTGGAAGAGTTTAGTGGCCATGAAGGTCAATGTTAATCAGAGTTTCTTGATGTGTGTATACCAAGTTTCATATTCTACAAGCATATGGCTAATGTAGTATACAGCTTCTTTTTTTGTTGTTCATCTCAGTGAGCCAACATTGCCCCTAGGGAATGGTTGGTGGTAGAAATATATAGGTAAAAGGGGTGGTCATCCTTCAAAGGGGTGAGGATAGGTGGTGACAAAAGGTATTGTTTGAGTGAATCAAAGGCCTTTTGACAATCACTACTCCACTTGAAAGAGACATCCTTCTTTATAAGGTGATGAAAAGGTTGACACCGGTCTAAAAGTTGGGAAATGAAATGGCAAATGGATTAAAGTCTTCCTTGAAGGATGTGGAGTAGTTTAAGGTTGGTTAGAGGAGTCATGTCCAAAATTGCTCTAACTTTAGTAGGGTCTACTTTGATTCCATGAAGAGAGATGATGAATCCAAGAAGCTTTCCTAAAAGGACCCCAAAAATGCATTTCTTGGGATTTAGGTGAACATTATAATGGATGAGGCATTTAAATATGATCGTAAGAATAGCCAAGTGGCCTTTTTGGAGTTTTGATTTCCTGAGAAGGTCATCCACATATTCTTCTATGATATTATAGATGATATAATAGAAAATATAAGTCATGGCATGTTGGTAGGTTGTACCAGTGTTTTTTAACCTAAAAGGCATGACTTTATAGTAGAAAGTTCTCTAAGGGGTTGTAAAAGCAGTTTTATGTGATCTTTAAGAGAAATCAAGATCTCATTATAACCCAAAAACCCATCCATGAGAGATAACATCTCAAAAGCTCAACGATTCTTCATTCTTTCAATGATACTATGGCTACCACCTTGGGCATAGTTATCCTCCATATTTAAGTAGGACCTTGTACTATTCCTAAACTCTTTTATGCTATATAAAGAGAGTTTTAATAAAATATTTTACTCAGATGCCCTTAGATTCATGCCATGATTTTTGTCCCTTCCACCCTACATCAATGTTTCAAGTTTGAAAATGAAGGGTAAGTTATGACTATCCAAGTTGACCCTAGTCCTTTTACATCTTGAAATATGACATATTAGCCCAATGATGTCCTTCTTCCTCTCTTATCCTTTACACAACCATCTACCAACAACACAACCTCACCAACTAAATCCCATATAATTTCCACACCTACTATTGAGGAAGCTTCCACTAGCTCATTTATCCCCTCTTCCCAAATTCTTATAGAAGACCCTATGACAACCACATTCCAACATCTTTCTTTTGGGGAATATAGACTCATAGCCTTAGATGCCTTCTTTACCCCCAAAAAATATGGGAATCTCAAACATGACCCTACTTATGACCCTAACATTAGAACCATCATCCCCATTGGTCTCCCTAACCATCAAACAAATTTCATTTATGAGGAACTTGATCATCCACTTCCAGTCCCTACCACTACATCATCCATATAACCATTTACCTCTAAATTTCCTATCTTAGAAAACCAAAGCTTACTAGGTTATATCTTCATAGATGTGTTCTAAAAGGATTTGGCCTCGATCGTTATGAACAAGGGCCTCATGAGTTACCCCATTTAAAAACTTTGCAACCTCATGAGTCATTTGGCCTTGGGTATAAACCACCTCAAGAATCCACCAATTCACCCAAACCCATTACCACCATAGAGGAAGATATCCCATCCTTGCCAACCCAATCACTTTCTCCACATGAAGACCTTGATATCATCCCTCCTAACTTTTTTTTTATCAATACTATAAGTTTGGGCCCTCTCATCTACACAAAGAGTGGCCAAACCAAGGTCCTTCCACTCGTACATCTTGAAATGATAGAGAATGATTCTCCCACCATCAAGATGATGATTCCATTATTACCCACCTAGGTGTAGGGAAGTCTTTTATCCTAAAAATCCCTTCCTCCTAAGGCCTTGACTATGTTGAATTAATCTAACATTGATATCAACTTGGGCACTTTGGATGACCCCCACATTGTCAAATTAGGTCAATCATTGAATACCAAGGAACTTCAAGATTTCTCCTCTTTCTTCCAAGACCACAACATAGCCTTTGTTTGGTCTTACAATGATATGCCTGTGATTGACCCCACCATTTCTACCCATAACATAGTCACTCACTGTGATGCTAAGCTTTTTAAATAGAAGCTTCAATGTATGCATCCTTGCATAACCCTTCTCATTAAATAAGATATTCAACATCTCCTATTTGTAAACTTCATTCAAAATATTGACTACCCCTAATAGGTCTCAAACATCACACCTATTACCAAAGTCAATGGGTGTTTATGAATTTATGTGGACTTTCCTAACCTTAACCTTACTTGCCCCAAAGATGGCATCCCTCTCCTTAGTGTTGACCAGCTTGTTGATCTTACCACTAGCCATGATGTTTTTAGGTAACTAAAGCTGGTCATAACCATGGGAGGAGATAATATTGATGTTGTCTCCCCCATCGATCATCACCCTTTTGATCTGGGTTTGATTGATAAATGACATAATGAAGAGAGGGGGATCAAGATCCTCTAAATGAATATAAGGTACTTTTGAATTTTTAAATGTGACAAGGTTGGAAGTCTGAAGGGTACCAACAAAAATGGCTAGAAGTTAAGGATCATCATGTTGGACCTCGATGGATTGTAGAGCCTCTATGAGTACTTGATGGTGATGGGGGAAGTAGATATTAACTCATACAAGCTCATCTTCATTGGATTTTGGTGAAGTTTCCTGAGGATAGCTTTTTGGATGGATATTGCATATGTGTTAGGGTATGGAGGATTAGATGGAGAGGCACCTAAGATAGACACCTTAGGTTTGTTTTGAGATGGATAAGGTTGGGTATTATTAGTTTAGGATTTTAGGAAGCGGTAAGTCCAAGGAATAGATGCCTTAGTCTTCCCTTTATCCTTTTATTGGGCCCAAGATCAGGTAACCATGTGAATAGTGTGGATAAGGGGGTTCTCTAGGTTGGATGGTTTCTTTGGTTCCTCCTCTTCACTTTTAGGTGAGACCAAAGGTCAAATGGGTTGAGTAGGTGGTTATATTGGCAATGGGGATGAGGGAGGTTTGTCCAATGATCATCATCTTTATATAAGTTTTGTAATAGTATTTGGAGAGTTTTATAGTTCTTAGTGTCATGTCCTGGTGCCTTATGATATACACATATCAAGTTATCATTAAACCAAGAGGGTTTGGTACATGAAGGGTCAAAGGGTTAGATGGGTGGTAATCTCAAGGAAGAAGTTTACAATAACTGCTAGAGGGTGGTCAAGTAAGATTTTGCTAAAGGTGGTTAAGGTTTAGTGGTTTTTATTTTGGGTGTTGAAGTAGATAGTTGTGGGGACATGTGTTTGGTGATAGGTGTCTTAGGTAAAGTGGTATACTTGGCTAACAGTTTTGGTTTGGGTAAGGTGGTTGATGAGCTAGAGGAAAATGATGGTAAGGTAGGTAACTTAAGGATTATCGGTGTAGTGGGGAAAGGTGCTTTAGAGAGCAAGTATGAAGGTGTGACCAATAAAGGTGGTAGGGTTTTGGTGAAAATGGTGGATTTTGTGTTTAAGGTAGAGGGATGGGGACCCAAAATGGAGGGTGAGGTTGAGGGAGGTAAAATATGGGGTTTTGGGCTCTTTGATGATTTTACCTCTTTGGTTGTTTAAGTTAGTTTTGGAGGGGATTTGGTCACTTTATTTATCTTGGTGGGTTTAGGTGTTTGAGGGTGAATCAATTTGGAAGGGGTTTTGGTTGGTTGGGTGGAGGTTTTAATTATTTTATAGGGGCTAGGTTGGTCTATCAAAGAAGGGGTTAGAAGTTCCAGTTTGGTTCGCTTACCTTCATCTTGACCTTTGATTAGAATGTTTTGAAATTAGAGGTTGGGTAGATAGAATCATCTTCTCTTGTGAGATAGCTTCCAAAGAGGGGGTGGATGGTTTTGAGATAGGGGAGGTAGGTGTGGTATCCTCCAATGGAGGTGTGGATATGGTTGCTTCCTTTGTTTGGTTATCCAAAGGAATAGAAGGCAGTCTTTTTTCTTATAATAGGGGAATGGGGAAAAAGTGGTTGAGATAACATTTTTTTTTCAATGGGTTCACTAGTAACCACATTAATAGTATGTGCCTCATGAGATGGTTTGGGTTTATTTTCATGATGAGGGGTAGAAGGAGCATGATCAGGGAAAGTTTTGTAGAATATGTTAAGGGCTTGGTTTGGTGGTGTATTAGGATTATCTAATATAAGATCCCCCTTATCAATAAGGGATTGGAAAAGGTATTTAAAGGTATTGCATCTGTTGATGTCATGTCCTATGACTTAGTGAAAATAAAAATGGTCATTATCATTATACCAATTAGGCATAGGGTGAGAAGTATCAAACTAGTAGGGTGGTTTAATTGGTGGAAGTTGGATGATTTTGGATTTTTGTAACTTTTCCAAAATGGAAGGATAAGGCTCCCCATGTAGAGTTAATGGCTTATGGTTATTCCAAGTTTGGTTTCATTAGTTTTAGTTTGGATAGTTAAAGAGGTTGGAGGTTTGGTTCCTTGGGTTTTATTGGTTGGTAGATGGCATAGGTGTAGCTTTAAGGATAATAGCATTGGCGGTGGCTTTACTCTTGGAATTGGTATTGATTGTGTTGTTTAGTTTGGAAGGAGAGGACTCATTGGTTTTGTAAGTTGGGTTTTTATTCTTCAACTTTAATCTTCCCTCATCAATGGCTCTATTCTATATTTTGTGATCCATGGTAAAAGCTTCATCGAATGTCTGAAACCTTTGGACACGTAATGTGGATGAGATGTGTTTTACACAACCCTAGGCAAAGAGTTTTATAAGCTCAGATTGAGGCAATGAAAAGGAAATTTGGTTTATTAGGATCCTCTAACGAGCCATGAAATTGGAAATAGATTCATCTTCAAATTTCCAAATGGAGTAGAGGTCATTAATAGAAACTTTCTTGGATATATTGATCAAAAAGTGATCCAAAAATGTTTGGGCTAGTTGGGCGAAGGAGAAGATGGAGTGTTTTAGGATGGCACTATACCAATCCAATGTTAGTCCAAAAAAGGACATAAGAAAGCTATGGAGGAAGAGAGTGTCATCATAGGCAATCAAGTAACATGTGTGCCTAAATTCTCTTAGATATTATTAGGGGTCCTCTTTGCTTTGAAATTTAGAGAATTTTTGCAACTCCCATTATAAAGGATATGGTTGAAGAGGGACAGATGGATGGATGGGTTCATTGCAAATTTGTTCATAAGAGATAAGGTTATGTGACTCCAAGATTAATGATTCAAGGGTATTCATCTTCTCCATTAGCATCTTGACCAAGTCCGTTTGGGGTTGTTGGGTTGGATAAGTATATGACATGTTTTGTTGCATTTGGGTGACATGGGAATAACTAGTAGATGGTTGGGATGATGTTGTGTGTGTGTGTGAGGTCATGTAAGGTTGGGTGGAAGGTGAAGGTATGTATACTTATGTGTCAGGAATATATTGATAAGATTTCATGGGTACATGTTAGAAGGTTGAGGTTGAGGGGTTTATGTGTGGCATCAAAGTGGTTAGTGGGTTAGTTGGTTGAAGGTGGGTAGTGACCAAAGTGTTTATAAGGGGAAGTGTTTTTGGTATGGAGAGCACTAAATTTTGATATTGATTTATGGTTGAGGTATTAGTTTCTACCAAAGGGAGGATGGAAGGAGTGGAGGATAATGCCATAATAGGTGGGGTGTAGGTGATTAAGGGTAGGGTTGAATCCACTTGGGGTGTGATAGGAGGTGTTTGGTTGGGGGGTGGAAGGTTGGTTTAGGTTTTGGTGGATGGGATGTTGGAAGAGGTGTGGATCAACAATGGTTGGGTTGAAGTAGTACCCACCATAAGGTTGGGTAGCATGTCAAGAGGGGTTTCAATAGAGGGGTTTTGATAGAGCAAAAGGGGTGTGGTGAGGCATGGTATTAAGGTAGTGTTGTAAAGTTGTTTCTAACTATTTTTGATTTTTCACATTCAAAAGGAATAAGAAACTAAAAGTAATTGGTCAAGGGTTAGATGATACCCAGATGAAGTTTGTGCATCATTATCCAGACGTTGTAGGGACTCCTCTTTGGCTGTGGAGGATGACACTTGTAGAAGAAAGAGACTCAAACACAGAGATTGTTAGATGGATGTAAGGTGGACTGCCAAGCAAAAGCTCGGTCCCAGAAGTGCAAAGAATTCCTTATGGGATGACAGTCCACTAGTTGATAAAAATAATGTCAGATAAAGAGAAATAATGAAAGACATAAAGAAATAGAAATAGATAATGCATACCTGATCCCTTGTAATCTATCTTCCACAGTCACCAATGTCGGTTAGTCTATCATTGTTAGTTGATAAATGTTGCTGACGTCGATTAGCTACCAACGTCAGTAGGGGAAATGGGCCTGGAGGCCGATGTCAATCGAGGCAATGGGGCTTTGGATGAGTGTCAAGTTGAGTCTGTGGTCGACAAAATGGTCTGAGAGGTAAAAGGGTCTGTGTAGGGTTATAGGGAGACTGATAAGGTCTGTAGAAGGTCAGAGGGAGAGGATAAGTTGTCAAAAAGGAATAAGAGTATGAAGAAGGCTTCTCAACCTTTTTAGGAAGAAGTCAGGTTGGGGCTAGTTGACAGCTGAGTCTAGTTGATAATACTTAGAAGTAATGAAAAGAAGTTAATTGCTTATACATTCTAAATTATTGAAATGATAAAAAGGGCAGAAGAATACTTACCTCCTACTTGGTGCAGAGATAGAGGTGTTTGAGATGCTTGTCCCTATTGTGTCTATAGCCAAAAGAGTGTTGGTTGAAGTCTGATGATTGATTTCAGAGAGTTCCTGTTGATATCCAGGTCTGAGAACTGAGAGAGGAAGAGAGGTCAAATTCTAGGTCTTTGATTCAGGATTGTGATTTTTGCATCCCAGGGGGAAGAGAATTCACCTTCGAGTTGTTTTAAGTGACCAACATCAGCGATTCTACTGGTGTCGGCCAGCTGTAACCAATGTCGATGGCTAGAAGAAGGGAAAAAAGGCTAAAATTAGCCTTTTTCCCATTCTTCCAATTGCCAGGGTCAATTGGTCATAGGAAAACAGTTGAAGGTGGATTAAATAAGTGTGAGAGGGTTGAAATAGGTCATAAATTAGTCATAGGGTGATGGGAGGCATCCAAGGAGAGGTATCCAAGGTGGGGTGAGGTGTCATGGGTGAGGTGTCAAGGGTGTTATTAATTTAAAATAGTTAATTTATTTTAAATTAATAATTGTGTGGGCTAGGAATGTGTTAAAAGTGGACCAAGGGGACCAAGGGGGGGAGTCGACCAAGGAGTAGACACGATTTTAGTGTCTATATTTGCCCCTTTTTGTCTTGTTGGTTGTTCTTGACGAATTTCAAGACAAAAATAGGTGTAAGTTACCCCAGGTATGGAATGAGGTGTTCCCCCCTCAAAGCAGGAGTCGAGGGAAGAGAACCTAAGATCAGGTGTCAATTTGACAGAGAGATGGATAAATACGGTGAAGGTAGAGTGAAAACGATGCAATAGTTGAGATTATGTGCATACCACTTCACGAGATGGTCAGGTCAAATTGTCATGGTCAAAGGTCGAGGAGTGCTAAAATTGAAATAATTAGTCCCCAGCATTTAGTCATAGTTGATTGGGTTAAAATGATCCAAGCTGTAGCTCCAATGGTCGTCGTGTTCCAAGCATCCCAGGCTCAGGAAGTGCTCCTGGAAAACATGAAAATGTCACAAGTAGTGGGAATCAACTTGCTCTCGATCCAATACTTGTGAGGGTCAAAATGCAGGTTGCAAACAATTTTGCTAACCATTTGTGAGGTAGCATACATGCAAAAACAACCAAGGCAAAGTTGTCTTGGAAGTGGTCGTGGTCTGAGGAGATAGGCGTGATCTCCATGGTTGTTGGTCGAGTTGAGTTGAGATAGTTGGTCCATTAGATGGACGGACAAAGGAATGGCTGAGCTAACCTCAGAGGACCCCATGTCAATTGAGTGTTGCCTACATAGCCCCTGTTTGAAAGGCCTCAGGCCAATGTAGTTCTCCCTAAAAGGGAGTAAGAGGTTCAGGGTTATGGATGGGTTAGATGATGTTAAGGGTAGAATGGTTTGTCCATCAAGTAGAGGAACAAATGGATGTGGCTGAGCTAACCCTAGAAGACGTCATGTCATCTGAGTGCTGCCTACATAGCCCTGGTCATTAGGGCCTCAGACCAATGTAGTTCAGATGAGGAGGCAAAATGGTTGATGATTGGTTTGGACTAGGTTAAGGGTAAAATGGTTTATCCATCAAGTAGAGGAACAAATGGATGTGGCTGAGCTAACCCCAGAAGATGTCATATCATCTAAGTGTTGCCTACATAGCCCCAGTCATTAGGGCCTCAGACCAATGTAGTTTAGATGAGGAGGCAAAATGGTTGATGATTGGTTTGGACTAGGTTAAGGGTAGAATGGTTTGTCCATCAAGTAGAGAAACAAATGGATGTGGCCGAGCTAACCCCAGAAGACATCATGTCATTTGAGTGCTGCCTACATAGCCCTGGTCATTAGGGCCTTAGGCTGATGTAGTTCTCCCTAAAAGGGAGGAAGAGGGTTGGTTGTGGATGTGGGTTGGATGAGGTCAACTCATGGTTAAAAGGTAATATAGTTTGTACATCAGGGAGATGAACAAACGGATGTGGTCGAGCTAACCCCAGAAGACGTCATGTCGACTGAGTACTGCCTACATAGCCCCTATTTTGAGGGCCTCAGGCCAATGTAGTTCAGATGAGGAGGTAAAATGGTTGATGATTAGTTTGGTTAGGTTATAAATGATGAAGGTAAGATGATGTTACAGCCTTTTCTATATCATGTGATGGTGTATTATGTAACATTGGTGATGTGGTCTTTTCATCCCTAGTAATTTTCCATATTTGTGATGGATGTATGCTAAAAAAATGAAATGAGGTTATTTATGCTTCAGCAAGTAATGGTTTATGCTTAACATAAATTGTGTGGTCGATAGTTTCCATGTGTATTGTTGTCCATAGAAACTATGTGAAATGGACTATGTCATGTTGGTGGTCTGAAAATGTTTTGATTTGGTTGGGTATGGTTGAGAAAATGATTTGGTTGAATGTGACCAAAGGTGTGGATAAGAAGTGAAAGGCGCATTGCTCTTTCATTGACAAGGACCATAATGATAGCATAAGTAGGGGGTTTTAGAAACAAAAGCCCCGTTCATGCATTACGTCATTGACCATTGGTTATGTTAGAGAAGTAATTGAATCACTTTGACATTAAAATGAGCTTGAAATCCCTTGAGTAGGTGATGTGAAATGGGAGGAGAGGGTAACTCTTTTTAGTAGGGATAACTTTGCCCCTTTTTATAGGAGACCCAGAAAATGACTACAAGTCAAGTCCATGACCTTTTTTTTCTTTTTTTTTTGAGCAAACTGATCAATGCGGGAAGTCTACGTAGAGATGTCATTTTATTTTTTGGTCATTTGTGAAGTTGATCGATGCGGGAAGCTTCTAAGAGGGTGTTGTTTGTATCAAGATTTATGTATAGCCATCCTTCGAGGGAGTGGTCTATATTTTTGCTTTATATATATTTGAGGGCTTTGAATAGCTGTCCTTCGAGGGAGCAGTCTATTAGCTATAGTAATGATGATGTAGCTGTCCTTCGAGGGAGCAGTCTGCATTTAGAATTTTATGACCTTTTGATATTTTGACATGCCAATTTATTTTTGACAAAAATTTTAGTCATGGACAACACTATAAAAATTTGAGGGCTCCCTTTTATTAGGACAAAGCATTCATACTTTATAAAAGGGTTACATTGGGTTTGCTTTAGGGGAATAGGGTTGAAAGAAAGAGGATAGGAGTTGCTCAAGGGATGAGCTCAAGTTAAATATCAAGTGAATGAGTACTCGACTAACAGTAGAATGGTCACAGATGTAAGGCATTAAGGGGATCATTTTTTTATCAGCTTTCAAAAGAAGATAGATGATAAGTCCCTGATCTATGCTTATGTGTCATGATGTAAGGTTCAAGCCAATTAGGAGCAAACTTGCCTCATTTACTTCTCTCCATATTGGTCACGTGTTGGTTGATGTTGGACATGAAGTTGGTTGATATGTGGTCAATTCTTGGTTGATTGATGTTTGGTCAATGCTTGTTAATGTTTGGTCAAGGCTTGGTCGAGGTTGATGTTTGGTCGAGGCTTGGTCGAGGCTTGGTTGATATTTGGTCGATGTTTGGTCGGGGCTTGGTCGAGGCTTGGTCGAGGCTTGGTCAAGGTTTGGTTGATGTTTGGTCGGTGCTTGGTCGGGGCTTGGTCGAGGCTTGGTCAAGGCTTGGTTGATGTTTGGTCGATGTTTGGTCGAGGTCGGTCGAGGCTTGGTCGAGGTCGGTCGAGGCTTGGTCGATGCTTGGTCGAGGTCGATAGTCAGGATAAAGTCAAATTCCCCCAGTCACTTATGTGACAGGGAGAATGCCTGACAGACTTAGTTTGAGAGGGCAAGATCCTGATCTTCCATGTTGGAGGTTGGAATCTCAGAATGACTGAAAGTGATGGAGGCAATGGTTGGTAATGATGTGACCAAGCAGCCAGTGGTTGGGGGTCTTTGAGTTGGACCTTCACTATCTGTAAGGCTTTGATCAAGGCTTGATGATGTTGTGGAGAGTTTTGTATGAGGTCATACAAAGATGTCTTCACAGAGGTTTGGCGACATTGTTTCACCATGGGGTCATTAATTGGCTTCAAATATGTTGATCGAGGTGTGCCCAAGATAGTAATCTTGGGTTTTGGTTGTGATGAGGGCTTGATGAATGGATATGTTTGGAGGAGAGAAACCTTCTCTTTCCATTTATTCTGCATGGTTTGTGACCTATTGGCCACATTGATGGTGTTGATTTCAAATAAAGGGGTTGAAGGTGATCGAGAGACCACAGTTTGATGATGGGCCCCCGATTTAGGTGAGGATGTTTGAGAGGTATGTGATGGTGTCGATGGTTTAGTTAAAGGGTGGTCACAAGGATCCTTGGTGAGAAGGGTGTCCCTTTTGAAGTGTTGACGAATGACCACTTTAGCACAGCAACACTCAGTGTCATGTCCAGGTGTGTGATGATATGCACAAAATTTAGTGTCATTGAACCAGGATGGCCTTGATCTGAGAGTTGGTGAGTGTGATGGTGAAGAGGTTTGGGGGACATGAGATGATGTTGGATATTTGTTGACAGTATCCTTAATAAGAGGGGTGTCTTTATTGATGAATTGGCGAATGGCAACCTTAAGGGCACAACAATTTTCAATGTCATGCCCAGGTGTGCGATGATATTGGCAAATTTTGGTGTCATCGAACCAAGATAGTTTTGGTATGAGAGGTTGAAATGGTTTGATAGGCAGAAGAGTGATGTTAGAAGATTGTAAAATTTGGTGTAACAGCAAGGTGTAAGAACCTACTAATGGGTCTGCACGTTGTGTTGTAGTAAAAGTTGACAACTTCTATTTAGAAGCTGTTTAGGGAGTGTTTTGTACCATCCTTTTGTTTAGCAGTGTGGCCAAATGCGTAGATGACACTTTCATGGTAGGAGGCATTGGATGTTTTGAAGGGGGTATGTTTTTGTTAGGTGTTGGTCATAATGGAGGTGATTTGTTTTTGTTGGGTGTCGGAGTAGGAAACACTCCTATTAAGGTGGATGGGTGTGGGCCCAAAATGGAGGGCAATGGTGATGATGGGAGAAAAGTTTTCTGATGGGGTTTATTAGCCTTCTTTGGTTTACTGTGAGGACTGCTATTACGGGGGGCGAGGTTCAAATCAACCTTCACCGAATCTTCTTCAGTCGAAGTGGGTGAGGCAGCTAGTTCCTCTCTCGACAGAGAGGGGATTAGAGAGTTTGGCTCTTTAAGAGGGCAGAGCGTAGGGATGGTGATGGCGTTTGCGTGTGGTTGAGGAGTGGGGAAAGTATGATCCCCAATTGATGATAGGAAGGATGAAGGTGAGGCTAGTGGTGCTGGTATCGTCAAGGCATCCTCCAATATAAGAGAGGTCGATGGAGAACTAATAAGAGAAGATGGTTCGTCCACCTGTGGAAGATGAATGGGAAAAGAAGACTCTTCTTCTTGTGGTAGATAAATAAGTGGGCTAACCTCTTCAGACTGTGAGAGAGGTTGGTTAGGCACAAGAGGTGAGACCGTGTTGATTGTGCATATATTACGCTCTTGGGAGGCATCGATCATGGTCTACACATTATTTTGGCTAGGGGGATGGTTAGGAAAAGGTTGTCTAAAGATGTCGATGTTTTGGTTGGGTGGCACGTTTGGGTTATCCAAAACAAGATCACCTTTGCCTAGCATGTCTTGGACAATGTTTTTGAAGGTCTTGCAATTGTTTGTGTCATGGCCTTTGACACGGTGATAATTGCAGAAGTCATTTTCCCTATACCATGCAGGGATAGCTTTTAAAGGGTCAAATTGAGGTGGTCAGACTTGAGGGAGATTAAAGACCTCCTGCTTGACAATTTTATCCAACACAGACACGTATGATTCTCCTATAGGAGTATACTAATGATGTATATACCATTGTTGGAATTGTTTGGTGATGTTTTGTGATGTGAAAGGTTGAGATTGGTTGGTTATTGTAGAGGATGGTGATCTAACGACCACAATGTTTGCTGATCCTATAGATTTGGAGTGGGAAGAAGAAGTTCTAGAGGAAGGGTCATTTGACTTGGTGTTGGGGTTTTTACTCCATAATCTGACCTTGTTTTCCTCGATGGCACGTAGTTCAAGCTTCCTAGCCATCGTGAAAGCTTCGTCAAAGGTGCGGAATGTTTGGACCCATAGAGTAGATGAAATATGTTGGGCACATGCTTATGAAAAGAGCTCTATGAGCTCAGGTTGAGGTAAAGAGAAGGAGAGTTGGTTGATTAAGCCTCTCTAATGGGTGATGAAATCGGCTATTGATTCATCATCAAACTGTCTGATAGAGTATAGGTCCGTGATTGAGACCTTTTTGGTGATGTTGATCAAAAAGTGGTCAAGAAAAATTTGAGCCAGCTGGGTGAAAGAAAAGATAGAGTGACTAGTAAGAGAGCTGTACCAATCGAGGGCAGCACCAAAAAGTGACATGGGGAACGTGCGTAGCAACAACGCATCATCATGCTCTATAAGATAACAAGCATGTCTGAATGCTTGCAAATGTTGTTGTGGGTCTTCCTTACTCTAAAAGTAAACTTGGGAAGTTCCCATTGACTGGGATACGACCGGATTGGGACTGAGGGATGGATGGGCTCATTACAAATTTGGTCATATAAAAGGACATTGCTTGAACCCAAAATAGAGGTCTCAAGATTAGACATTTTGTCCATCAACATTTTGATTAGATCAGTTGATGAATTTGTAGATGGAGTGCCTCCTAGGTTGTAAGGCACTTGGAAGGTATTAGGAGGGGTGTATGACATAGTCGGTTGCACTTATATAGGTGCAACATATTGTTAACTAGTCATAGGGACAGAAGTGGAAGCCAAGGGTGGTTGTGTCATGAAGGTAGAAGGCATGACTAGGCTTGATGTTGCCAGAGGTGGTTGGATGGTGGTGATATTAGCCAAAGGATGAGTAGCCACCCTGGTGTTGATGGGTGCAAGAGTAGGCGGGATGGAGACAACTAGGTTTTGAAATGGTGTAGAACTTTGTTGAATAGTCTATGGTTGATGGGGGGCCGAATCCCCAATGGAAGTGGGTCCAAAGATATAAGGAGAAGCCACACTTTGAAGACTAGTCATGGGCGGGTTATTAGTTGGGGTGACGGCTTGGGTGTCTATGGGTTGGACTACAGTCATTGTTGATATGACTACCGTCTTGACTAAGGAGGTTGGCATCCCATAAATTGGGTTGCCTAAGGAGTCTCGCATTCAACTTCTCATGAGATAATGTTGAAGGGCCTTGAAATTGAGGTCAAGGAACCTTTCAAAGTCTTGATCCCCTTTAGGAACAATAGATGGTCGAGTCGGGGTTGGTTGGGTAGGAGTTTGTTTGGTCTCTGAATGATACTCCATTAGAGGACTAGTTATGGAAGGCGAAGGCAGAAGCGGTTGTTGCCTTACATGGTCAACAAGAGTTATGGTTTGAATACGTGTCAAAACCATTCAAGGCAAAAAGGGTCAAGTCCTAGAAACTGTGTTTTTCAGTCTCAAAAAACCAGAATGGGTGTTGGATAGCAAGAAAGCCAAGTTTTAAGCTTGCTATTTGAGAAGAAGAATTTTGGACACTGACTGACGTCGGTGAAAAAATTGATGTCGGTGAAATATGTTGCCGATGTCAGTCAGATAACCGATGCCGGCAAAGAAAAGTTGCCAACATCAGTGAGAAAACTTATGTCGATTACTGTGTTTTTCCAAAAAACTCAGAGAATTTGAAAGTTTTTGGAAGAAAGAAGAAAATGTCCTTACTAGCTCAAAAAAATAGATAAAAATAGAAATGAAGATGAAGACAAGCAGACCCTAAATGTTAAATCCTAAGAATAAAATTTTAGAATCATGTTGGCTTATGCCTTAGAAGAGTGTGTTTGGAAATTTGGCTTGTAGAATGGGTCCTAGAAGAAGTAGTCTAAGGTTGGTTTCGAGTTAGTTTTGGTACTCAAGATTTTGTGTTAGGTTCCGTACATGGCCTGGTGCTAAGGAGCAAGCTCCCCTCACTTTACGAGCCCAGAGATACGTTGGGTCGCTTACCCAGTATATACTTCCCCTAGAGTTTATACTCTGTCAGAGAACAGAGTGGGTTCTCCCCTTGGTAGTGAAGTCCAAGTGGGATTACCAGGAAGGGTAAGGTATCCGTTAGGTGATGAAATCCTAGTCAAACCTTGTCTCAGGTATGTTTAGATGTTTTAGTTGTGAAAGTGGTCTGGTCGTGTAAAATAAGTGTGCTACGATTTATTCATAATTCGTTTTAAGTTACTAGGTGAGCTAAAATTGCAAGCAAGAAGAAATGAAATGCAAAATATTTTTAAGCCCAAATTGAAATGTGTGTTCAGATGCAGACAAGTGGAGAAAAGGTTGAAGAGTATGAATTTCACTACTCTAGATGCAGGAAAGAAAGAAAAAGAAGGATTCTTTTTAACTTTGTTGATAGTGTCTTTTCAGAGAAGATAGAAGAAAAAGATGTAAAAAGAGACCTAATGCACCTATATGAAAAGTTTGCTTGTAGAATAAAAAGTATGAACCCAAGGAAAACCCTAGGGTCCCATCGGGCATGCCAGAATGTTTCTAACTATTTTTGCTTTTTCACATTCAAAAGGAATAAGAAACTAGAAGTAATTGGTCAAGGGTTAGATGATACCCAGATGAAGTTTGTGCACCATTATCCAGAAATTGCAAGGACTCCTCTTTGGCTATGGAGGATGACACCTATATAAGAAAGAGACTCAAACACATAGATTCTTAGATAGAGATAAGGTGGAATGCCAAGCAAAAGCTCAGTCCCAAAAGTGCAAAGACTTCCTTGAGGGATGAGAGTCCACTAGTTGATAAAAAAACATCGGATAAAGATAAATAATGAAAGACTGAACAAAAGAAATAAAGATAATGCATACCTATATTCTGCTATTGGTCTTCCACAGTCATCGATGCTGGTTAGTCTGCCATCATTAGTTGGTTAAAGTTACCGATGTCAGTTATTCTACTGATGTCAGTAGGGGCAATGGGCCTGGAGGCTGGCGTTGGTTGGGGCAATGGGGCTTTTGGACAAGTTTTAGGTTGAGTCTATGGTCGACAGAATGGTTTGAGAGGTAAAAGGGTCTATGTAGGGTTGCAGGGAGATTGATAAGGTCCACAGAGGGTCAGAGGGAGATGATAAGTTGTCAAAAAGGAGTAAGAGTATGAAGAAGGCTTCTCAGCCTTCCTAAGAAGAAGTTAGGTCGGGTCTAGTTGATAGCTGAGTCTAGTTGATAATACTTAGAAGTAATGAAAAGAAGCTAATTGCTTATACATTCTAAATTATTGAAATAATAAAAAGGGCAGAAGAATACTTACCTCCTGCTTGGTACAGAGCCAGAGGTGTTGGAGACGCTTGTCCCTGTTGTGTCTGTATCCAGAAGAGCATTTGGTTGAAGTCTGATGATTGATTTCAGAGAGTTCCTGTTGATGTCCAGGTTTGAGAGTTGAGAGAGGAAGAGAGGTCGAATTCTGGGTCTTTGATTCAAGATTGTGATTTTTGCATCCCAGGGGGAAGAAAATTTGCCTTCAGGTTGTTTTAAATGACTGACATCAGTGATTTCACTGGTGTCGACCGACTGTAACCGACGTTGGCAGCTAGAAGATGGGAAAAAAGGCTAAAATTAGCCTTTTTCCTATTCTTCCAACTGCTAGGGTCAATTGGTCATAAGAAAATGGTCTAAGGTGGATTAAATAAGCGCGAGAGGGTTGAAATAGGTCATAAATTGGTCATAGGGTGATGGGAGGCATCCAAGGAGAGGTATCCAAGGTGGGGTGAGGTGTCATGGGTGAGGTGTCAAGGGTGTTATTAATTTAAAATAGTTAATTTATTTTAAATTAATAATTGTGTGGGTTAGGAATGTGTTAGAAGTGGACCAAGGGGACCAAGGGGGAATCGACCAAGGAGTAGACATGATTTTGGTGTCTACAAAAGCCACCTGATTATTATCAAAGAAGGCAACAAAGTTAGGATCCCCTTCAGATGTGATTGGGTCCCTAGAAGGAGAGGGAGGAGGGGAACTCTCAATGTCTAAGGTATACTCTATAGGTGCGGAAGAAGATGGGGACTGATTAACTTAATTTTTGAATTGTTATCTGGTAATGACCATATGAGAAAATAAGGAATGAAAAGGTGAAGCTCTCAACTCAAACAAGAAGAAACAAAAAATATTTCAAATTAATAAACATAAACACTAGGAATGTGTTTAGCCTAGGATTACTTTTAAATTACTTTTGGCTTATGCCTTAAAGAGTTTGGAGGGGAAATTGGTTTGGTATGGGTACTAAAAAGGCAAGCTATAGTTGGTTTTTGGTTGTTTAGGTGATCAAAAAATATATCTATGTTAAACTTCAGTACGTGGATTGGTATTGGGGCCTACCCACTCACTTCACAATCATGTAGTGATAAGGGTGTCGGGTGCTTAGCCAATATATATTGAGTCCAAAGTATATACTCAACCAGAGAGCTGAGTTAGTTCTCCCCTTGGTGGTGAAATCCAAGTGGGATAGCCAAGAGGGAGTAAGGTTGTTGTCAGGCGATTAAATACCAATCATTCCTTATCTCAAGTATTTTTTTGATGTGTTTGTTATTCAATTTTTTGGCTTGGTGTGTGAATACAAGTGAAAGCTATGATAAAATTACTATTCCTCCTAGTTACTAGATGAACTAAGATCAGAAAATAATTCAATGGATGTAAAGTGTTTGTTTTAAACCCAAAATAAAATTTCAAATTTATTTAAATACATACAAAATCTCTAAATGAAATATTAAAATGAAATTCCTAATCCTACGATGATCATTCTTTTTATTTCTTTTAAAGATGCAAGGAAAATAAACTTTAACTTTTCTAAAAATGCAACTAAAACTTGTGTTTTTTCTTTTTTTTGTTTTTTGTTTTTTGTTTTAATAAAGAAAACAAAAAATAATTTTATTAAAAATTAAACTAATAACTCAACTAAGAATTCAAGAAATCATGCAACTAAGAATGTAAGTAAATATGCAACTAAACATGCAATTAAAAATGCAACTAAATGATTTTTTATTTTTTATTTTTACTAATGCAACTAAATGAATTTTTTACTAATGTATTTGTAAATTTCTTAAGATAACTAATGGACCCAATAAAACTCAAAGGGTCCCACAAGGCATGCGAAAATGTTTTTATCTAATTTTTTGTTTTTTCTAAGTGTGTAGAGTAGAAACTAGTTATGAAGGGTGTGTAGAAAAACATGTTAAAATGTGCACGTTGAATCCAGATGATTTTGAATAACTATTCTTTGGCTAGGAAATAATACCTATAAATAAGAAAACACTACCACACACTTCTTTGTTAGACAAGGAGATGGATGGATTGCCTAGCATAAGCTAGATCCTAGAAGCAAAAGCTTTTTAGGAGGTTGTTAATCCACCTACTTTTACCAATTAAGTTTGATAGATAAAAATGAAGGAACCTTGTATTTAAAATATCAAACTAAAATTAAATATATAAAATAACTTAAATTTAATTAATTAAAACTAAATGCTTTGCTAAGATGATTAAACTAAAGCAAATAGTCTGAATAATTAAAATTAGCTAAAAGCAAAGTTTTGATTCTTGGTTTGGTGAAATGGAAAGGGTAAAAAGAGTGATGTGGTTGGGGTTTTAAAATGGTTGATATGGCAAAGGTTTAAGGCATGAAGGTTGGAAAGGATAGGGCAACAAATGATTAAGGTGGCAAAAGGGTAAGGGGATAAAGAGAGTGAAGATGGTAAAGAGGGAAATGGGAGAAGAGGTAAATGGATAAAGGGAAAAGGAAATTGAAGAGGTTAATGGGAATGTATATGTATACCAATATAATAATAAGGCCAAAGGGTGGGTTTGGAAGTTAATAAATAATATGCCAAGAGGGATAAGAAATTAAATTGCAATAAATAAAACCAAGGTTACCTTCCAAGCTTGAAAAAGAATGTTGATGAAGATGTTGGCATTGATGTTATTGAAGAAATTTTAGTATAACTTGGATTATTTGGTTCTTCTCTCCAAGATGATGATGATCTCCCTTAAAATTATTATCTCCTTCAAAAACTTGCAACAAAAATGTTAACAATTAAAGGCTAACTTCTAACCTCCCCTTGGGTGAAGGAAAGGGGGGTATTTTTAGCTTTTTTGTGTGAAAAAACATGCCAAAATAGAAAAATATTAAAGATATTCGAATTTATCCAAGTGTTTCATGTTTTAGTCAAGGTGAGGTTGATGGGAATTCCCATGTGGGTTGGAAAATCTTCCACTTTGCAAATGAATCTAAGTTTGAATGGAAATCATGCACATGGGTTTGAAAGAGACCAAAGACATTTTACCACCCTTATTTGTCTTCATCCAAATGTGACACCATTTTCTATGTGGGGGGATGAAAATTCCAAGTTGAGGTTAGTGGGGGTTCCCATGTGGGTTATAAAGTCTCCCATTTGGGTTGGTGAGCCTTCATTTGGGTTTAAAAGTTAAAGATGGGTGTCCTTTGTCTTTCCCAAAGACTAAAAGAGGTAGGTATCTCTTTTAAAATCTAATTTCATGTGAGAAGACAAAAATACATGTTGAATAATGACCTCTTCAAGGGGGGGCTTGTGATGCTTAAATGAGGTCATCAAGCACTTTGGGAAGGGTCCTAGATGGGGTATGATGTCCTACATCAAGCCACATCACTTCTAAGCCATGTCACTTTCCATATGACCTCCAAAATGACATGTCACTTTCCATGTCACTTGACATGTCACTTTCCATGTCACTTGCCATGTCATCATGAATAGTGACTTTGGGTCCCATAGTGAATAGTGAGGGTGAATAGTACTTTCAATTAGTGATTTTTAATGATATTTGTGACTAGGAAAATAGTGGTTTAGTTGGTTAAGATGGGTTTTTTTAAGGTTTAATAAGTTTTAAGGGATCTCAAGGCATTTAGGCATCAAAAACTATAAGTGTGTAGTTTTTTAGTGTCTACACTCAGTGTAGGAGGCTCATTGAGTTTACAATATCTACATGGTTGATTATTTATTATGCATGTGTATAGGTATCCATCATGTAAAAATTTGACACATAAATGAAGATTGGAAGGTTCATCCTCCATATCATGTGTCCAAGGTCTCCCAAGTTATAAATTATAATTGAAATGGTCTAGCATCACCTGAAAGTGTGTAGATGATGCTTTTGGTCCCACTATAATGTCCAATATGATTGAACCCAATGTCTGTCTAGAAATGTCATCAAACCCTTGAATATTTTTATATGTATTTTTAATATATGCTATATCAACCCACATGGTTTTTATAAATTTGAGGTTATATATATTGAGTCTTGAGTTGTTATCAATGACAACTTATTTGATAGTTGTGTTATTGATTCAAGATTGAATGAAAAGTGGAAAATTCTGATCAATTATTGATTGTGAATTAAATTCCTCATTATAAAATGATATCACATCCTTTATAGTATTCATGATAGATGAAAAATAGGATGCTTTGATATCATGAGGCACAGATGTGTGATTAAGTGTTTTAAATAAAATATCTTTGAAGATTATTTATTTTTGAAGTAATCCCAATATAGATATTTTGGTTGGTGTATTTTTTAACCAATACACTATATCAAATTCTCTTTGATAATCTCTAGGTCCCATTGTAGTGTGTTGGGGATGAGAAGGGATGGTAGGGTTATGCTACTCCTATATAAGTTGAGGAGGCACCCTGTTCTACCTAGTGATAGTTCAAACTGTAGGATCTACTATTTGTCAGGAATGAGTAGTAGACACAAGATGGGAGCATAGATAGTCAAGTGGTATATGTTTAAGAAGAACAAAAGGAATCCTCTAATCCCTCTATCATCTATTAGTAACTAGAGGCAACTCAAAGTGAGCCATATAGTAATGATCCATAGAAAAATAAGACTCACATGATGGATGACCAATATGTAAAATAATTTTAGCTTAAGTTGAATCCATGAGATGAGTAACATATATGTGTACTTTTTTACAAATATTTGTGAATAAACATGGGAAGTAAATTATAAGGCTTTATACCATGAAGTGAAATATGGCTTCCATCATGATAATCATGGTAATAAGCTACAAATTAAGACTGAATAACTACTAGAAATGTGAACCCTAAGGTGATCTAAGGTTGAGGTTTAGTGAATCCAAGTTTTCTTTACAACAAATTTAAATTATATTTAAATAAATTGAAACCCTAATATGTAATTGAACTAATTAGATAGGTTGTCTAAAAAAATTATAAAATCAGAAGTATGTAGCCCTAATTTATTGTAAAAAAAATTGGATTAATGCAAACTAGGGTTTGAAGCAATATTTAAAGTAATTCAAGTTCACCAAATGATTTAACCTTTTAGGTTTTTACATTTGTAATTCCTAAGTTATATTAAAGAGATAACATGTCTAAATTGGTTAAATAATTTACAATAATTAATACTAATTTGCTATAGATTTTGATGCCTTTTTTTTAATTTCTAAAATAGTAATAAATATGCATAAATAGAGACTTATCTAGAAAGTGACTATTTTGAAATATCTGGGTTCTAAAAACTAGGTTTTGGATAGGTCTGAGTGTCATCAATTGGGTCTTAGGATTTGATTCATCATTGGATAATAGTGACCCACCTAGACAGTAGTGCTATGTTACTCTAATGTCCTTAAAATGGCCATAGTTTCCTCTTTTTAGTATTGTTCCTATTCTCTAAGAGCACATGTGCCTATGTTTCTAGGTTCTATACCTACACATACAAAACATGGAACTTTATATTATGCCTAGAAAATCTGATTTAGTGTGCAAACCTTAATCCTCCTTATAAGTATGGCATGAGATAAAAATGTGTGTTAATTAGTAGGATAGGTTCGACATCCTCAACATCCCATTATGAAGAGAGTTTCCTACATAAAAATACTCTAAAGAAGGATCAAGCCCAATTTAGGTCTCTCACCTAGTGCTTCATGCAAGTGCAAGTAAATACTAGAATGAGAGTGGTCTTGCATGCCTTAAGTGTGCTTGAGATTGATAATATTTAAAATTTTGGCTTAGGGCTAGTGTCAACAGTAGTATGCATAAGTAAGGCATAATAGGGACCAAATTCCTTAATTTTTCTCAACTTGTTACTTATTTAGATAGGCTTTTGCATTTATTTTCCATCTAGTGAATAAAGTTCAAATAGTCTTATATTTATAGAGATACGTAGCTTGTGCAGATAATAAAATATACTTAGGTCAACCTTAAGAGGGCCATACATTTGAAAATATATCTATTCAAGAAAGTTACGTAAAGGGACACTATCACCATGTGGCTCTAGTTTCCTTAATGTGGTGTTAGTATCTAGTTGGCAGACTACTAGGCACACTAGGTTGGGATCTGGAAAAGTTGTCCTAGGACTATGTTTGAGCTGACTGTAGATTTATGTGGTTTGTAAAATGGATGGAAAAGTGTGATAAAGGCTCTAGGATAGGTCTAATCTCAATCAACACTCTTAGCATCCAGATACCACTTTTAGGTGATTACACAATGCCTTACACAATTATTGTCATGGAATTTGTTATAACTTTCCCTTATCATCATAAATTACTTATGCAATAATTATAAGATATTTAAGAAACACCATCTCATCATTCTAACATACCTCTATAAGGTCCTCCACTGATATAATTTCATGCCTTAAAATGATATATTATTATATAAAACCTTCTATATAATTTTTGTAATAAGATATGATTAATTATGAATACTCTTTTGAGTTGATGATCCACCTCTCTTCATTAAAAATGAAGTCAATAATACCATATTATAAAAATATTAGTAGATGAAAGATCTAGCATCAAAGTTACTTTTCTTTGTTTAATTATACAAATTAGATACACCAAATAAAATCTCCAATAAACATATTTCACTTGTCATGAATTTGATAAAACCAATAAAAAACCTCTCAGTTGTATTTGGATACCTCTTATAATTGGAACTAAAATAGTTCAATCTAAACTCATGGATTTTGATCTTCCTCTATCTTATAACATGTTCTTAGGTCATCAAAGGACTCATCATAGATGAACTATTGTATCTTATAATAGTCAACGTATCAAATTTATACATGATGGGAAACATTGAAAACATTAGGATAATCCTAATCCTTGGAGTATCCAACTTCCAAATCCTAAATATCAATATCATATTCCTACAATTTCTCACATCAATCATCTACCTCTCCTTGAATTCATCGATATGCATTTTGATTTACATGTCACTCTTATAGATTCAGATGATGACAAACCCAATAAACTACAAAATATATGCACTACCACTAGATTACCTCTGATAGTGAAATGGATCCCTCTTTCTCTCCTTTGGAAAGACCATTCCATTCCATTAATCAATGATATTACTGACATTCCTCCCCCATGCAATGCATATGAAGCATCCTACATAGAAAATGATTTCAATTCTAATGAATATGGGGTTGATAGACTTTTACAAGATCCTTTAGCTATGTCTCCCTATACATTTAGTAATATATGTATATCTCGAACCAATATTTCTATTAAAATTTATGCAAACACTATTTCTCTAGCTTATGATGATATCTACATCATGACCCAAGCTCGATCTCAAGATCTAGATGTTTGAGATTATCAAAAGACATTTAGTAAAATTCATGTCTTCAACTGTGATGTCCATGTCATTCACATACCATCTTATATTGAGTTATAAATTGAAGGTTATGTACCCTTACAAATCCACCCTTTACAAACACTCCCTAGGTAGTCCAATAAATATCTAATACTACACCCTTTGACCATATTAATCAACTCGATAATGTGTAGCCTACTTTTCCAGATATGCACACTATTAACCAAGTCAATAATAATAACATTATTTTTAATATTTCTAATTATATTTATCAATCCAACATAGTTTAACCATTAACTTCTAATTATATTAACCATAATTGATATTTATCTAATATAACGCTATCAGATTTTTCACCTCTAATAGCCTATATTGAACAAACTAATATAGCTAACCCTAACCTTATTAATATTATTTTGTCTGATACCATCAAACTAGAATCTCAACCCCTACTCAATATTTTAAAATCACCTTAGATTTTAAATCTACCACTGTCAGACAAATGCATTCTGAGTACAATAGCAAA
Organism: Torreya grandis; assembly: GCA_037957365.1. Lineage (NCBI taxonomy): Eukaryota > Viridiplantae > Streptophyta > Pinopsida > Cupressales > Taxaceae > Torreya > Torreya grandis. The sequence goes on from JARHVA010000195.1 coordinate 350,317, forward strand.
GGTAATCAAATTAATGATCTTGAAGTCAATGTCAAATATTATGGACCTTTACCCATGATTCCTAATGATGAATCTATCTTATAATTACTATATTCTTGAGAGCCTCAACTTCTATGCCAACATCACAAGCTTGGCCACTTTCAGAAAAAGACTCCTTGATTTAACAATTTTGTTGCTAGTAAGACATCTTGTTTCCACACTTCCTCTATCACCATATCCTTTCCAAGATGGAAATGTCATGTTTATCAAGGAAACTTAATTAATTGATTATGACACAACTACATTTCCTCAACCAATTATTTTTTCTAAATAGATTAACCCTACAAATCATGATAATTTTAGTCTTTTCTTTGATAAATATCATGAAGATTTCACTTAGTCATATAAATATATGCCTAGTATTGATCCTAGTATTGTCATCCATAACATCATCACTTATCTTGATGCAAAACCAATATATCAAAAGCAATGAAAATTTCCTCTCAAAAATTCCACTCTATGTCATAAATAAATCATCAAACTTATGGATGCTAAGTTCATCAAACCTATAGATTACTTGAAATGGGTCTCTAACATTGTGCCTATTTGTAATAAGGTCACTATGGTTATTTGCATATGTATAGACTTTCATAATCTAAAATTAGCATGTCCTAAAGATAATTTTTCTTTACCATAAATTGATTCCATTATTGACTCCATCATTGGCTATGAAATGTTATCTCTCATGGATGGTTTCTCAGGATATAATCAAATTAATATTGTTCCTAAAGATCAACATAAAACCACTTTCACCATTGAATGGGGCACATAGTGCTATGTTTAAATGCATTCTAGCCTCAATAATGTTGGAGCTACCTATAAACATGCAATGTCCTATATTTTTTATGACCTCATTCAAAAAATATTTGAAACCTATTTGAAAGATCTCATAACTAAATCTAAGCATTATGAAAATAATCTTCATGATTTAGTTATCCTCTTTGATTGACTCATCAAATATGATGTTAGACTCAATCCTTAAAAATGTGTTTTTGGTGTCAATTTTAGTAAACTCTTAGGTTTTCTAGTCTCTCTCATAGGGATTGATGTAAATCTAAAAAAATTGAAATATATTGTCAACATTTTAATTCCTTATTCCATTCTAGATATATGCACATCCCTTGGGAAACTTGGGTCAATCCAACAATTTTTTCTTGAAATGGATTACCATATCTACTCATAATTCCCTTTAAAAAAAAGTGTTACTTGGAATGGATCAATTCATGTCAAAAATATTTTTATAGCATGAAGGAATGATTACTTCATCCTCTTACCCTTCGAACACCTTCCAATTATCACCCACTCATCTTGTATACTTCATCTATCCCTATATCAGTTGGGTTAATACTTGATCAACAAGATGAAAAGGCCACATACTATATCATTTGAGTTTTAATAGACTATGAAAAATGTTACACAAAGATTGAGCATGGTTATCTTGATATCTACTTCATTGTTAAAAATATTCAATGATATATGCTTTGTCAAATTACCTATGTTATCATCTGATCTACTTCACTATTTCTTCTCCAAAGTTAACTTACCTAGAGATATAATTGACAAATGGATGGTCCTATTAATGTAATTCAATTTAATAATTGTCACACAAAAATATATAAAAGGCAAAGTCCATGTTGATCAACTTATGATCACCCCTCTACCAAATCCTACTCACCTTCAAGACACTCTTCCTGATGAAAAGATACGTTATATCAAAGATCTTAACCAAGATATCTCACTTAAAGATTATTTTCACAATTTCACTATTTACCTCAAAGTGAATAACCTTGAATAATTATCTAAAGTTATAATCGAATTACATGAAAAAACTTGGACACTCCATTTCTATGGAGCCAAGTATCTTCAATGAGCTAGGTAAGTTTGTGTCTTAGCTAACACCCATTGTAAAATCATACCTATAAATTTTTTTTTAAACTTTGATGTTACTAATAACGTGGTTGAATATGAGTCCCTTATCTTAGGCATGCAATTGATCATTGAATTAGACATCCCATACTTACATTCACAACTCATATTTCATCAAGTCAGTGGCTATTATCAATGTAAGAGTAAAAATATCATTGCTTATTTTCAACTTGATACCATGCTTCTTATATAATTCACATCATTCATTATCAAAGCAATCCCACATGATAAAAATTCTACAGAATATTCTTTGGCTTCATCAACGTCTTTACCTGATCAAGCACTTCATGGTTTACAATTTTTCATCCACATGAGTAAGTCACCATCTTCTTTACAATCCCAAGATGATTCTCTCATTTTCCACATCAAGTATATTACCATTAGATAGAGCTCATGGTACAAAAACATCATATAATTCATTCAACATCACACTTATCCTTTGGAAGTTGATTCTCATGAAAAATATTGAATTTACAAGCAAGAATTAAAATACATACTTCAATATGACATCCTTTATTATCATAGTTTATAAGGTACCTTATTTCATTATGCTACTCAAGAATAAGTTCATTATCTACTTGAACAAGTGCATGGGATCATTTATGGTGGTCGCTATAACGTACATGACATAACCCACAAATGCCTATACATGAGATACATATGGCCTAATCTTCAACAAGATGCCATAAATTTTAACAAAAATTAAAATCCTTCTCAACTTCACGATGATCTTATTCATTCTCCTTTGGCTAAGTTTCAAACCTTAGAGTATTCTTGGCCACTTATTATATGGGTATTAGATCTCATTGGTAAATTATCTAGATCTCAAGATGGTCATGTCTTCATCATTATTGCCACTGAATATTTTACCAAGTGGGTTAAAGTTATGCCTCTCATAAACATTATGAGAATAACTATCTCAAAATTTATTAATAATCAAATCATATGTTTTTTTAAATTCCTCATACTATCATTTTTGACAATGGTGGTAATTTCAAAATAAAGATATGAAATAACTATGTGTAAAATTCAAAATTACACTTAAATTTTCTACACCATATCACCCTCAATGCAATGATCAAGGTAAAGCCACTAATAAATTAGTTAATAATATCTTCAAAAATACTATTATGGAACCTCTCATAAACTTGCACCTCAATTTTTATCTCACACTTTGGGCTTATCACACCAGTATTCATACTACCATTGGCACAATCCTTTCTCATTAGTATACAGTTTTGAATTTGTCTTACCCTTAGAAGTTGAGTTACCATCCTTATGAATTTATCTTCATGATATCATTATTTATGAATAAATTCATGTATCCCATCTTCATGCCTTATGTTTCCTTGGTAAATGATGTATGGGCACATTATAACATAACTGCCAATATAAATCTTGAATTGTCAAACAACAAAACAAAAAAGTCAAAGTTTGTACCTTCCATATTGGTGAATTAGTCCTTAAATTAAATTATACCCATGAAAAAGAGGGAAATCATGCCAAAAAATGGTGGTTTTATTACTTAATTAAAGCCATTCTTGGTCATATCACCTATCATTTACAAACTAATGAACACATTATTAAAGAACCACTAATGCTTAATTTTTACAAAAAAAATTTGCTTAAATTATCATTATCATTTCTAATATTATTTTTATCTTACATGTCTTCATATATTTCTATATATTTTGTTATTAACACTTGTTTCAAGTTTTTAAAAGCTTCCTAAAGTGTAGCATTGCATCAATTTTAGTATTCATAGTTCCTCTCATTGGTCCTTTCGTCCATTTACATTACCTTAGATGTATCTTTTAGTTCATGATTTTGCATCATAAGACCATGGATAGGACCTGACCATATTCATAAATATTTTTCTATTTCTTTTGCATCTCATTAGTTAATATTCAAGTCTCTTTTGAGTCTTTGGTTTCTTGCCTTAACAGTTTCATTAATTTTTACACCTCCTAGTTTTACTTTTGTGAGTTCCAATGTAAGACCTTGGATAGTGTTATCCTTGAATTTAGTAGGCTAAATTTATGGAATAACCCCTAAAAAACTTGTCCATTTCGTATCCTATTATCTCTAAGCACATAAAATGAGGCAAATCTCTACCTCTTTGCATTTGTTTTTCTCAAGAAAGTGATCTTTTGAAAGAATTTTGCATTTCATGCAGTTCAAAGAATTTTCTCCAAAATACACTTTATTTTTTGCATATGTAATGGCAGATAATTTTTCCAAATTTACACGTGTAAATTTGGAGAAAAATATCTCTCCTGCACGTGCAATGTCAAAAAAAATCTCCACCATTACATATGCAAAAAATAAAGAGTAGTTTAGAGAAAATTCTCTGAGCTGCATAAGATGTAAAATTCCATTAAAAGATCAACTTTCTTGGGAAAAAAATACAAAGAGGAAAATATTTGCCTTGTGTTTCATGTTTAGAGATAATGGGATACAAAATAGATAAGTTTCGTAGGGGTTATCCCATGAATTGAGCCTACTAAATTCAAAGATAATAGTTAGCTATGACTGGGGAATTTCCTTCAAATATTCTTTGAAATGCTTGAAGGAAAGAGAATGATAGAACTCTAAGTGCCTTTCTCCATTGGGCCACAAATTCAAGTGACAAACAATAAAAATAAAAACATAGAAGAATATATAGATATTTACAAAATGTACAAACTTATCTATAACTTTACTAAGTGAAAAGCTTCGTATGTTGTCCATTTTAGGTTAGTGGTAATGGTGTTCCATCCAAGTATACTAAGAATAAACTATGTTCTCTACTAAGTTAATGAATGAGAAAAGGACCCCTCCATACAGAATCAAATTTTCCATGCATTCATTTTGTCTTTCTTCTTTTATCCCATTGGAGAACAAAATCCCTAACTCAGAATTTTCATGATTTAGCTTTTTTGTCAAAAAGTTCCTTAACATGATTTTGATGTTCAACAATTTGATCCACTACTTTTGTACATTACTCCTCTATCTCAACAAGGTACATAATACACTTATCTAAAGAACTTTCAAACATTTTATCTTCAATTTCCCTATCCAATCTAAGAGTAGGCAACTCTAATGTCATTGGTATTTCTACATTCAATTAGTACAAAAGTTAAAAAGGAGACATATCAGTCACTCATCTAGGAGGGATACAATCAACCCATAATGCATCATATAATGCTTTATGCCATGTCTTATGATTATCTTCTATCAAATTCCTAATGATAGTTACTAAATTCTTATTACTTGATTCAGCTTGACCATTCCCTTGGGGAAGTAGTCAGAAGTATGATACAAAATGATCCCATATTCAAAACAAAACTGAGTCATCTCATGGGATGTGAAATAAGCAGCATTATCAGTTACAGCTTTGTTTGGAACACCAATCTTGTGATGATATTCTCTTTGAGGAAGTTATAAGAACATAACTATTACCTACACTTGACAAAATTGCTTCTGCCCACTTGGTGAAGTAATCTGTAGTCATGTTTGGTCAAAATTGCTTCCACCCACTTGGTGAAGTAATTTGTAGCCATGAGAACATAACTATTACCTACACTTGACAATGGGTTCACTACATTGATGAAATCAATACCCCATTTCTTAGAAGGTTCTTCAATGACTACAGGCTTGAGAGGCAAGGTTGCTAACTTGGGATTCCCCATAAACTACTGGCACTTCTTGCATTTATGCACCCAAGCATATGCATCCTAAAAAAGTGTTGGCCAATCATATCTATCCCACAAGATCTTGTGAGCTATGACCAGGGATAAAAAATTTCCTCCACAAGACAAATCATGGAAATATTCCAACAACTTACCTTGTTATACCTTATCTACACATCATATAAAAATTCCATCAATGTTCCACTTGTACAAACCATTGTTCCAAAGGATGAAATTTTTAGCCTTGAGCTTGATTGTCCTCTTCTCTTTGTGAGACAAATATTCTATACATTTTCCATATGTGATAAAATGAGTAATGTCAGAATACCATTCATTCATTGTACTTATGAGCAAGACTATTGGAAGATCTTCCTCTATGTCTTCTTCATTGTTAGGTACTTCTTCTGAATTGGTCTCTGCCATGAGTTGACACAAACCTTTTCCACATACAAGTTTTGTAGGCTTGATCTCCATATCATATTCTTGGATTTTAGTGATCCAATTACCTCTTTTACCTCCAAATTCTTTTTAAGTCAATATACTTAACAGTAGAATGTGGTACTAATGCAATGGTGTGAGAATTGAGGATGTAATATTTGAAATTCTTAACTGCTTTCACTATAGCATATGCATGTTTTTCCATGGATGAATATTTGAGCTCATGAGCCTTCAAAGGGTAACTCATGAATGTTATAATAGATTCAATCCCCTCTTCATTTGGTTTTACCAAGATTGTGGATAAGGTATGCTCAGAAGCATAACTATACATAATGAAGTTCTTGGTATAATCAGGGCAAACTAGGATAGGAGCAAGTGCAATGTCACCCTTAATTTCATGAAAAATCATTTCTTCCGTCCACATTCCAGTGGAAATTTTAGTTTACTTTCATCATATCAATAATGTGGCATGTCTTATGAGTAAAATTAAGAACAAATCTCTATAATAAATTCACCTTCCCAAAGAAGGAATGCACTCCCTTATTACTTGATGGTAAATTAAGATTTTGAATTGAATTGACCCATTTAGGATCAATCTTGATCCCTTCCTTGGATATAATGTGTCTAATGAGCTTACCTTTTGTAACCCCAAAAATGGATTTCTTAGGATTAAGGGATATCCCATGCTCATGACATCTCTCAAGCACTTGATGCAAATAGTCACAATGATCTTGATGTTTTTTTAAGAAAATGGTTAGGTCATCTAGATAAACCATAATAAACTTATTGATTATATCTTGAAAATCCAAATCCATATCCCTTGGTAAGATAGTACCATCATTGATCAATCCAAAAGGCATTCTAGGATATGCAAAATTACCCCATAGAGTAGTGAAGGTTATCTTATGTTAATCTTCATCATGAACCCCCACTTGATTGTATCCTAAGAAACCATCTAGCATAAACATCTCTGAACTAATCGTATTTTGCAATACTTGATCCATTATTGGCAATGGGTAATTATTCTTAAGTGATAATTGATTCAAATTTTAGAATTCAACATAAATGCAGATATTTCCAATCTTTTTCCTCATAGGAACAATATTTTTTATCCCTTTGGAGTGATATATGGGAAAAATAATGTGAGCATTCAACATATTTTGAATTTTAGAGAAGATGGTACCTGATATTTTGGGATTATACTACCATTATTTTTGCTTGTGAGGCTAAGATCCTAGCTTGAGAGGAATATCATGTTACGTTTCCTTAGGTCAAAAATATTTCATATCAGCATATGAATATGCTAATACATCAATGTACTGATGTACAAGAGCCACCAACATTTCTCTTTCTTCTGATGAGTAACATTTCACAATATTTATCATTTTGGGGTCACTTTATGTTCCTTTATTAACTTGCTCAATTTATGTAGATGAATTACATTCTGATTATTGATGTTTGATTAATTGATCATGCTTATCAAAATTACTTTCCAAAGATACAAACTCTTTGGGAATCTTATTCCCTTTTAACTGAAAGATTTTTTCACTAGTTTCCTCATTAACTTCATAAATTGATTCTTGAGGAGTGGAATCACTTCCTTCAAAATACAACTCACTAACATTTTCCACCTTCTACAAGAATGAGATGACTTTCTCATCATTATTAAAAATTTGTCAATGATTAACATTATTAGGAACACCGAGCCAAAAAACCAACTCAATGGTACACTTGTTTCCTTGGAAATCTTTGTGAAGAATCAAAAGAGTCGCTAAAATAGCCAATGAATCAACTCTATCATTATATTCTCATGGAAAAATTGATATATTAAATGCATCAAAATTTTCCATGTAATCACAAACTCGATTATGATAATGACTTAGTCTTTCATTCTTTTTTTGATATAGATTCCTAACTTGACAAATGATTAGCTCAGCATCACCTTGTGCGTGAATATTTTTTATCCCTTTCTTTTGTGTAACTTCCATTCCTAACAACAAAGCCTCATACTCAGTAGTATTATTAGTATTATAAAACTATAAATTTAAAGAGAAAGGGAATATTTTTCCTTTTGGGGATATAATAACTATCTCAGCTCTAGATCCAATTGAAGAGCAACTATCATTAAATTCCAAAGTCCAAACATCAATTGAAATCTCAACTTTAATAGTGTCAAAATCCAAAATATCTTCATTTAAAGAGGGAGATTATTCTTTTTTTTAATCTTTTTTTGAAATATAATTTTAATATATTGGATCTTCATCTATAGATAATAAATACGTACCCATTCTAGAAGATTCAAAAAGAATTTGGGCTTTTAGGTCCTCAATTTTTGTCACATTATAATTTGTTTGCTTCTCTAGGTGAAGTTTCTACATAACACCCTTAACAAGTATCCTAGCCTCAGACCAATCCATATTGATTTCTCCACCAACATCTCTACAAAAGTTACATCCTAATATAATTCCATATGAGGTCAAAACATCAACCACTAAAACTGTCATTTTGATCTTTTTCTCTGGAAATACAGAAAATGTAAATTATGCATCCTTGATTTGGCCCATGAGAGGTACTTTTTTGGTTTCCATTGAGAATCAATGGCAAAAATTCTTTGTCAAGGTTAACCCCAAGGTAGTATCCACCTTGGCAGGTATCACATTATTAGAAGCACCCAAATCAATAACACAATTAGTGAGCTTATAACCATTGACAAACAAGGAAATATAGAAAGGTTCTATTTTTATATAATTATATGTAGGAGTTACAACCAAGTTATTTTACTTTGGTTTTGGCTTAAGGTCAATTTGTACACTCTTATTTGAAGTTTGATCAGAATTGATCCCTTTACTTTTTAGAAATTTTACCAATATTTCAAATTGGTCAGGATTTGATTGGAGGTATTCAGCCTCTAACATTTGGATTTTTGTTTTCTTAGCATGATAAATGATATCAAAAGCTAGAGAAGGGGAATCTAAATAAGATAGGACATTTTCATTTTTAGGTTTCAGGTTTTGGGCACTAGGCGTAGATGTTGAAGGAGAAGAGATAGAATTATGAGGAGTACTTACTTTTTTATTTGCCACCCTATCCTTTAGTTAAATTGGCAAAGGAGTTATTATTTTGGAAATTGTAACCTCCTTTCATGGTTCATCTTTGGATTTTGTTTTATCAACCTTTTTTTGTTGATTCAGTTGACTTTGAGAATGGATGAAGATGGAATAAGACTCACCATGTGTGTCTTCCTCTTGTTCATCTTCTTCTTCTTCAAAGTTCATAAACTTGATAATGGAGTCACCAACTTCTCTCTCTTTATCTCCTATAAATGGATTAGCATCATCTTTAAGAACATATTCTAACTCTAGAACATCATCATTCTTAGGTTCCAACCAATTAACTACTCATTATATGGTGGTGCCTCTAGTGCAAGCCTTTCTTGTAGTGGAGGAAGCTTATTCTGATTCAAATTTCTAACAACATTATTGGAATAATTTGAAGCATTTGGATATGTTCTCCTTGTAACATCCTTTTATGAAGCAAAATACATGCCTTGAGACATTTGATTCTTAAGTGCAAGTAACTTATTTTCTAGCTTTTAAAACATGAGATCTATAGTACTAGGAGAAAGTGAATTTGTAAAAGTTTGCCCTCTAGACTTAATAGAATTATTTCTCACCTTCCCTACTAGAATAAAATCATCTTCTATTTTAGTGTCCAAAATTTGAGAAACATCAAGATCAGCTAGGGCTGATCTTTACAAAATAAAAATCACTTTTGATAATTAAGAATTGATGAAGAAACACTTTAGATTCTTAGGTGTAGGTTGAGTAACTACCAGAATCATATTCCTAAACTTGTTAAACTTTGCCACAAACTTATGCATAGGCTCATGTGCATCCTTATTCATTTGTGTTAGCTAAGCCAACAAGGCATGAGCATCTTCTATAGGCTTGAACCTTGCCTTAGAGTGTTTCTAAAAACAATATTACAGAAACATTTTCATGTTCCACTCATATAACTCCACATGCAATGTAGAATGTATAAATATGTTCATTCAGATATTACTTTCCATCACCATAAAACTTAGGAAAAAATTTATGTGAGCCTTGAGGTAGTTCATGAGATGGTGGTGTCAAATTCAATGGACCAAAAGTAGTCCCCCATGGACCTTGAACTACCATTCTTTGTGGATTATATGGAGGTATGACAAACCTTTTCAAAGGAAAAATAGGCAAAAATATATGAACGTTGGAAGCTTCTCCTAGCATATGATATATTTTATTTGTGGGTGGAAAAATTATTGTACGTTGAAGAGGTGAATTTGCAAGTGTCAATAAAAGATTGAAGTTGTATTCTTGCAACAACTCAAATGTTTGATCAATGAGTCTCACTGCCCTTCTACCACAAGTGTAACTTTGTTCCACTAGAATGTGAAATTACTTAGAAAGAAAATAGATTAACTAAAAAAAAATGGTATAAAATAATAAGGTGCTTATCTATTTCAAGTAAATGAGTGTAGAGCTTAGTTGCTTGTTTGTATCCCTAGTGGAGCCACCAAAAATTATAAGGAAATATTTTGTTACCAATGCAAGGGTAGTAAAATGGTGATTTCAGCCATAGTGTGATGAGATAAAATCTCTCCTCAATGAAAGGGGAGGATCCCTTTTATTGTTAACTAACACAACACTAAATTATTTACACTTACAATAATTTTATCATAGTGGGTGTTGTGATTTCATCCAATTCTCTTTTTTTAGAATTGATGTTTAATCACAAACTTCCTTCCATTCTTTGTGATATACTTTGAAAATCTAAGATCACTTGATGAACCAAATATAACCTATATTCAGATTTGTTAGCCAAAAAATTAACAAGAATAATACCAGCAAAAGAAACTTAAAAGACAGAATAAGGTGCATCCCAAAATATTCATCTTATTTCCAACAAATATTAAAACTACCAAAGAATAATAACGGGTAGCTCAAAGTCTCCTCAGTAATTTACCTTCAATGATCATCACAAACCCAGAAACTAATAAGTAGCTTAAAGACTCCAAAATTAGCATTCTGGCACCTTCCATCTTAAAGAAATTACACACCACAATTCACTCAAAGCAGAAAAAAAATGTAATGGAAAAGACAAAAAAACATTCCCAATACACCACAAGCATATTTTAACACAATTTTTGAAAGATCACTTGATTTTCTTATATTGAATGAATTTTTTATTTACAATATGAACACAAAGTTTCAAAATTGTTTCTCAATTCAGTAGCATTTCCCCTCTATAATAATTGGTGATCCTTTCTACAAAGAGTATCCTCCTATTTATAGAGAGGAGCTATGAACAAAAATAAGAAAAACATATATACATTGACTTATTCATTGATAGAGTCCTATTTGACTTAGAACTATGTACTTTGCCTACGTGTAATTTACATTAAACAAAACTAAATATGGAAAATTACAAAAGTAAACTAAGTGTCCTTAGACACAGGAATTTTTTCCTTTTTATTCTTCTCTAAAAATTCCTCATATCTCTTTAATGTAGCTTGAATTTCACTGTTATCTAGCCCCAATGTACTTTTTGAGATGACAAGTACCCTTGTGATTGAATCTTCTAAGTTAACTCGCAAATCTTTGATTTTGTCCATGACTCTTTGTAATTTATTCAAAATAACTTGAAATTCAATCAATTTTTCGATGGTGTCCATTGTGAAAGTACCTATTTCAATCTTTATTTAAATCAAAGATGTAAATTCTTGAATAATAGTCTCCACAAGAAGAATTTCCTGAGAATCATTTTTAACTTGACAGGGGAGTTTTCCATTTTTCTCTACAAGATTTGACATCTTATTATCACACATATCTTCAGCTTATTTGATATCTTTAACTAGATTCTTGATAAATTCTCTTTTATTCTTCATAGCTTCCTTGTATTCAATGAACATTTTCCTATTTAAAATGAACTTTTGCTCAACCAAAAGATCCAGTTTGAATTTGTGAAGTTGAGTCCATGTATCAATATCCTTTTCAGTCAACTCCAAATCTTGAGTGAGTGTTTCAATTGTTTGCTAAATTTTTATTCTCATTTCACTCAAGTTCTTTAAAAATCCAATGATAGAATTCAAACATTAGATACCATGTGTTGTTAATCTCTCAATCCAGGAATTGACTACATGACCCTAAGATCCAATTTTTTCTACAAGTTGAATGGCTCTTTTAGTATTTTCATACACAACAAGATCAATGGACTCAGAAGGTTGGGTGATTTTTAGTAAAGCACAAGTCAGTTGTTCCACTTGTACTTTGAGTTGATTATTGATCTTCTTATCCTTATCATATCTCTTAATCAAAGAGGCCATTGTTGCTTATAAATCTTCATTCACACCTTTATGAATTTGTTTCCCAATATCTATTCATCCCATTGCATATTCAGATGCTTGATTATCTTCAATGTTTCTATCTTCAAAAGGCACTATAACTTCAACATACTTATACCTAGATTCAAAAATTTCCCTTGACGTAGTTTTGGCCTTCTTTGTTGTTTCGGGCTTTATTGGCACAAGCTGACCAAAATCAAAATCTTCTAGTGCCACTACTCACTTCTTCTTCTTAGGTTTTTGTGATGCTAACTAAGGAGGAAGAGGATATGGATCTCTTTGGACAAAGGATGTTAAAGTTTGGGATACTATGGGAGGGATAATGGATTGTGAAGTAAGTGGAATGGAAAGCAACGTGATAGAGGTATCTGGTAATGGGGTTGATACCAATGGGATTGTAGTAAAAATAGAAGGAAGTTTGTGATTAAACATCAATTCTAAAAAAAGAGAATTTGATGATATGACAACACCCACTATGATACAATTATTGTAAGTGTAAATAATTAAGTGTTGTGTTAGTTAACAATAAAAGGGAGCCTTTCCTTTCATTGAGGAGAGATTTTATCTCATCACACTTTGGCTAAAATCACCATTTTTCTACCCTTGTATTGGTGACAAAATATTCAAACAATAGATAAGACCAAGCCGTCCTCATAAAACACTCTTATTGACTATAAACATATTTCATTTTTACACCTCTTTGGTTTACCTTTTATGAATTTCACTGTAAGACCTAAAATAGGACTAGGCCTTCCTCACCAATTTTTATTTATTTATTTATTTTATTTATAATCTTAGCTAGGTGTTTTCCTCAAAAAATAAGGTAATGGTTGAGAACTATGTTTTCATAATCTTAAAATTTAGTCAGTATTTTTTTATAGCAACTCTAACAATCTATTCGCATGACTTTAATCACATACCTTATTCTTTATGATGATGATTCATACTCACCTATCATTATACCATATTAAAAATACATATTTTTTTGACTTGAGGTAGCTCACTCATGTTAGGAATATAAAACACATATCAATATTAAAGAAATAAAGATGGAAATAAAATGCAGAAAACAAAATACAAGAGAAATATAGATTTAATATTGTTCACCCAATATGGGCTAAGTCTACATAGAACTAGCTAATTCTTCTCTTATTTAGTCCAACAAATGAAGGAATAAACCTAAAATACATCCACTGTAATCTCATTTTCACTCACACACTATGTACCATCATGATTACAATTCCCTCATATCAAATGAGGGTTATATATTAAGGCAAAAATACACCAACATAATTTCTACCATTAAATTTGTGACCTAATAATGAACAATCTAGACTTATTATGAAATTATAATATTTTACAATACATTTTTCACAAAAAAAATTATTCCCCCTAGACTCCCATGGTCACCATAGTGGGGGGAAAATCCCCCCACACACCCCCCCCCCATCAATAACTAGGCATTCTAATAATATCAAGCTCCACCATCCAATAATCTCCCACTTAGATACTGATTTCTACAACTCTTCCTTAGAATTTTCTTTGAAATTTGACCCTGGCATGTTTCTCATCTTCCTTTTTATCCCTAAAGACCTATTAAAGTTGAAAAATTCTCTAGATTCTCTTTTGTGACTACCTTTATTAGCATATCTACAAGATTCTAAATCATATGGATCTTTTCCAACTTCACTTGACCATCCCCCAACTTGAATAAATGAAGTGATTCCTGAGTTGTATATATTTGGTTCTTGAATGGAATGTTGAGTTCTTTTCTAAATGAATCACACTCTAGTTATCATTATACAACCTGCAATCTTCCTACTTATCCGTCAACTATTATATGAATTATTGCATCCATAACATCTTCTTTCTTGCTTCTATAACTACAACATACTCTACCTCTATAATTGATAAAACAACTATCTTCTATAATTTTGAAATCCATCTAATTGTTGGTCACCAATAGTGAATACATAACATGTGGTGCTCCTCATTCCATCTAAATATCTATCCATGTTTACATTAACATATCCTTGTAAGGTAATATTTGACCCATCATCGCACAATTGTATATTAGTGGTCCCTCTCAAGTACCTAAGAATCTACTTGACTGCATCCCACTACTCCTTTCCTAGATTATTCATAAACCTATAACTCCCACTAAATGAGTAATGTTTGGTATTGTGCACACCATAGCATACATTAAACTTCCAAATGCTAAAGCATAGGTCACTTCAGATATGTAATTGATTTCTTCTTGCATTTTAAGTCATTATTCCTTGCTCCATTTGAAGTACCCTGTCAAATGTGTACTCACTAATTTTTCATCTTGCATATTGAACCTAAATAACACCTTCTTGATGTACTCTTTATGAGATAATATCAAGTTTCTATTTTTATTGTCACTTTTTATTCCCATATAAAGGATTTTTTTTGCAGCACCCAAATCCTTCATTGCAAATAAATTTTCTAGTTTTATTTTGAGCTCATTTATATCCTACATGTTAGACCTTACAACAAGCATGTCATCTACATATAATAACAAGATAATATAGCTTCAATTATCTAATCTCTTAAAATAAACATAGTGGTTAGAATGACATCTATTATAACCTTCTCTATCATAAATGCCATTGTCTTGGAACTTGTTTTAGGCCATACAAGCTCTTCTTCAACCTGCACACCATTTTCTCCTTAGATTTGACTTCATATCCCTATGGCTGCTCCATATATATTTCCTACTCCAATTCACCATAAAGGAAATTACTCTTCACATCTAACTATTCAAGGTGAAAAAAACATAAAACAATTCTCATGGAAGTCATTTTAAACACTGGAGAAAATATTTCACACAAATATATACCTTTCCTTTGTGCAAGCCCCTTTACAACAAGTCTAGTCTTATACCTCATTTTGCATCCATCTTCATCCTTTAGCCTATAAACCTATTTATTCTATAATGCTCTTTTATCTATAGGAAATTAAACCAAATCCTAATTTTGGTTATGTATCAAGGAGTCCATCTCTTCTTTTATGCCTTACTCTTACTCTTTTTTTGGTTTCTACATGCATTATTTCGTCATAGCTCTTTGGCTCACCACCATCAGTCAATAATAAATAATAAAGTGAAGGAGAGTATCATTCAAGAAGTTTAATTACTTTGGAATATCTTCTAACTACTCTTTCAGGAGTTTGAGGTACTTCTTATTGTTGTCGTTGTTGTACATTCTAATTTTTTAGTACTTTAAAATTTCATTTCTAGTGATTTCATCAAGTATTGAATATTGTGTATTTGGTTTTTCTTATTTATTTCCCTGCAACTAATCTCTATACATGACCTTCTCATTAAAGATCAAATATTTACTCCTAATGATTTTATGATTTTCAAAATCCCATAAATGGTAACCAAAATCATTAACTCCATATCCAATAAAAGTACATTTCTTAGATTTTACTTCAAGCTTGGTTATATTTTATTTATCAATATAAATAATGCTTCACAACCGAAAGTCTTTAAAAAAGAATGGTCTACCTATTTACTTTTCCACGTGTCCTCTAAAATACCACCATCTAAAGGACTTAAAGGCCCTTTATTTACTAATTAAATAGTAATATCCATAGCATCTACCCAAAACTATAAGGGCAACCCTACATGAAATCTCATTTTTCTTTGAATGCTCCATGATTACCTTGTTCATCCTTTTTGACACACTATTTTATTGTGGTGTTCTTTAAATGTCTTATATCTATGAATCTCATAGGATAAATAGTAATTATCAAACTCCTTGCTATAGTTATGAGCAATTTCGAGCATGCTATGAATTTAAACAATGTTAAATCTAACTCAAAATGCAAACTACATAATAGGAAGGATTTATAAAACAAATCATAATGATAAAAGAACTTACTAAATCTCTTGTTTTATGGTACCTCCTTCTAAGATTTTCAAATGGATGATTCGAATCATATTAACTCCATGATAGCTTGATGTTGGATTTTTGATGGAGGATTCAATAGATGTTTGGACATGTATTTTTGCTATAAGATTTCTAGAATCATTTTGGCATGGTTTTGGTATGGGTTTACTAATTTCATTTTGGCATAGTTTTGGTATGATTTCTCAAGATGATTTGAGGGTGGAGGGAGAGGTTGATTATACAGATTTTAGGAGAGAAAATCAAGCTTTGTTATTTAAAATTAGGGAGATGAGATCAATGGCTCTAGATTGTCTAAGGAATATTAAATTCCTTGGGAAACCCTAGAATTAGAGGTTTTTAGAGACTTGGAGGGAAGTCTCCAATTCTATAGACTTATTCATTATCTTAGAGATAATGGAGAATTAGGTGGGAGTTAGATGGGGGATTAGGTGAGGATTACAGACATAGGGATGTAGGAAAGGCTAGAGTGTAGGTTAGTAGGTGGTTATGTGGGGTTGTGGAAATTTAAAATTCCCATATAACGGATAATTAGAATTAGATTAGGATAATGGGAGATTTAGAAGAATTAATGAAGGGATAGGATGAATAAGGTTAGTGGATGAAGGATAATAAAAGGGGGATATTATATAATAAGATAGAAATAGGATAAATTAGTGGAATAAAATAGGATAAGTGTAATTAGTGTTAATTAATAGGAATATTAGTCGACTGTAATGAAGCGAGTGATTTTAGGTGTATACATTTATTCCCTTTTTAAAAGGGCATTAAGAGTTGAGTGAAGTGGAAAGAGTAATGGTCTTTCAAATAAAAACCATGTTATGGATGAATGTTAGTAGATGATGTTAGGAGGGGATATGATGCACCCTCGAGGGGATATGCAGGGAAGAATGAGATGGATGGCCACTCAAAATAAAAAATGATGAGTGGGATGTGATTGAGAGATGAGGGCATGGGATGTTAGATGTGGGATAAAAGATGAAGAAGATGAGGTTGACATTGAGCAATGAGCTAAAAAATGATAACAATACCCCTGACAAAGACACGTGCATAGGGAATAGTAATGATGGATCTTATGATTATCAACACATCCCAAGGGGGAATAAAATGCAACAAGATGATGATAGGATTAAAAGGCTATAGGCTTTAGACATATCCCAAGCAAGAATACATGCAAGGGAGAGTTATTGGCCAAGATAAGACTGGTGATTTGATTAGATTGATGAGTGTAGGTCAAAGATAAATTGATCAAGATGATGTTGTTGATGATAGAGAAGAATTGATATGATTAAGACACCAAAAGGATTGGGATGATGCCCCTATCAAAGACACATGTAAAGGGGTGAGAGAGGAGATAGTGGTCGAGCTATCCTTGGGCACTAAAAAGTGGCCAAGTATTTCTTATAGAGTCTAAAAAGATCTCAGGCTGATGTAGTTCTGACTAGGAGATGATGATGAGGATGAGGATTAGTGATGATGATGAGGATTATTAGGCTTGTTAGTGATTCAAGGATATGGCTTAGATGAGGGGATGAGGATAAAATAGTGGATGTTAGTCAGATGGATTATGATGGGATAAGGATGATGATGAGATCAAGCCATCATAAATATCATAAAGTTCATCATAGTATAAGTAATCCATTAAATATGGCACTTGGTAAGATGCCCCATGATATAAGTATGGCCAAGAGGACATGGTGCCAAAATTCATGGGAAAGTGGTGAACTATGCATCATCGAGGTCACTATTGGTGTCTTCATAGCATCCTCATTCATTTCTCAAAAAGACACGATGCAAACAAAACATAAACTAAACAAGACATATACATGACAAGATAAATAGAATAAATAAGTAACACACACACACACACACACACACAAGGATTTACATGAAGTGTCATAATGTCTTGCCTAATGATAGTATGAGTTATTAAATGATGATTTGGATAAGCATGATGGGATTTTGGACTGAGGTTGGACTTGGATTTGGATAGGGTGATCATGATTAGGATTAAGCTAAGATGTTGCCCCTATTGAGGATAGAAGGATGGAGGATGGGAGAATATCTTTGAATACTAACTTGGTCTTTAAGTTAGATCAAAAAGTGGATAAGTATGGTGATTATACAATTGATGACCAAGGATTACCAATAGATAAGGTCCTACAAGGATTTAATCTAGCAAGGAGACTAGGAGATGATGATGTGATCAAATACTTTTCATGCTAGTAAAAGTGATTGAATGGGTGTTATATATGAATAGGAAATGATAATGAAGGTGATGGGATAAAATACCTTCCATATTGGCAAAGGATAATTATATGGGTGCCAAGTATGAAAAGGCCCTGATAAGAAGTGATGGGTGTTAGATTAATGTCTTTGGCAAGGTGATGTATGTTGATAAGACCTGACCAATAGGATGAGATGGAATATATGAAGGGATGGGTGAGCATTCTAATTTGGTCTCAAGACAAAATTTGGTATCCAAAATATGTAAAAATATGAAATAGATAGAGATGGACATGACTAGGGGATTGGGAATAAGCCAAGATGTAATAGACTATTTTTAGATTTTTCAAATTTTATGATTTTTAGGATTTTTGACATTTTTTAATTTTTAGGGATTTTTTGGAATATGTATATACATTTTAAAAATGGGGTTACTATCAAATGGAATACCAAGCCTAATAACCAAAATAATTATGGGGGGATGATGGATGGGATGATAAAGGATGACGATGATGGGGACTAAGGATGAATGGACTAGGGATAGCCAATGACCATGTCATGAAGGAATCAAATATTTATGGGCCTGGGTGTTTATTAGAGGATATGTTAAGATGGTTTGAGGATAGTTCTCAAGAAACATTTCATTTCCTTATGAAGGCCAAGATGGGAAGGAAGTATAGATATGATGCATGGTGTGATGGTAGATGATGGAAAGGAATAATGGATCAAGGGATCAAGGGATAAGATGATGGGTGATATAGACAAGGTGGACAAGGGATATGACAAGTGGGATGGATGGATGAGGATATAAAATGGATGGACTTACCCTCGAGTGTCGAGGAATAATGTGGATAATGTATTATTGTACCATGATTCTAAAAACTAGTTTTCATCATGGCACTTGCCCAAGGCACCAGAAGACTAATTTTCACCATTGGACAAATGATGATTTTTTATTTTTTATTTTTTATTTTTTATTTTTTTGAATTTTTGACTTTATTTGGAAACTCAATTTATTATTTGATGGGAAAGATATAAGGTGTTGACACTTGATGTATCATTTATCCAACACCTATTTAAGGGATGTGTGATGATACGATCATGTTATAATTATTAGATGTGTTTAGGTATGTGTGACATTTGATGATTCTTTATTGTCACCCTTCTAGATATCTAGACTAGGTATCTTCATTGCCCCTAAGAGAGACAATAATGCCCAAGGAGGTGATGTGATGTATGGATTCAATTACATCTTGATGGGGATGTATGGGATGTGAATGGGTCATAGGACCTGATGGGATTGTAGGTTTGTGATAAGATGATATGATGAGTGATGGAGAATTGGGACTAGCAGTCGCATACACCATTAGAGGTATTGGACATTCTTCATTTTATTGGTGCCAAGTGATAAAAGACTATAGGAGATCTAAAATAGTTTGAATTTATTATTCATCTTTGGTTTGATTATTTGATAGGTTATCAGCCATGTGATTTTGATCATTTGATAGGATTTGATTCTAACTAGCCCCTGGTGCCTAATTTTGGTTTTCACTAGGGGAGATTGATTGATTATTTTGACTTTGATAGTATCCTAGTGCTAGATATCCGGGTTCACTAGGAGAGGATATTTTTGAATAAGGTCAATGATTTGACTTTTATTAATTTTGATTAATGGGATCAAAGATTACTTGATTATGATTTATGACTTTTGGAATATTATCTTGGACCTTTGGATTTGTGGCACATACTATATTGCTTGAGGAAGGGTCCAACGATGCATGCTCCTATTCATCCTTATGGAAGGAAGTGATTAAATGATCATTAATCGATAGAAAGGGATCCATTATGGAGGAAGGTGATGGAGATGGTATGATGAGGTGAAGGAGTGGTTATGGGGAAGCATAGTTTTCATAGGGGTCTTTAGGAGACCCAATTTTGACATCAAATAAAATATCCTCAAGATTGGCAAAAGGATCACTAGGACTAGTTATAGTAGATGCATCCAAAGGAGGATCAAACTCACTCTGATAATATTTTATAGATAAGGATTAAAAGAACTCATTTATGATGTCACCATCTAGAATAGAATAAAAAGATATGTCTAGTAATGAATCAGATGTATCTAGATTATAGGTATCCTCTAAAAGATAGGCATTATCAGCATCAATGAGGGATGACATTTCTAATGAGAAATCTAATTTGGATACAAGTGTTGAACATGATTCTATGGAAGATAAGACCTTAGATGCTATCATTGAAGCTGACTCTAATGCATAAGATATAATGTTGTTATTTATAGATGCATTATCTGATATTGACCTCTCAATAATGGGCATTTGAGGTGATGGATACTGGCAAGTTTGACAATGATAAGCTCATAAAGGGACTTATGAGAGATGGGGGGACTAGTCTTATGGGGAATATATTGGGTTGTAATGGAGGATTTTTTGAGGATGGGAGATCATGTAGGATGGTGGTGATGTCTTGACCTTGGCTTGGAAAGGGAAGAGTTTGATCACGATTGGGAAGGGAACATTGGCATTCTTCTTTTTGTTCACCTAGGGATTTGGATGCATCTGGTTCATCATTAATTACTATATCACTGTGGCCAATAAGGTCTTAGACAAAATCTTAGAAAGGTTGAAATTGATTAATGGTATGCCCCAAGTTTGGTAATATGCATAATATTGGCTATCTTTATACCAAGAGGGTTTTGGCTTAGTGGAATCATGTTAGTGGTGATGAGTTATTTGAAAAGGGATTTTAATGATATAGGAAGGGGATTATAAGGACCTACTTTTCTTTGTAACTTTGATGTGGAAGCATTGGACTTATGATCAGATGATTATGGATATGACTAGTTGGGTGGATTTGAGGTGGCTAAGATTGGATTCCCTTTGCTAGTGTGGGAATGGGACATTGATGGTTTATGACTAATAGATGGAGGGTTGGTGATGGATTCATGTGAAGGTACCTAGATGGGAGGTGTAATGAGTTAAAGGGGATCAATGCCTTCAGGAAGTGGTACACCCATCATAATGAATTTCAAGAGGATCTCATCCTTATGGGAAACTATATATTGGTCTATGAGAGTGGGGTCTAGTTTCATGGTGATGGTTGATAGATGATGGATGATGTAAGTAGGACAAGGATTAGATAAGGTTCTTGAATGAAATAGATCAAAAGGGTTGAGCTAATATGATAGGTAATGATGGAGATGAGATAGACTAATAGATTAAGGACTATGATCAAATGTCAGATCGATAATGCAATAAGTGATAACAACTTATCAATAATGCTTAGTTTTTAAGCTATCAAAAGGATTGGGAATGTGATGGGTGCCTAATATTCAAAACTAATAAGAGGATGATATGATGGATGCTAGTAATGAATAATGCAAGTTGATTAGACTAGAGATGATTGATAGTTGATGGGTTTCATAGATTGAGACTGACAAAGTGATAATATGCTAGTATAATATTGATTATGATATGATATTTGACCAAATGGATGAGTGATTATGGATTGAGATGATAGGATGATGTGGATGATAGGACTAGCTCAAAACCTTATACCAATTTGATCAAAATGTAATGGGGTAGGATTAGGTGATGAAGGTGATTAGGAAAATGAAATAAGGATAGGTGTGATGATGAAATGATAAAGGGGTGATGAAAGGTGGATGGTTTAGACCTGTATGTGACCTAGAATCCAACTAGGATAAGATGAGGTGATGGCTAGATGGGTGATGAAGGTAAGGTCAAGACAAGTGATCAAGTACAGATTTAAGATAAGATGTAGATGATGAGGTATAATTAGGATGTGATTAGGGGATTACTAATGATGTATGGGTCTAGTGATAAGATGTTGTTAAAAGGATGTACAAGAGAGTGAATTATGTATAAGAAGGTAAAATAATGATATACAAGATGTGATTAAGATTGGGTGGATAGGGCTAGGGATGAAATCAAGATGATGATAATGATAGCAAGGATGGTTGAAATAAGATGGAGAAGATAGGGGGTATGACATATTATAAGTGGCTATGGTTAGGATAGGATAAGATGAAGACAAGATGGGGAATGGGAAATGGATGTGTAAGATTAAAATGTAGGTGATGGGATAATGAGACAGGATGGGATGGGGATGATTAGGACTATGGATGAGGTGGACTTAGGACATAATGTGGATGGTCAAACAAGATGGGATTAGGATAGGTTATGGGTTATGATCAAATATGTACAAGGGGTGACGTGAATAAAATGGTATGGGAATGATTAGGACTATGGTGTGACTAATGGATAAGGCAAGGTCAAATTGAGGTGTAATTGATTATGGATAATATGGTCTTATAACAAGGTGTGACTATTCTAAGATAGGATAAGGGATAATGAAAAGGATATACAAGGAAAGGGTGCTAAAGATATACAAGATGATTAGGTAAGGATGTACAAGATAATGGGGTATGACTAAGATGAGATGAATACAAGGTAGTATGGGATATGTAAAAAGATGTACAAAAAGATGATATTTATATAAGAATAGGATGACAAAGATGTACAAGATGAAAGGAGACCCTATATGAACAAAGTATGTACAAGATGGGGTGACTAGGATAAGGATGTACAAGAATAGATGATTAGGATATGCGGGTGATGAAGTATGACCGATGATAAGTGGGGATGACTAGGATGGGATGAGTTCAAGATGGGGAATAATAAAAAATAATGTGGGAAAAGGGATGACAAGATGATGAGATGATGGTATAATAAGATGAGTGGCTATGACTAAATAAGATGGGAAATAGATAAGACCAAGATGAGGTTATACAAAGACAATATATACAAGAGGATGGTGATAAGAAAAGGATGATAAGGATATAAAATATGGTAAAATGATGATGCAAGAATTTTATATGATGATATGTACAAAAATGAAGATAAGATGTAAAATATGAGTCATACAAAAGACATAGATATATACAAATAGGTAAAAGTTGACTCAGCTCACAAATAGTACATGTCTAGC
Organism: Torreya grandis; assembly: GCA_037957365.1. Lineage (NCBI taxonomy): Eukaryota > Viridiplantae > Streptophyta > Pinopsida > Cupressales > Taxaceae > Torreya > Torreya grandis. Next base: position 373,959 of record JARHVA010000195.1, read on the forward strand.
ACAACACAGACCCAAGCAAGCAAGTGACAACCTATGATTATTAAATTGATGAGTGTATAACCTGATGCCCATACCATCCAATGGATACATAGGTGAGGTTGTAGGTTGGTGACTTATTATGAACTTGACCAAACCCTCTCAACCCTGCTTGTACTCGATGGCTACTTTGGCACTAATACTGACACCTGTAGTGAAACACCTATTATAGCCAAAAGGTCTTATATTAGGATAAATAGGCTCTCTAGAGGCATCCCCAGTATACATAAAATTACGTTGAGTCCCAAGTCTATATAGGGTGTTACCTAATGCCTGGTTCAAAGAGTTAACTCTTCCCCTTTATAGATGACCTATATAAGGTCAACCGCATAGCCTAACGATAGTTGTCCTTGATTATTATACTCTATTAGAACATAGAGTTTGGTTAGTGTTATAGAGATTAAATCTATAACACTAACCCTTATGTACTAATCCCATGCATGGGTGTCAATTCCACATCATGTGTTATCCTAGAGGGGAGTTGACAAACAAGCAAACACATGATATGATTAATTAACTGATCTAATTACCTATGTGTGATTATCATGATACAACAAATTATTTATACATATAAGTATATACAAGGAGAAATCACACACACAATCTTAAACAAGTATTTACAAGATACTAAAAATATAATAATATCAATGATATAATTAAATTTAAGACAAAATGCAAAATGGTAGCCTCCTTAAAATCACAAATGCCAGATATCTGATGGGGTGCCAAAATCTCCAAGGGGCTACAAGAAAAGTGTTATAAATTTTTATTTTTGCAATCCCATGAGTCCCTAAAATACCATGAGTGTATAGGGCAATCATGTGGCCAGGATGCACAATCTCACGACTAGAGTGTCAATCCCATGAGTTGCTAGTCACAGGTTTGCAAAAAGTTAGAAAACCATCATGGTTAACTACAAAAACTATGACTATCTGACAATCCCACCACTGAGAATGACAATCCAACTATTAGATATGAGATGATAGTGGTGGTTTTGTCATCATTGACAAAACCATGACTCAGATTGATAAGCATATGACTAGTAGTAAGAACACAAGTAGTGGTATTGAAGCCTTTAAAAAAATAAGCTATATATATGACATAATAAAAAGTATATTAAAATATTTATATGGCCTTAGTTTTTAATACAATTATTTGATGATATAAAATGTTATCAAAAGCCTAGCACTAACCTAAACTAGCCTAAGCTACAAACCCATGACTAGGAATGACAATGCCACTATTTACAGTGTGAACCTACGACTGTGGAAGTCAAGGTATTGTCAAATGGGACTAAGGCAGTTTATATGAGGGGTTTTAGATGAGTATGCTCCTCCACTACTCCTTATGAACCCTGCAAGGTAGAAAACACCAGCTATTAGTAGTTGGTTACAAGTATAGAAAGTGGTGATATGTCCAAATAGGAGAATGTTGAAATTTAAAAAAAAAGGATAAACCTCTCTAGTTTTATCTTACAAGTCTTTAAGATGTCTCAAAATAGACCCTAAAAACACTGGCAATGATGATTTAGAGGGGATAAGGGTAGTGTTTTACCAATCTGGGCCAAAAAGACAATACTATAATTGAAAATGATAATCCCACTATTACCAAGGCAATACCATGAATGGGAGAGTCATGACTTTGTCAAAAATGTTTGATGGGCTACTCTCTAGGGGGATTTTCTTCTTGACCTACACATAGAAGTAGAAACAGTACACAACACACCTATAAAAATAGAGAGTTGGCACAAAATAAGTTAAAAATCTAAACCCAACTATAGTTTTTGACAATATCACTACTAGGAATGTCGATATCACTATTATCAAGGCAATCACATGATTGAGAGAATCATGATTTTGTCAAAAACCCTGCTAAAATCCTAGCCACTAGCATCTAACTAATAATATCATTAGTGGGCTTTATAAACCTACTACTACAATATCATGACTAATAGTGCAATACCACAACTTGCCTAAAATGCATCAAAATTTTCAAAATTTCAAGATTTTATTTGCCCAATCAAACCTGCAAGATAGAAAAAAACACCACTAATAAGAAAAATTGATTAAATGGGAGCTAGCTCATCCCACTATGGTCACCAAAATGTAGAGCAATTTTGAGCACAATATGAATTTAAACAATGTTAAATCTAACCCAAAATGAAAACTACGTAATATGAAGGATTTATAAAACAAATCAAAATGATAAAAGAGCTTATTGAATCCCTTGTTTTATGTTCACTCCAAAGTTGGCCTAATTATAGAGATGAGGTCCATTGGGGTCTGGTAGGCTAGTAGATTAGGGCAGTAAGTCTCATACTTTCTATATATATATATATATATATATATAGTTTCACCTAATTTCTCACAAAAGTATCCAGTCTTCATAGTAGACCAATGAATCTATAATGGGTCCTGAAGAATGAGGAATAAGTTATGGGAATGTGGGTCCATTTTAGAATTTTTTCATATATAGCCTTCATGGGATGATATTTATACTTCACTTGTTAACCCAAATTAGCATGGATAGGGTGAGTTCTCTAGGGTCCTTAATGTCAAAAGTCCCTTTGTCTTGCCCATTTGATTAGAATGTCTTATCTTCAGTAAAGATTAAATTTTCATCTTGATTCTACCCTCATTTCCCAAACCACCCATTTCATATCCTCCCTTAATAGGCAAGTTTGTTTCTAAATTTTCTCCCAATTTCTATGTTTCATATTCTTCCTCTCTTTTAGGCATGCTCAGAATATGATTATTTTAGTTCATCTATCATTAGAATTGAAGTTGCACATTTTCATGGTTGTGAAACACTTTCTTAATCATTATATTATTCTTCTTGAATTTCCTATGGTTATATTTGGGACCTTGAGTTTTTATTCTTCACCTTTTTGCAGGTCAATTGGTCTTGTTTCTAACATTTATTGTCATTTTTCCATTGTTGATCAAGTATGGATTGTTACTTCTCTTTCATTAATTTTGTTTATAATTTCACTTTTTCCATATTTTTTTAGTATGGATTGTTAATTATCTTACATTGATGTGGGTTCCATTATTTTAGTTTCATGTGTCCTTGGTTTTATCTGGATTGTTACTTTTCTTACTTAGGATGCATTTGTTGGGTCTTTTGGTCATTTAGTAGCCATGGATTTTTGGTTACCCAATTTACCATATTTTATCCATTTTCCTTGGTATTTTTTGTTCTAATTTAGCCTCTAACATCCTAGCTTACCAAATTTTCCAAGTGGCTTATTCAGTTACGAAAGTTTTCATTTCTTTTGATCTTTCATGTGATTGCTTGTTTTTTCTCTTTATTCTTGTATCCTTAGTGTTTGTCCAAAATTGTTATTGTACCCTCCATGATCAAGACTAAAAATACAATAGACAAACATTCAATGATAAAGATAAGTCAAGGTATGTATATGGTACTTTCAAATTATTTCCAAACAAAATTACATACTATTATTTCATTTTTTATATTTTACTACAATATATTAGCTCATTTTTTTGTGTTTTTATGTTCTTTCTCAAAGCGTCATCTCATGTTAAACTCATGTGACACATGATGAACTTTAAATGGGGAATAATTATACACACAATATTCTTTAAAAAGTATCATTTACTAACACTTTATCTTTTCTAAGAACCTATCAAGTTTCAATCTCTCTAAATGCATGCCTTAAAAGGTGCATCAAGAAAGGGATGGGTAGACCATTGATGCTTTACAAGATTATTTGTTAATAATACCATACCTAAACCCACTATCATTTCCTAAACCAAATTCAAATATCATTTATCCATTTACCTAAGTAATTATCCTTAAATATATCCCTTAATTAAGTAGACATCTTTTTTCTTACTAATTTAGCCTAGTTGACCCTGTTATGAAATTTAAAGTGTACATTATAGAAATAAGTTGGCCTAGTCAACCTAGTTTGAGGCCTAATGATAACTTTTTATTAAAATTGGTTTGTGTTGGCCAAACTTGGTTGATAAATTTTTTGAAGGGATAGTAACTAATTATTATTATAAATATGCCTTAATATTAATATAATAGAGAGGACCACTCATTTTTGCATTATTAAAACTCATAATTCTACTATATATACATTTGAAGGAGACATTGCTTAGGTTTTTCCTTGGAGGGAAGATAAATTATCTTGTGGGAAGTCTTTGATGAAAAGTAGAATTATTTTATACTAGAGTTGATTTCTATAGTGTGATCCTTACAAAGACAATAATATATTACAAATCACCATTAACCAAGGGAGATATTGAGACTCTACAAGTTCATTCAAAGTTAAATATCCATAACTTTTGTTATTTAATTTGATTGATAGATATTGCACAAAGTAATATGTTTTGAATGTATAACTCCTTGATTTGATTACCTCTATACTTAAACTTAGCATATCTATAAGGTATTCTTTGTTTACCATCTTCCACCTTAGATGAACTAGGCCCCCATTTGCCTACCATGATCCCTTGATTATTTTATTTGTGTTAAATCATCCCCCTTTATATATAAAGCTTTGGTAAGTAATATACTATTTTTATTTTATGTATTATAAGACCTAGATAGTGTTATTACATACTTGTATTTGAGTAGTGGCTTTGGAAACCTCACTTTTAGTACTGTGTTATAAGAGGTCCCTTGGTTACATTTAATGGATCCAATTTAGTCATGGCCCTGATATACAAAGTATCACAATAAATGTTAGTTGATTAGCTTCTTTAAGCTTGAATTTACTAAGTAGGATAAGTTTTACATCTATCTTAATATGTTTCATACATATTTTAATTTAAACTTTCATTGGAATTTGTCAAGGTTCATGGTTTTTCCCTCTTAGCCTTCTAGTACTACAAAGTGATTACTCAGGAAGTAATGTTTATGGATTTGAACTAGAAAATATGTAAGCACAACATGTTTTCTAAGCTGAGAAAACTTAGCCTCTTCACTTTTAGAAGAGGAACTCCTTGAGCAATGAGTTATTTTTTTGTGGGGAGAAGGAGGGTTTTCCCATGGGTTTGTGTTTAATCCTAAGATATAGATATGGGGAATCTAGAATTAAAAGGGTAGATATAGCCAAGGGCACAAGGATGGTATACTATCTCTAAATCAGGCTAATTATTTACAAAATTTATATAAACATATATTGAAATTATTATGCTAAAATATGCTAAAAATAAAAATTATAATTATGTTAGATATTGTAATGATAATGAAAACTAGATACTTAGTTGGTTTTGATGCTAACATAGATCTAGATATGGAACAAGTAGAAATTAGACTAGATTTATATTTTAGATTAGTTTTCTTATTATATAAATTATGCATCTATATCTATAGACATTTATGTTGACCTAGGGCAGTTGCATCGATGTTACTATATGAATTGGATGTAGGTGTCTAGTGTAAAATAATTGCTGAAATAAGATGTAGCCACCTAGATGCTTTTGGGCTCTATGTCACCTTCACTTTAATGTATTTAGATTTGGGTCATGCATTGTTACTCTTTGTCAAATGATAAAACCCTAGTTCTTCACCTTCATAGTGGTTATGGAAAATGGGTTAGTGGACACATAGTGTTGAGCTACCCTAAAGAGCCCTCTATCAATGACCAGTACCTACATATCCAATACTTTGAAGAGGGACTTATAATTATTTAGTTATCTCCTACATGTTGGCTTGTGTTTGAATCATGTAATGTGTGATAAACAAGTACAAAAATGACCTAGATTTTAACTTAGAAAATATGGCTCTTGGGGTGCTCCTTCAATACTTCAAACCTGTAGACATATTATCCATATGACTGATATGGAAATATGATAAAATATGAAAGATTTTCTCACTTGAGTGCTTTATTGAGTGTTTTTTGGTCTATGTTAAGTAGCCTTGTGAGTAGGTAAGAATTTTTAAGGTGAAGAATGAATGAGGATTGATCTTATCTATATACCAATCCCTTTTGATAATATCTCACATTAAAACACTTAGGCTGATCTTTGGGATACATTTCATTTGTAAATTGGATGACTTTAGGGCATTGGATACTTGCATAATAATAAGACACTCATGTCCACATAGGTCTTTAATTGGGATTTAAGTGTCCAGGTAGTTGGAAAATAGGTGCAGGTCTAGTACTTGTAGAGATGGAAGATAAGTAGGTTTATAGCATTCTAGACAAGATAGAAGGTTCGAGTCATAAAAATAATGTTTATTTTAATAAGAGATAAGTAATTAGGCACAAATAAAAAGTATATGTGAGACTTTTGGCAATGGGAAAGGTCTAGAAGCTGAAAGTATATCCATGATATATATTTTCCAAGTGTACAAGACTGAGGTGTTAGATAATTCAGAAATAGTGTCTACATTTGGCCCCCTTTAATATAATAATTAAATTGATAGTTTAAAGGAAAATAAATGCATAATTGGATGTGTATAACACACCTTGCCTTTACGTGAGTCCAACTTGAATGTTTTTTTGGTGACTAACCTATATCCAAGATCATGCTATAATATATAATTAGTGTATATAATCTAAAATTGAAAACATTTAAATGATTGAAATTGAAAGAGAACAAGGTTTAGTAGTACACTTGTGTGTCAATGTAACCATCTTTCCCTTTGTAAATTTGATTTGAAAATATATACCATTATGAATCATGAGAGTTAATATTAGGAAAAATATAAATCTTTAAATTTCATATTGTATGCAGCTAAATTTGAGTGGCTTAATTATTCTAATTAATTCTGCTAATTTATCCCCTTTATCCTAATCCTAGTCATTTATCTAATATCTCCATTTCATTATTCTTCATTCACTAACCTTGTTCTTCCTCACTTCATCATTAATTCCTCTAATCATATTTTAATCCCATCCTAATCCCATGTATCTATTATTTGAGAATTTTAAATTCCCATGACCCACCTACTCACCTACTAAGTGTATTCATAGTCTCTCCTACACCCCTAGTCCCTAATCATCCACCTAATCCCTGTTTAATCTCCTACCTAACCATAATCAATCCCTAAGAGGATTCTAGAATTATCCAATTCTATAATCTTCTCTAATTCAACCCTTCCCCATATAGAACCCTCTATTCTAGAGGCTTCCAAAGAATTAAAAATTCCTTAGAAAATCCCCAACCATTGATCCCATTGGCCCAAGATTGAATTCTAGCCATTGATTCTTCCCTTCATTTTCTATATAAACAAGTCATTTATCCATGGCTAAAATAACTATAAATCATTTAGGAATCACATGAATCTCCATGATCTATTAAACTAGAAAAGTATTGAATCTATAAAGTCTTCATGTCATTATAATATTTGAATCCATCATCAACATCCTTGATCATGCCAACATAATGTCAAATTTTTGAGTCTAAGGTAATCTCAATCCAATCCTCTCATCTTTTTATCCATTTAATCCTCTTTTGGATCAATTAAATTTAGTATTATAATGTTGTTTTTAATAATTCATTCATCTATTTGCATTCAATTTTAATGGCTTTAAATTTTATTTAGGTAGTTTTATGTTTTGTATGGTTCAAATTTAATGATTTAATACATTGTGCTCAAAATTCCTACTACATTTTTGTCACCTAGAATCCAAGCAATAATCCATTACGTTCATGAAATCTCCATGCAACTATAACAATCCATGAGTCTATAATCATTGATCAAGCAATCATAATGTAAAAATTTTGAGACCATGGCAATCTATAATTAACAATTCACTTGAATATTTTGGAGGGAGGCTAGATGAAGCAAGGAATTGGTAAGAATGTCTTCATCTATTCTGATTTACTTCCGTAATCTCTTCTACTAGGTATCTTTATATTTTGGGTTTAATTTTTATAGTTTAATCCATTTTCTCAAAATTCCTACTACATTGTGGTGAATGTGTATTTTGAAGTTGCATTTTTGCATTTAATTTTGTATTTTTTTAGTGTGGTTTTTAGAGTCATTTTTATTGATTTTTGAGTAACTACAGGCCTCACACAAGGCCAAAATTTCCTTTGGCATCCGAGGATCCACCCCTCAACCTCACCTTGTACCATGACAAGGATCACATCTGAGGCACTTCCCCTAGACCCTAAAAGGGTCTTTACCCCTTGACCTCGTTGGGGATCACTACCCCTTGAACCCTACATCATGGCCTGCTCATCTAAATAAATTACAGAGCCAAATCACAATTTTTTTCAATGATTTTTATTAAGGACTATTAGACTAACATTTTGTCTTGTAGGACATATTTGGCCTTATTCTAAATATCTTGTCTTACAGGTTATATATTTGGTCTAACATCTTTGTCTTGTAGGTCGCCCTTTCATAAGTACCAATCAAAACTACTAATTATTTTCTTGTAGGCCACCTATCAAAGACATTTTAGCATCTTAAAAATCATTTTTTTAATCTAATATTTTTCATTTTTTTATCTTATCTATATATTGCACATCTAATTAATCAGTTAATTAATCCTCTTTTCTTTACTTATTCGTCACCCGAGGGTTATGGTGGTGTATGTTCTCCTTCTTACATCCTTGTGTAAATTATTGGAGGATAAAAAACCACCCATAAACCCTCCCATTTTTATTTTCTAGGGGAAATGTGACATGGAATTGATAGACATGCACTTTATATAATATTAGGGAGATAGTGACCATGGATTTCACCACCATGCACTAATCTACACTCCATGTTCTGGTGGAGTATAAATATCAGGGACAGTTATCACTAGGCTAAGTATTTGAACCCATACAATTCATCTATGAAGGAAAGATTTCATTATTTGAACCATGCATTAGATAGCAACCTACACAGACTTGGGCTTCGTCATACCTAGTTTATATTGGGGATAACCCTAATCATCCCATTCAACCTAGCATAAGACCTTTCGATCATAATAGGTGACTTATTGTCAAAGTCAGGATTAGCTCCTAAGAATTCATTAAGTCTAAATGAGGTTGAGAGGGTTCAGTTGATTTTTTAATAGGTCAGTAGCCTATAACCTCACCCAAAAAGTCATTAGATAGTGTAGTTATTAGGTTACACTCCCAATCAGTTTACTAATCTTAGGTTTGTGGTTTTCTTGATTTTGTGAGTGTTGTGTTAGACTCATGTTATTTGTGAGCCAATTCAACCTTTCATCATAACCTACATACATGACTATCTAGGTATATTTCACATATCATCTTGTATATCCTTGCCTCATTATTATATCATTTTGTATATCTTTATCATCATCATCTTATACATATCATCTTTTTACATCATTTTACTTGTCTCATCTTATTTCCCATCACCATTTTACTTTATCCCATCCTAGTCTAGTTGTATCCGCCCATCATTGGTCATACCCCCATCAAGTCTAGTCATCCCTCCATTACATCTTATCATAGCCCAACCTCATATTCTTCACTTATCCTTAACAACATGATATTTATCACTTATTCCACCTTGTTTATAACTAATATTGATCACCTCCTATTCTATTCTCATCCACCCACCTCACCTAGATATCTTAATCACATCTTGTCACCCACATTTTATCCTAGGTATATTCATTTGTCTTCATCTTATCTTATCTAGTCATCTTGTCACCCTAATCCTAATCATAGTCCAACCTAATTCATCCCTTTGTCTCTATTAATCCCCCCATCAAGTCTATAGTCATACTTTGGTCTTCATCCAAATTGGCAAAACACTCTTGTCATATTAGGGTCTTCATCATTAGCTTTCTTTTATCTAATAAAGTTTGAGTCATAATCACTAGATTATTAATCCATTAATCCAATCATCACATCCTATTTGACTCAGTCATCTTAGTCTTGAGTTAGTCTTAATTTAATCAATCCAATCAAATCAGTCACTTGGGCTAGTCTATCCCCTCATCCAGTCTTAAAGTTTATTTTGGCTCACTTAATTGAATCCTATCTCAATCATCAAGGTCTAGCTCACATCTTAATTGGGTTTACTTGATTGAACATCACATAACATCACAAATCGAGTCAAACTTGAGATAGGACTAAAGTAATTCTTTTTCCAAATTTGTTCCACACATCCCATCTTTACGCCTTAGTATTTCCATTCAATCCCTTGTACCTATCCATTGGGGCCATAAAATCCCCATCATCCTTACTTTCTCCCATCCTTATTCATGGTATCAATAATAAATTTGGTCAATACCCTAATTGAATAATGCCTCATTGCCAATAGGGATATGCTCTTTTCTCACCTCCTTAAGGTGAGTACTCCACATCCAGTAGACTTCGACCCCATCCACCCATCATTACCTCCAATCTAAACCCATTTATGTGAGTCCCATTTAAATCCTCCTTCCACTAGTCATAGCTAGTCATCTACCCCTTCCTACTCTATCAAAGGGAATCCTATCTTAGTCACCTTATCTAGTACTAATCCACCCACCAAATCATGTCAATGCCCATCTAATCTAAAGTCTAATGCTTCCACATCCAAGTCATGAAGTGAAGATAAACCCTATGATTCCATCCCTAAATCCTTAGAATCCCTTCCACCAGCTTGTTGCTAATGACATGATGGTCTATCTACCCATACGACATCTTAATCTTAATAATCCTAAGACCTCTTAGTATAAATCAAACCAATATTATGTATATCATCAAACCTTAGGGCAGACTATTAATTGATTTCATAATTTTCAAAACTATGTCCAAGACCTCATCGATCATGGTGACATAGAAACTGAGAATGAATAATATGAGTCTACATCTTTGGGTGAACATAAAGAGGAATGTCAATATTTGATTCCTGATAATGATCAAGCTCTTTCCTCTCCAAGCCAAAGTCAAGACTCTAAGTCCATATTCTATGTTCCCCCCATCTTTGACAAATTTTCAATTGAAAATAAGTCTTTTCCCCATGATCCTAGTCTTCCCATCTCTCATGAGTCCTTTCATGGGCCTATCTTTGTTGAATCCATGGTTCCTACATCATCTTCCTCTCACCCATCATATCAAAAACCCTATGTTGAGAGGTCAATTATAGATAATGAATCTTATAATATAAGCATTGAATCTTGTACATTGAAGTCAACATTAGATTTAATACAAATATTATCTATATTAGGATCATGTTCAACACCATTATCTAAATTAGGTTCCTCATCATCCCTCATAGATGTTAATGCCTGCCTTTTTGAAGATACCTCTAATTTGGATGATAATCAGTCACCTGTCATATATTTTGACCCCAATCAAGATGATGAAGTCATAAACAAGTTTTTAAAGCCACATCTATTAAAGATTTTCATACTGGATCTAATCCTACATTAGAGGTGTGTCTTTTAGATAGTCTTAATGATCCTTTTGAGATTCTTGAGTACACTTTCTTTGATTTTGAGGCTAGGGCTCCTAGTTACTATTGTCACCAAATCTTGCACCCTATAAGAGGTTGTTCAGGCTTCTTCCAGATTTGGGTAACATGGGAACATTTCTAGGTATGTGGGTATTTTAAACCCATGATATATCTTCTATTTAATTTGTTAGTATAGTAGTTTTTATAGATGCATATGATTTTTAAGTCATCCCATGAGCATTTTTTTATCCCACATGCATGGGAAGTATTAGTTGTTTAGATTAGAATTAATAAATAAGTGTTGAGGCCAATGAAGGCATCCACAAATTTATTGTATTGAGCTTGCTCAAAGGAGGTTGCCCTCTTGAAGTGGTCTGTGATCAATAGAATTATTTCAGTGCTTCAGCTAATTTTATAAATCTATTATTTCATATTTTTTTATCAATTGTTGTAGGAGGCTCCTCTCATTTGGTATCAGAGCACTTTCCATGGCCAACATTTTTTTTGACTGCATAATTTCTTTATAGTATTTTTCTCAAAAAAATTTAACTCTATTTTACTACATAACTCTGTTCTACATCACCATAATCATTTTTTGATCAGGGTAAAACCTAACCACATAACTATGGGAAGTGCTTGGGTGAAACCCCTCAAACTCATTATGAGGAGTACCACAAGAACCCCAAAGTAGCTGGCCTATTAAGAGGACCTGCTAGTAAAATAGGCAATAACCCCTTCTTATTTGAGTAGTTTCCATCTATGAGGAAACTGAAGAGCTATCATTAAGAGATAAATTTGTGGCCATAAACATTTTGGAGAGTGGTATTCACTTAGATGGCATTGGTGGCCAGAGTGTTATTTTTAAAAACACTTAGGTAGCCATTGAAAATTAGGGACCATTTCTATTAGTTTAGAATATTTTTAGCAGACTAATCACTCCATAGTATATCCATAGACTATTAAAAGACTTGCAGGTAGATGTTTGATAGAAATCAAATTTTGTAAACTACCCACAGAGTATTAGTAGACTCAAAAAGGACTTAAAACCAGACAAAAAATAGAAAAAAATTATTATTCAGGTCATGGTGGTAACCCAAATAAGAGCAAAGAACATGGAGGATGAAATTACCACCCTTAAGACCCATATCAAAGATCTTGATGAAAAACTTCTTGGCCTCAGTCTTCAACAAACCACCATGAACAATAAACATCATCCAGAGTCCTCTTCAAACACCAAGTTTTATTCTTCTAGAAATTTTTGTGGGACAAAGCTTAATTTATTCTATTCAAAGGTGAAAATTTCAATGGATGGATCTATCAAGCAAAACAATATTTTATTTTTCATTATACTTTTGATGCCAACAAGTTCCTACTTGCATCCTTTCACTTGGAACTTGAAGCCCTTCAATGGTATAATTGTTATACCAAGGCTCATGACGATCCCATGTGGACCAAGTTTTTCCCCCTTCTTTTGCAATGATTTGGCCCTAGTGCTTTTGATGACTTCACTAGAGCACTCACTAAGCTTTACCAAATAGGAACTATGCAAGAATATCAAAATAAATTTGAAAAACTAGCCAATCACATAGAGGGATTGTTTGATGATTTTTTTAAGAGTTGCTTTATCAGTGGACTGAAGGATGAAATATAATCTAAGGTCAAAATTTTCCAACCCAACACAATGATGAAAGCCTTAGGGTTGGCTAAGTTGGTATAAGATAAGATCATAGCTCAATAGTGATTTAAACCCAACTTTTATTCATTCAAAAATATAGCTCCATAATGCACTCACATAATGCCCACCCCTAAAACCAATCCTATCAAGTATTTTACTAAAGAAAAAATGAAATTCCATAGATAAAAATGAATATGTTATAATTATGATGATAAATTTACTCAGAGACATTGATGTGTCGAGAAAAAGCTATACTTATTGGATGTGAACTCTCCACCTGAAACTAAAGATTGGGAAGATGTTAAGAATATAACAAATGATTTAGAAGAAGCTCAAACAATTGTGAAACCTAATTCTTAAGAAGAATAACTAGATATCTCTCTCCATACCTTAGCAGGATTCACTACCCCATAAACTATGTGGGTCAAGGGTTACTTCAAGAATCTCCTTCTCACAATACTCATTGATTCAAGTAGCACTCATAACTTCATTAACCCTCAAATTTCCAAATAAGTTTATTGTTTCATCCATCCTTGCTCCAAATTTGAATTCATGATTGTTAATGGGGGCACCTTACCTTACAAAGGGAAGTGTCATAATATATGTATATCTATTGGAGATTACAATTTATGGTCCAACATGTTTACCTTACCCTTAGGTGGATGTGATGTTGTTTTGGGAGCCCAATGGTTACACACACTTAGACCCATATTATGGGATTTTTCTAAACTTTGGATGTATTTTTTAGATAATGGGAAAAAACACACATTGAAAGGCTTACAATTAGGATCTCTCAGCATCATAAGTTCACATTACATGGAAAAGCTTCTTAATAATAATTCACATGACATCATTGCCTAGCTCCATTCTATTCAAATGCAACCATCATTAGTCTTTACTACTCCTTTTGATCTACAAACCATTTTATAGAGGTATGAATGTGTCTTTGCCAAATTAGTGGGATTTCCACCTTCAAGGCTAGAGGACCACCATATCCAGCTCCTTCTTGGAAACATTCCTCCCAATATCAGGCCTTATCACTACCCATTTTAGCAAAAGACCAAGATCTAGATACTCATTCAAGACTTATTAAAGCAAGGCATTATTCATCTCAGTACTAAGCCATATTTTTTCCTAGTTCTCCTTGTCTAAAAAAAATATGTGTCATGGCATCTCGACATTGATTTTCATACACTTAATCACATCAAAATAAGGGACAAGTTCTTGATCCTTATTATTGATGAGCTTCATGGTGCTCAATTCTTCTCCAAGTTGGATCTCCACTATGAATATCACCAAATTTTGCTTCATGAAGATGATATCCCTAAGACAACTTTTCACACGCATGATGGCCACTATGAGTTTTTGGTCATGCCCTTTGGCCTCACTAATGCTCCTTTAATATTATAGGCATTGATGAATATATTATTTTGGCCCTACCTACGAAAATTAATTATGTTCTTATTCAATGATATCCTCATCTATAGTCAAACATGGTCTAATCATCTCCAACATCTAGAACTTGCAATACAACTTCTCTCTAAGCATCATCTTTGTGCAAAATAGTCCAAATGTACGTTTGGCCAGAATGAAGTGGAGTATCTTGGGCATATTATTTCATCCCAAGGGGTTTGAGTGGATCCTAAAAAAATAGCTACCATGGCAAATTGGCCTCATCCTCAAACACTCAAGAGCCTCCATGTTTTTTTAGGGTTGACTGGATACTATCACAAGTTTGTCAAAAATTATGGGAAGATTATAGCTCCCATGATAGCTATGTTTAAAAAGGATGATTTTGCTTGGACATAAGCTACTAAGTGCACATTTTAATAACTAAAACAAGCTATGTATATTACCCCTATTCTAGCCATGCCAAATTTTACCAAGACCATCACTATCAAGAGTGATGCTTACGGAAATGGACTTGGTGTTGTTCTCTTCCAAGAAGGATGCTCTATTGCATTCACAAACAAAGCCCTTATGAGAAGAAATTATGGTCATTTTTCATGTACTATAGAAGTGGTGGCCATACCTACTAGGGAATTATTTTTGCATAAAAACTAATCACCAAAGTCTAAAATATTTTTTGGAATAACAGGTCTCCACCCCATCACAATAGAAATGGGTTAGCAAACTCATGGGTTATGACTATGAGATCACTTACAAGAAGGGTAAGGATAATATTGCGGTTAATTCTCTATCTCACATATTTACAAATCAAGCTTCCCTTTCATCTTTTTCGATGCCTATTCTAAATTGGTTGGATGTTGTATAATAGGGGTATGCCAATGACTCCTCATTATCTCAAATCATTCAAAAATTGGATACTAACCCCTATGTTATACCACATTATTCATGGTATGGTACTTCTCTATTATATAAGGGTCATTTGTTGCTTCCCTAGAGTGTAGATCTTTAGCAAGTGTATTCTATGAACTCCATGCTTCTCCTTTTGTAGGCACCTCGAGATTTCTCAAAAATTATGAGTGGGCATGATGAAACTTCTTTTGGAAGGGGATGAAAAATTCAATTCAATAGATGGTGTATGAATGTGATACTTGTCAATGCAACAAGGGTGAAACAAGATTCATCCTTGGATTACTTGAACCCTTACCCATCCCTACCAGGATCTAGATAGATATTTCTATGGATTTTATTTAGGGTCTCTCTAAATTTGGAGGGAAAATGGTGATCTTGGTTTTGGTTGATCACCTCTCTAAATATAGTCATTTTTGTGCCCTCAACCATCCCTATACCACCTCCACAATCACACAAATTTTCCTAGACTAAATTTTCCATCTTCATGGCATTCCTTCATCCATTGTTTTAGATCATGATGAAACCTTCACCAGTCATTTTTGGAAAGAAATATTAAACTATAATGGTACCTAATTGAAGATGAGTTCTAGATATCATCCACAAATATATGTCTAAACTAAAATTATCAATAAATGCTTGAAAACTTTCCTTCATTACTTCACTTCAGAACAACAACATTAGTGGGCAAAGTGGCTCCCTCTCACTAAATGGTGGTATAATACCTCCTACCACACTTTAACAAAATTGAACCCATATGAATAAATTTATGGTCAAGCACCACCAGTGTTTTTTCCATACACCCCCAATAGTTTATTAGTCTAAGCAGTCGACACACTTCCCCAAACTTGGGATCAGTTTCTCAATATCTTGTAGGACAATCTTCATATGACATAGAATTAAATGAATCATCAAGCTGATGAACACTATTCTGAGTGGAATTTTCAAGTAGGTGATATGGTTTTTCTTTGCCTACAACCATATAATTAATCCTCCCTCAAACTCAAAGGGTGTCATAAGCTAGCTCCCAAGTTCAATGGGCCCTATAAGGTTCTTCAGAAGATTGGATCAGTTGTTTAAAAGTTATAACTCCCACCTTCTTCTTGAGTTTTCCCAATATTTCATGTCTCTTATCTAAATAAAGTTCTTGGCACAAACATCAGAGTACAAACTATTTTACCAGAACTTGATAATGAAGGATCCATCCTTCTTGAGCCAAAGGCAATCTTAGATAGACACACACAATAACTTCACTCCCACTCCATCATCAAGGTTTTAATTCAATGGCATGGAATGCAACCAAAGATGCAACATGGGGACCACTATTTCAGATTCAACACTGATTCCCACATATAAAGCTTTGAAGACAAAGTTTTTTCCAAGAAGGAGGGGATGTTATGAACCCGTGATATCTCTTCTCTTTACTTTATTAGTATATTAGTTTTTATAGATGCATATGCTTTGTAAGTCAACCCATGAACATTTTTTTTATCCCACATGTATGAGAAGTATTAGTTTCTTATATTATAATTCATATATAAGTGTTCAAGCCAATGAAGGCATCCATGAATTTATTGTATTGAGATTGCCCAAAGGAGGTTACCCCCTTTAAGTGTTATGTGATCAATAGAATCATTTTAGTGTTTTAGCTAATTATAAGTCTATTATTTCATGTTTTTTTATCAATTATTTTAGGAGGCTCTTCTAAGTGGGTGTACCTATATCATAAATGAGCCTCTAGGTTTAAGGGCTAGCTCCCTAAATATATTATGAAATTTTTATCACTTAAGTTACTACTTATTTATGGGGGAAAAGAGTTATAAAATGCATAAATTGAACCTACTCTAAAGAAGGTGATGCACCAATAATATCTTCCACATGACCATCATATTTTCTACCATAATGAAATAAAGTATACAAGCTGGTCTCTAAGTCTCAATGGGTTCTAACATGAGTATTTCATTATAGAGGTGAGGTGTGAGTAGAAATACAAGTGAAATGAGATAGAGGGTAGATTTCAAAATTTGAGAACAAACATATGCTTGAAGAGCCTTTACAAGATAGACAACATTCTATATGACATGTTATATTAAGAACTCTTACTCAGACATGAAAGGATAAGGGAAGGAAAGATAGAGAGTTATCACTTATCATCACCATACATCACTTACAAATTTAGATAATTATTCAAAACTTAGAAAAAAAACTCTTATTAATGTTCAAAGGGAAAATATAACATCAATCTAGCAGGGCTTTGCCATACATGGTGTGGAATTCCTTGACACTAGATCAAGAGCTATACTTATAGAAGAAATGTCATAAGAGAAAGGGGGCCTTGGTGCTCAAAAGGGGAATCAATCAGTTCAAATGCTTTCACTATAGTTATAACTACTTTCATGAATTATGTTCATTCAAGCCATTTAATTGATCCCTATCACTTGTAGTTTCTACACAGTTACAATATTCCCTCTTTGATCCTCCCTAGTGGTTGTAACAATAGAATAAAGCATTCCTACTAGGTTCAGGCATCTATCTGGTTAGAATAATTAGATCAATTTATTAGGGATTTATCCTAATGCTAAACCACTCCAAACTATTTTATCATGATGTGTTCCCAAGTGGGAAGAAAGGTCACTTTCTTTAAAGTTAGCTTTGGCAATGGCCATTGAGTTCTGTGTGTCTTACTTTATAAGACCCTAATGGTGTCATTTGATCTTAAAATATCCACTCCTAGCCCCAATTTAAATGTGTTCATGCTCAACTCCATCATGCTTGCTTGCCTTAGTCAAAAATTGACTCTTTGACTTTTGCCTAAGTTACTAATCTCCCCTTGTTCTAATTGATCATCAATAAATAGCTTGAATCATTGATCTCATGACTCATATCACTCCATTGATTTTCTTGTGCATGGATACCCATGAGCGATTAATCTTCTACCAGTTGAATGTGCTTGTACCACTTATCATGCACCCATTCATCCTTGAGGTTCGCTGGCTATTTTAACCTCTCACTCACCATTAATCTTCAATGTAAGACTGATCACATACCATTAATGTGTCTAGGCCCATTGACTTTATCTTTTCTAGTGCACCATTAGATCTAGACTTAAGCTCCCAAAAAATTGCCACTTGGAAGTACCACATTAATCCTTAAGACATTGGAATTTAAATAGTTACTTCTCAAGGCTTAAACTTGATGTTTATGCACTTGTTTAGATCATAAATTCTATGGATTATTCTTTTAGACCTTTTACAAAGGACAATATTTTTAGGCTTTTTGAACTGGGCCACTTCTTCTAAAGAAAAAAGATTGCCACATCTTACCATGAGAAATTCTTTCAAACAAAATGTTTAAAATAATTAGATTCTTCAAGATCTCTATCTTGGATAAAAGGTCTGAAGAATTCTACCTTAGAACAGCCCTTCAACCCTTTTTTAAATAGTCCTTGAGAACTTTGGAAATGCCCTTTGGAACTTCTATGCTGGACCCCTTTAGCAAAGAAAAATCCCTTCAAAAAAGTGTGTAGGGCACTTTGTTTGAGAAAAGACCCTTCAGGGAAATTGAACTGATTCATTTTTTCTAAGAAAAGATCCTTCGAGAAAAGTATGTAAGAACTTTTCTGAAAAAGTGCCACTCATGATTTTTTTAAAGGACCAACTTATTGAAAAGATATCCTTTAGAACCTTTGAAAAGTGCCCTTCAGAACTTTGAAAGAGACCCTTTCCTGTAGAAGAAATATTTCAAGAAAATTATTCAAATAAATTTATAGAAAGATCTTTGTGTTGCCTTTTGCCTCAAACATTTTTTCCAAAGGAATTAGTCCTTTGCCTTTGGAAAAGTGCCCCTCAAAAATTGTAAAAAGTGTACTTTGAAACATTGAAAAGTGTCCTTTAGAGAAATTAAAAGTGTCCTTCAAAGAAATGAAAAGTGTCCTTCAAGAATTTCTATTTGGTCTACCTCATTGAAGACTTACCCTTCAAAAAATTTGATTTGGATTAGACTTGCCCTTTGGCAAAAAGTGCCCTTTAGGAAAGTTGCACTGGACCTTTGGCAAAGGAAAGAACCTTTCGAAAATACTGTTTGGGACACTTTTTTTCAAAAGTGCCCTTCAAAAAATTTCTCTAGAAAAGTACTCTTTGAGAAAATTAAAGAGGACACTTACTTGAAAAAGTGCCCTTTGAGAGAAATGTATTAGACCACTTTCTTATAATATACCCTTTGGAACCTTTAAAAAGTTCCCTTCAAGAAAGTGACCCTTTGGGGAAATTGTTTCAAATAAAATGTTCGAAATAATTCTTGACACTTAGCCAAAAACCCCAAAACAAAAGTCCCAAAAGAATCAGACCTTGTATATTTGTTATGGGATTTATATGGAAACTTCCTCTGAAGGAAATCTGAATGCTCTACTCACTTGGACAAAATTTGAATAATACTCCCAAGTACAACCTTAGGATTTTTTAGACCTGTTCTTGCAACTGCTCAACACCATGAAAATTTTCTACTTGCATATATGATCAAAATGATTCTTAAGACACAAGGACTAAGTTAGGCAATGACCCACTTAAAATGGCATATGAAATAATATCAAACAAAGCCACGACATACCCTATGGCATTATAAAAAGGCCCCTATATAATATTTTGACTATAGCGGTTTGACCCATTTTGGCCTATGCAGAAAAAATGGTCAACATCTTTGGTGATTTCCTAGGGGTGGCATGTTTTCTATGCCATGACCAATTGCTTAAACTTATCCATTAGGCTATGGAGTCACATGTACAATAGGTTTGACACATAAATTGCCTTGAAAAACACACCAAATAATAGAAAATAACATGAACAAAACACAAAGCAAAGAACTAAGTAAAATATATATGTGCTCAAGAGCACTAATTAGGACAAAGTAGAACAAGAAAATAAACACACACCTAACCAAAGTGACCTAAGCACTAACTAACCTGAGATGAAAACTTCCACTAGGATTAAAGGGGAAGTTTGAAAACATGCTTGCTTTATGACATGTAGCCTTTTGATCCTTGACATTTATGCCTCCATCTTCTTCATGTTCTTTACCAACTTCATTGGCATGATGTTTAATGAGAACCAATAAATTTCAAATAGGCTAGCTATGAAAATGAACTATTCTTGCATCAAAGCAACCTTAACTCTCTCATATGGTTCCTCAGCTATGACCTCCAATGGTGGTGAACAAGTCTTTCCTTTTTTATTCACATAGTGTCCTCAATAATATTGGGTTTTTCTTCATTTGTAATTCCTTCAAGCTCATCATGTAGCTCTGCATAGTCTACCCAATCTTAATTTTTGTCCTCCATGGAAAACTCCTTCTCTACCTTATAATATACTTGCCCTTGATATGCAAATTTGAAAATATGATAGTCCTCTCAACCTTGTTCTCCTCCTTGATAGAATGTACTTGATGTTTGAAAGCATCAAGATCTTCTTCTTCATGTTTTAATACCTTTGTAAATTTTTCAAACTTAGATAGATCTCTTCACTATCTTTGAGGAATCTTGAAGTCTACCTTGACTTCATCCTCCATATTCATAACTTCTTGGGTAGAAACTACATCAAATTCCTTTATGATTATAGGTTCATGATCAGTAGAAAGACATTCACCTTCATATTTGATTGAAAACTCAAGATCATGTTTATTAGACTCATCAGCAAAATTTTCATCAAATATGTAATTTTTTGGACAAGAAAAAGCTTTACCCAACTTATCAAATTCTTTGGATATGGCATTAAACTTCTACCATAAATATTCTTCCTCATGAATGTCATCTTCAAGAGCTATTTTCTCTACCTTGGTATCATGAGACTCTCTTAGGACTGCCACTTCTTGAAGAGTGACTTGACCTTCATCCTTGATAGCACACTCTACTTCACACTTGAGATGGTCATCCACAACTTCATGATTAGACATGGAGTCTTCTTCAAATGCCTCTCTCTTTAATTCTTGGCCATATTCCTCATGGACAGTTGTAATAGAATATTCAATATGTTTCTTTTCATCTAAGAATGTAGGATTACACTTGTGATCACCGAGGGGAGTCCTTATGGTGATTTCCTCTTCATAGTCACTCATGACATACTCTTGGTCAGCCTTGACTTGGGTTTTCTCCTTTTCACTTGCTTCTCTCAAGATGGGCTCATGTGAAGGAGATGGAATATGAGATGCAGTGGAAGGATGAGATGTGATGGGGGACAAACGAATTTGAGATGGAGTGTGAGGGGTAGGAGAGGGATTAGGAGTGGATTCAAGAAAGAGGAATGCACTAGTAAGCTCATAGGGAAGTGATTTATTGGGTTGGATAGAAGAAAAAGCATCTACATAAGCAAGAGTTGTATCTTACCAATAGATTTCTTGAAATTCTTCAACAATAGCATGTTTATTTTTTATCTCTTTATCTCCCACATACTTAGCCTCTCTATTGAGCATTGAAGGCACTTATTTTTTAAGTCCATTTTTTCCATGATCTCCCATTGAGTTCCTTCTAGTTCTTTAAACATATTCAAAGTTTGCACATGAATTTGGATAGTATTTCTCAACTATTCCATGAGATGATTAGGAAGTATATCATACTCATCATCCCATGTTATCATTTCATCTTCAAGAACTAGTAAATGTGATATGGATGATAACAAAGACTTGATATAAGATGTAAAAATGAAGGAAGAGGAGGGTAATGATGGGTATCAAGACTAGCTTCAACTTGTTGCATCCTAGCCTACAAGAATATATATTTTACATTGTAATACCTTGATATATAATCCATAAAAACATCTTGGTCCTCATGACAAGACTCATAGGATTACTCTTGAGGTTCATATGTATCATTGTATGCTTGATAGGGTTTATATTAAGACTAACATGGAGGCATTTCTTGATAGGTATCTTGGTAACCTTCCTCATAAGGTTATCTAATAACATGGTGTCTATATGTGGGGGAAATGGAGGATTATAGGGCTTCCATGGCTCATAAGACTAATAGCCCTTTTGATATGACTATTGGGGAGTATATTTTGGTTCATAGCAAGGTTGATAAGGAGGTCCATGGTAGGGATATTCACAATGGTTCATGTCAACCTCATGTATCAATAAAAAATATAAAAACTAATCAAAACATTAATGAGATATACTTAGGTTGCTTACAACTAGAAGTTATCATTCAAAGTCACCATTGATTCTAGGTTACTTACTTTCAAAAGTTAATAGAGGAAAGACACACCAATAATCTTCCCACTCTCTTAGACCTTGGTCCCATCGAGTGTGACATAACTATTGTCACCAAATATTATAGCCTAAAAGAGGTTGTTCAGGATTCTTCTAGATTTGGGCAACATGGGAACATTTCTAGGTATGTGGGTGTACCTATATCAAAAATGAGCCTCTAGGTTTAAGGGCTAGCTCCCTGAATATATCATGCAATGTTTGTCACTTAAGATACTAATTCTTTATGGGGGGAAAGAGTTATCAAATTCATAAATTGAACCTACTCTAAAGAAGATAATGCACCAATAATATCTTCTACATGACCATCATATTTTATACCATAATGAAACAATGTATATGAGCTAGTCTCTAAGTCTCAATGGGTTATAACATGAGTATTTAAATATAGAAATGAGGTGTGAGAAGTAATACAAGAAAAAAGATCCAGAGGGTAGATTTCACACTCTGAGAATAAGTATATGATTGAAGATACTTTACATGCTAGACCAAACTCTATATGACCTATTAGATTAAGAACTCTTGCTTAGACATGAAAAGATAAGGGAAGGAAGGATAGAGAGTTATCACTTATCATCACCATACATCACTTATGTACTTAGATAATTATTCAAAACTTAGAAAACAAACTTGTATAAATTTTCAAAGGAAAAATATAATGTCAATCCAATAGTGCTTCACCATACATGGTATGGAACTCCTTTACAATAGCTCAAGAGTTATACTTATAAAAGAAAGGCTATAAAAGAAAGGGGGCCTTGGTGCTCAAAAGGGAATCAATCAGTTCAAATGCTTCAATTGTAGTTACAACTGCTTTTATGAATTATTTTCCTTCAGGTAATTTGACTAATCCCTGTCACTTTCAATCACTACACAGTTACAATATTCCCTCTTTGATCCTCCCTAGCAGTTGTAATGGCATAATCAAGCATTCTACTAGGTTTAGGAATCCATCTAGTTAGAATAATTAGATCAATCTATTAGGGCTTTGTCTTGATGTTAAAGCACTCCAAACTAGTTTGTCTTGATGTGTGCCCAAGTTGGAAGAAAGGTCTCTTTCTTTTGATCAACTTTGGTGACGGTCATTGAGTTCTACATGTCTTACTCTAAAGGTGTTGTCTGATCCCAAAATATCCACTCCTAGCCCCAACTAAAACATGTTTGAGCTCAGCTCCATCATGTTTGCTTGCCTTAGTCAAAAATCAAAGCTTTGACCTCTACCTAAGTTACTTGGCTCCCCTTTTTTGGTTGGTCATTGAGAACCAGATTAGATCATTGATCCCATGACTCATCTCACTCTATTAATTTTCATGTGCATGGATACCCATGAGTCATCAATATTCTACCATTTGAATGTGCTTATGCCACTCATCATACTCCCATTCACCCTTAAGGTTAACTAACCACTTTGACCTCTCATTTGTTGATGATCGTTAATGTAAGATTGATTATGCACCATCAATCTATTTAGGCCCACTAACTCTGTCTTTGCCCACATGTCATTATATTTAGACTTAAGCTCCTGTGATCTTTCCACTTAGTAGCACTGCATTAATCCTTGGGAAATTTGAATTTAAATAGTTACTTCTTGAGGTTTAAACTTGACATTCATACACCTATTTGGATCACAAATTCCATGCGCTATCTTTTGGACCTTTTGTAATGGAATTATTTTAGGATTTTTAAACTAGACCACTTCCTCTAAAGAAAAAATCTTACCATATTTTTTCCTTGAGTAATTATTTCAAATAAAATATTTGAAAGAATTTGATTCTTAGGATCTTTGCCTTGGATAACAGGTCTGAAGGAATTCTACCTTAGAATGTCCCTTTGACATTTTTTAAAATATTCCTTTAGAACTTTGGAAATGCCCTTTGGAACTTTTGTGTTGGACCCCTTTGGCAAAGAAAAATCCCTTTGAAAAAAGTGTGTAGGGCACTTTGTTTGAGAAAATACCCTTCAGGGAAAGTGAACTAACACATTTTTTGTGAGAAAATATCCTTCGGGAAAAGTGCATAGGACACTTTGCTGAAAAAGTGCCCCTCATGACTTTTGTAAAGGACCAACTTCTTGAAAATATATCCTTTGAAACCTTTGTAAAGTGCCCTTCGAAACTTTGAAAGAGGCCATTTCCTGTAGAATAATTATTTCAAGAAAATTGTTTGAATAATTTTCTCAAAAGATCTTTGTGTTGCCTTTTACCTCAGACATTTTTTCCAAAGGAATTAGTCTTTTTCCTTTGGAAAATCACCCCTTGGAAATCCTAAAAAGTGTACTTTGAAAAGTGTCCTTTGGAGAAATGAAAAGTGTCCTTCAGAGAAATGAAAATTATCCTTCAAGACTTTCTATTTGGTCTACCTCATTGAAGACTTACCCTTCAAAAATGTTAGTATATGTGAAGTCATTATTCACAGGTGATATGGTAGTGGGGCCCATGGTGGGAACCAGGTAGTGGGTCCATGGTGGGACTCAGGTGATTGGACATATGAGGTGGCACAAGTGGGACATGGCATGACCCACAAAGAATCTTGAATTTTTGAAAAATGAGGAGAGAGAGGAAATAGGATGCCATTTTCTAAGATCACATGTTTAACTTGGGAAGCAAGTTAACCAAGTCAAAAGGCAAAGAATTTTTTAATTCTTTGGCATATCTGTGTGGATTTTCATGTTGGAGGATAATCATGAGATTTGATGCCATTTCTTGACCCCATGTGAAGGTGGGGTGTAATTCTTTGGGACACCTTGTTAATCTTCATGAGGTGAAATTCAAAGTGAGTTTGATTGAGGATGACCTCATCAAATTCCAAGTTGATTTGGCCTCATATGAGCAAAGTCATATGCCAAATAGTGTTTCCACCTAAGGGTGGTGTATTTTTATTCCATCCCCATATTTTCCTCTCTCCATAAGTCATCCATTGTAATTTCTATAAAATGAGGACATTTGAGAGGTTTTAGTGAGTTGTGGAAGTTGAGAAAATAAGTCATTATTTTCTAGTTTGTAAAATAGCTTTGTAAAGTTTGTATGCTTGAAAGATGGCATTGGAGAAGGAGAGGGTGTTAAAGAAGGAAGTTTTTTTTTGCAGGTTTTGAAGTTAATAGAAAGATACAGCTTCCATTTGCCCCATGGTTTTTCCTTGCAGCTTGCAAGGTTTCCACGTAAACTCTTAGTGTAATGAGTTACTCCTATTTTTGATTTTGTATATGTTATTTTTGCATTTATTTTCTTGCACACATATTGGATTTATTCCTAACATCTAGTATCAGAGCTAGGCTCTTTGAAAAAGTCCTTTGTGAGTGTTTTTGTATTGATTCAGGGTGTTGTGTGCAAGAAGGAGCTACAAAAATGATAGGTGGAGTAACCAGATTTGAAGTTGAGAAGTTTGATGGTAAGAATTTCTCTTTATGGAAGATGAAGGTAGAGGATCTCTAGGTGAAAAATGACCAAGCTCTAGCCTTGAAGGGTTTTTTAAGTAAGCCCAATAGTATGACAGATGAATATTGGAACAAGATGGATAGAAACACTATTTTTACCATTTATTTATGTCTCACAGATTTTGTGTTATTCAATGTTGTTGAGGAGAATATTGTAGAAGCTGTGGGATAAATTAAACAAATTATATCAGACAAAATCTACAACAAACAAAGTTTTATTAAGGAATCAACTTTATAGTTTGAAGATGGAGGAGAACTCATCCATTGCTGAACATTTAAATGAGTTCAACACCATTGTTAATAAGCTAGTTTCATCAGTTTGAAGATAGAGGATGAAGACAAGGCCATTACCTTGTTATGCTCACTTCCTGATAGTTGGGATCATGTGGTGATGACTATCATCAATTCATCATAATCCACTCTTAATTTTGAAGATATAGTTATAGATTTCTTGGAGAGGAGATGAGAAGAAAGACTTATGGTGCATCCTCAAACAATGAAGCATTGTTTATAAGAGGGATATCCAGTGAGAAGAGAAATCATGGAAGATCACCTTCTAGATCAAACTCTAGAGGATGTAAGAGAAAATTCTATCACTATGGAAAGATAGGCCACATGAAGAAAAATTATTGGAAATTAAAGAAGGAAAAGAAGGATGGAAAATAAAACCCACCTTCAGCTAAATCCAGCACTACAAATTTAGAGGAATAAACCAAACAAGAAGCATTCTACCTCAGTAATAGTAAATCACTTTCAAACACCTGGGTATTAGACTCAGGAGCATTATTCCACATGTCTCCACATAGATATGGGTTCATTGGATACTATCCTTATAATGGAGGATCTGTTTACCCAGGCGATGATCACCTTTTGAAAGTTATGGGAAGAGGATATGTAAGGATCAATCTGGATGATGGTAGAATCAAAAGATTGAGAGATGTGTGGTATGTTCCTAATTTAAAGAAGAATTTAATTTCCATCAAGGTGATGGATGAGTTGGGATATTATTTTACTTTTGCTAATGGTAAATGTAAAATTACCAAAGGTTCTTTGGTGGTAGTAAAAGGATAATCTTATGGCTCCTTATATCATTTGTGTAGAGATTCAGTGACAAGTACTGCAGTAGCAACAACTATAGATAATGCTCAAGATGTTGTGATGTTATGGCATCAATGCCTTAGACACATGAGTGAGAAAGGATTTAATATCTTTCATGATCGAGGTATGTTGGCTGGGATTAAGTCTTGTGATTTAGGCTTTTGTAAGCACTGCATCTTTGGTAAACAAAAGAGGGCAAGATTTACTGCAAGTGCAAGTAAAAGTTATGATTTTATACAACTTATATATTCAGATATTTTTGAACCTATTCTTATTCAATCTATAAATGGAATAACTTATTTTATTTCCTTTATAAATGATTATTCTAGAAAAGTATGGGTGTATTTTTTAAGAAAGAAATTAGAATCCTTGGAAAAATTTAAAGAATTTAAGGCATGAGTCGAAAAGAGTTTGGTAAAATCTATTGTATGTCTAAGTTCAGATAATGGAGGAGAATATTGATCTAGGGAGTTTGATAACTTTTGTATATAGGAAGGAATTAAACATCAAAATACTATCCCTTATACTCCATAGCAGAATGGTGTCACTGAGCAAATGAACCGCACTATCATGGAACATGCAAGAAGCATGTTGAGTGCATCAAAGCTAGCAAATAGATTTTGGGTAGAAGCTATTAATATAGTTGTATATCTCATTAATAGATATCCTATAACTAAATTGGATGGAAATACTCTAGAAGATACTTGGCATGGTAAGCCAATTGATTATTCTAATTTACATATTTTTGGTTGTGATGCATTTGGCCATGTGCCTAAAGAAACAAGGTCCAAGCTAGATTTGTAATCTAGAAATGTATTTTTCTTGGCTATGAAGATATTGTAAAGGGGTATAAATTATGGGATCCTACTAACCACAAGATTATTGTTAGCTCAGATGTTGTGTTTAATGAAAAATCCATGAAAGGGAAGGAGGTACAATAGACACCTAAAGTTGTACCAATTGAAGTAGTCAAAGAAAGAGAAAATGAAAAAGAGTAAGTTGATGCTTTAGAGTAGCAAGCAGAACACCAAGTACATCAACCACCAGTTAGAAGTTCCACTCATACCAAGAGGGTTATATAAAGGTATACTCCTACATTTCAGTCATCTTTTGCTTTATTTACTAATATGGGTGAACCTAGTTCATTTTAGGAAGCTAGAGAATTTGAGAATGCAAAAGAATGGAGGAAAGCCAAGGAGGATGAAATGAGATCACTCCATAAAAATGAGACATGGGATCTTGTGGATCTTTCACCTAGAATAAATATTGTTGGTAACAAGTGGGTGTATAAGCTAAAGAAAAATAGTGATGAGTTGTCAGAACAACACAAGGCTCGTTTGGTGGGAAAAAGTTATGTGCAAAAATTAGGTATTGATTTTAATGATATTTTCTCTCCTATTATAAAATTAACTACTATTAGAGTGTTACTTGCATTTTTAGCTTCACAAAATTTAAATCTAGAGCAACTTGATGTGAAGATAAAATTCTTGCATGGTGATCTTGACGAAGAGATTTATATGGATCAACCTGAGGGTTATGAGGTAAAATGAAAGGAGCATATGGTTTGTAGACTAAATAAATATCTATATGGTTTGAAATAGGCACTAAGAATCTAGTACAATAAATTTTACTCCTTCATGAAAAGCTAAGAATTTAGCAGAAGTGAAGTTGATCATCGTGCATATCATAAAAAATTCAATGATGGTAGCTTTATTATTTTACTGCTATATGTTGATGACATGTTGGTTGTAGGCCCCAACATGAAGCAGATCAATTATTTAAAGGCTCAATTGGCTAGGAAATTTGAGATGAAGGATTCAAGAGAAGAAAACCAAATTTTGGGGATGAAGATACATAGGGATAGGAAAGCTAAGAAGATCTAGTTATCACAAAAGACATATGTTGATAAGGTTTTGCAATGATTCAATATGTATAATGCCAAACTAGTTAGTACCCAAATTCTTACACATTTTAAGTTGTCTTCTAAGTAATTTCCTAATATAGAAGAGGAGAAGACAAGTATGTCCAATGAACCTTATTCATCAGTAGTAGGGAGCCTCATGTATGCTATGGTGAGCATAAGACCAAATATTTCCCAAGTAGTGAGAGTTGTGAGTCGGTTCATGGAAAATCTTGGAAAGGATCATTTGTCTATGGTGAAGTGGATACTCAAATATCTAAAAGGCACTTCAGATGCTGCAATCTACTATGGATGAGAAAATTTATAAATAAGAAGTTTTGTAGATTCTAATTTTGGTGGTGACAAGGATGGATGAAAGTCCGCTACATGATATGTTTTTACTCTTGATAGTGGAGCTATGAGTTGGGATTCTAAGTTACAACCAGTGGTGGATTTATCAACCACTGAAGTAGAGTGTGTAGCTACAACTAAAGGTTTTAAATATGAAATACGGTTAGATCAGTTGTTGGGTGACTTTATGGAGATGCAAGGAGACATTATTTTGCATTGTGATAGTCAAAGTGCAATTCACTTGGTGAAGAATGTAGTGTTTCATGATCACACAAAACATATTAACATCAAGTACCACTTCATCAAGAGCATGGTAAAGGATGTTAGGATCTTGTTATCAAAGGTAGACACTAAATAAAATACTATAGACATGTTAACAAAGTTGATTAGGATAGAGAAATTTGATTGGTGCAAAACTTCTCTAGGCTTGTTGAAATTATGATGAAGGTAGCATCAGGCAAGGTAGGAAGCAAGATGGTAAGATACATAGGTATGTAAAATCCTATTTATATTGACTTCAAGTGGGTGAATGTTAGTATATGTGAAGTCACTATTCATAGGTGACATGGTAATGGGGCCCATAGTAGGGCCCAGGTGGTGGGACCTAGGTGACTTGACATATGAGGTGGCACAAGTGGGACATGACATGACCCACAAAGCATCTTGAAAAATGAGGAGAGAGAGGAAATGAGATGCCATTTTCTAATATCACATGTGTTTAACTTGGGAAACAAGTTAACCAAGTCAAAAGGAAAAGAATTTTTTACTTCTTTGGCACATGTGTGGATTTTCATGTTAGAGGATAATTATGAGATTTGATGCCATTTCTTAACCCCATGTGAAGGTGAGGTGTAATTATTTGGGACACCTTGTTTTTCTTCATGAGGTGAAAGTCAAAGTGAGTTTGGTGGAGGATGATCTGATGTTGGTGAAGGATGACCTTATCAGATTCCAAGTTGATTTGGTTTCACATGAACAAAGTTATATGCCAAATAGTGTGGCCGCCTAAGGGTCACATATTTTTCTTCCATCCCACTATTTTCCTCTCTCCATAAGTCATCCATTGTAATTTCTATAAAATGAGGACATTTGAGAGGTTTTAGTGAGTTGTGGAAGTTGAGAAAGTAAGTCATTATTTTTTAGTTTTTAAAATAGCTTTGTAAAGCTTGTATGCTTGAAAGATATCATTGGAGAAGGAGAGGGTGTTAAAGGAGGAAGTTTTTGTTTTAGGTTTTGAATTTAATAGAAAGATATATCTGCCATTTGCCCTATGGTTTTTCCTTGCATCTTTTAAGGTTTCCATGTAAACTTTCTGTGTAATGTGTTACTCCTATTTTTGATTTTGTAATTGTTATTTCTACATTTATTTTCTTTCACACGTATCATATTTATTCCTAAAAAAAATGCTACTTTGGGTCAAACTTACCCTTTGGTGAAGAAAAAGTACCCTTCGGTAATGTTGCATTAGACCTTTGGTGAAGGAAAGCACCCTTTGAAAAAAGTGTTTGGGACATTTTCTTTCAAAAGTGCCCTTTAAAAATCTTGAATTGGACCATTTTTTCAAGAAAAGTATCCTTTAATAAAATTGAAGAGGACACTTTCTTGAAAAATTAACCTTCAGGAGAAATGCATTGGACCAATTTCTTGTAATATACCCTTTGGAACCTTTGAAAAGTGCCCTTCAGGAAAGTGACCCTTCAGGGAAATTGTTTTGGACAAAATATCTGAAATAATTCCCAACACTTAGCTAAAAACCCTAAAACAAAAGTCCTAAAAGAATTAGGCCTTGTATATTTGTTGTAGGCTTTGTGTGGAAACTTCCTCTGAAAGAAATATGAATTCTCTAATCACTTGGACAAAATTTTAACAATACTCCTAAGTGCAACCTTAGGCTTTTTTAGACCTACTCTTGAAACTACTCAACACCATGAAAATATGCTACTTGTATATATGATCAAAATGATTCTTAAGACACTAGAAGACACAAGGAATAGGCTAGGACATGACCCACTTAAAATGGCATATGAAATGACATTAAACAAAGCCACAACATACCCTATGTCATTATAAAAAGGCCCCTATAAAAGATTTTAACTATAGGGGGTTGACCTATTTTGGCCTATGGGGTAAAAATGGTCAACATCTTTGGTGATTTCTTAGGGGTGGCATGTTTGTTATGCCATGACCAGTTGCCTAATCCTATCCATTATGTTATGGAGTCACATGTACAATAGGTCTGACTTATAAACTACCTTGAACAACATACCAAATAATAGAAAACAACATGAATAAAACATAAAACAAGGAACTAAGTAAAACACACATGTGTTCAAAAGAACTTATTGGGACACGACAAAATAATATAATAAACACACACCTAACCAAACTGACCTAAGCACTAACTTGAGATGAAAACTTCTACCAAGATCGAAGGGAAAGTTTGAAAATTCACTTACTTTATGACATGAAGGGTTGAATGAGAAATGTAGCCTTTTGATCCTTGACATTGATGCCTCCATATTCTTCATGTTGTTTTCAAAATTCATTGGCATGATGTTCAATGAGAACCAATCTATTCCAAATAGGCTAGCTATGGAAATGAACTCTTCTTGCATTTAAGCAACCTCAACTCTCTGGTATGGTTCCTTAGTTATGACCTCCAATGGTGGTTAAATAAGGCTTTCCTTTTTGGTTTTCATAGTGTCCTCAATAAGATTGGATTTTTATTCAACTACAAGTTCTTCAAGCTCATCTTGGAGCTCTACATAGTCTACCCAATCTTGATCATTGTCCTCCATGGAAAACTTTCTCTACCTTGTCATGTACTTGGCCCTTGATATGCAAATTCACAAATATGATAGTCCTATCAACCTTGTTCTCCTCCTTGATAGAATGTACTTGATGTTTGAAAGGATAAATCTCTTCTTCTTCATAGCTTAATACCTTTGGAAAGGTTTCAACCTTAGATAGAGCTCTTAACCATCCTTGAGGAATCTCAACTTCTACCTTGACTTCATCCTCCATGTTCATAACTTATTGGATAAAAACTAAATCAAATTCATTTATGACTACAAGTTCATGATTAGCAAAAATACATTCATCTTCATGTTTGATTGAACACTCAAGATCATGTTTATTAGACTCATGAATAAATTTGTCATCAGATATCTAATCTTTTGCACAAGAAAAAACTTTACCCAATGTATCAAATTCCTTGCATATGGCATTGAAATTCTACCATAAATCTTCTTCCTCATGAATGTCATCTTCAAGAGCTATTTTTTCTACCTTGGTATCATGAGACTCTCTTAGGACTACCACTTCTTGAGGAGTGACTTGACCTTCATCCTTTATATTACACTCCACTTCATGCTTGAGATGGTCATCCACAACTTCATAATTAGACATGGAGTCTTCTTCAAATGCCTATCGCTTCAAGTCTTGGCCATATTCCTCATAGACAGTTGTAATAAAATATTCAATATGTCTCTTTTCATATAATAAGTAGGATTACACTTGTGGTCATTGAGGGGAGACCCTATGGTGATTTCCTCTTTGTAGTCACTCATGACATCCTTTTGGTCAGCCTCATCTTGGGTTTGCTCATCTTCAATTGCTTTTCTCAAGATGGGATCATGTGAAGGAGATGGAATATGAGATGTAGTGGAAGGATGAGATGTGATGGGGGGTTGATGAATTAGAGATAGAGTGTGAGGGGTAGGAGAAGGATTGGGAGTGGAATTAGGAAAGAGTAATGCACTAGTAAGCTCATAGGTAAGTGATTTCTTGGGCCGGTTAGAAGAACAAACATTTACATAATCAGGAGTTACATCTTTCTAATAGCTTTCTTGAAATTCTTAAATAATAGCATATTTATTTACAAGCTCTTTATCCTCCCACATACTTAGCCTCTTTATTTATAATTGAATGCACTTCTTTGCTAAGTCCATTTGTTCCATGATCTCCCATTGAGTTCCTTATAGTTCTTCAAACATCTTCAAAGTTAGCATATGACTTTAGATAGCATTTCTTAACCATTCCATCAGATGATCAAGGAGTGTATCATACGCATCATCCCATGTTATCATTTCATCTTCAAGAACTAGTAAATGTGATATGGATGATAATGAAGACTTGATATAATATGAAAAAAATGGAGGATGAGGGTAATGATGGGGATCAAGACTAGCTTCAAGTTGTTGCATCCTACCCTGTAGATTATATATCTTACCTTGTAATACCTTGATATAGAATCCATAAAAACATATTGTTCCTCATGACAAGGCTCATAGGTTTAAGCTTAAGGTTCATAGGTATCATTGTATGGTTGATAAGGTTCATATTAGGACTGACATGGAGGCATTTCTTGATAGGTATCATGATAACCTTCCTCATAAGGATATCCAATAACCTAGTGTCTATATGGGGGGAAATGGGGGATTATTTTTAAGACTGATAGCCATTATTGTAAGACTATTGGGGACTATATTTTAGTTTATAGCAAGGTTGATAAGGAGGTCCATGGTAGGAAAATTCACCATGGTTATTCATGTCAACCTCATGTATCAAAAATATATAAAAA
Organism: Torreya grandis; assembly: GCA_037957365.1. Lineage (NCBI taxonomy): Eukaryota > Viridiplantae > Streptophyta > Pinopsida > Cupressales > Taxaceae > Torreya > Torreya grandis. The sequence continues at coordinate 407,937 of JARHVA010000195.1, forward strand.
CTAATCAAAACTTTATTAAGATATACCTAGGCTACTTAAAACTAGAAGTTATCATTTAGAGCCACCATTAGTACTAGGTTGCTTGCTTGTAAAAGCTGATGAAGGAAAGACTAACCAATAATCTTACCACTCTCTTAGACCTTGGTCCCAACAAGTGTGCCAAAACTATTTTCACCAAATCTTGCACCTTAGAAGAGGTTGTTCAGGATTCTTATAGATTTGGGTAAGATGGGAACATTTCTAGGTATGTGGGTGGACCTAAATCAGAAATGAGCCTCTAGGTTTAAGGGCTAGCTCCCTGAATATATCATGCAATGTTTGTCACTAAAGCTACTACTTATTTATGGGGGGTAAGAGATATAAAATGCATAAATTAAACCTACTCTAAAGAAGGTGATGCACTAGGAATATCTTCCACATGACCATCATATTTTTTACCACAACAAAGCAAAGTATACAAGCTGGTCTATAAGTATTAATGGGTTCTAACATGAGTATTTCAATATAGAGGTGAGGTGTGAGCAATAATACAAGGCAAATGATCTAGAGGGTAGATTGCACACTCTAAGAATAATCATATTCTTGAAGAGACTTTACATGTTAGACCACACTCTATATGACCTATTAGTTTAAGAACTCTTGCTCAAACATGAAAGGATAAGGGAAGGATAGATATTTATCACCTCTCATCACCATACATCACTTGAAGACTTAGATAATTGTTCAAAACTCAAAAAATAAACTTGTAGTAATGTTCAAAGGGAAAATATAACATCAATCTAGTAGGGATTCACCATACATGGTGTGGAACTCCTTTACAATAGCTCAAGAGCTATACTTACATAAGAAAGGCCATAAGAGAAAGGGGGCCTTGGTACTCAAAAGAGGAATCAAATGCTTCAGCCACAATTACAACTACTTTGTTTTGATGCAAAATTACTCCAAACTAGTTTATCGTGATGTGTGCCTAAGTAAGAGGAAAGGTCACTTTCTTGTGGTTGGATTTGGTAATGGCCATTGAGTTTTATGTGTCTTACTTTATATGTCCCCAATGGTACCATCTAATCCCAAAATATCCACTCATGGCCCCAACTAAAACATGCTCAATCTCGGCTCCAATATGCTTGCTTGCCTTAGTCAAAAATTGACTCTTTGACCTCTTCTTAAGTCACTTTGGCTCCCCTTGTTTTGATTGGTCATCAAGAACCAACTCAGATCATTGATCCCATGACTCATCTCACTCTATTGATTTGATTATGAATAGATACTTATGAGCTATCAATCTTCTTCCATTTAAATGTGCTTATGCCACTTGTCATGCACCCATTCAACCTTGAGGTTTGCTAATTTTTTTGACCTATCACTTATCATTGATCTTCAATGTAATACTAATCATGCATTATCAATTTATTTGGACCCACTAACTCTATCTTTGTTCATGTGTCATTAGATCTAGACTTAAGCTTATGTTATCTTGCCACTTGGTAGCACCATGTTAATCCTTAGGACATTTGAATTTAAATGGTTATTACTTGAGGCTTAAACTTTACATTCACACACCTATCTAGATCACAAATTCCATGGTCTCTTCATTTGGACCTTTTGCAAAGGACAATTCATTCAAATTTTTTAACTATACCACTTCCTTCAAAGAAAAAATCTTACTACATCTCTTCCTTGAGCAATTCTTTCAAAAAAATGTTTGAAAGAATTCGAGTCTTTAGGATCTCTATCTCAGACAAAAGGTCCAAAGGAATTCTGCCTTAGAATGGCCCTTCAACCATTTTTGAAATATTCCCTTGGAACTTTGGAAATGCCCATTAGAAACTCTACATTAGACCCCTTTGGCAAAAAAAAATCCCAAAAAAAAGTTTGTAGGGTGCTTTATTTGAGAAAAGACCCTTCAGGGAAAGTGAGCTAACTCATTTTTTCTGAGAAAAGATACTTCAGGAAAAGTGTGTAGGACATTATGTTGAAAAAGTGCCCCTCAAGATTTTTGTAAAGGACAAACTTCTTGAAAAGATATCCTTCAGAACCTTTGAAAAGTGCCCTTCAAAAATTTGAAAGAGGCCCTATCCTATAGAAGAATTTTTTTGGGAAAAATTTTTGAATAATTTTCTTGAAAGATCTATGTTGCCTTTTGCCTAGAACATTTTTTTTAAGGAATTAGTCTTTTTCCCTTGGAAAAGAACCCTTCAAAAATCTTGAAAAGTGTACTTTGTAACTTTGAAAAGTGTCCTTTGGAGAAATGAAAAGTTTCCTTCAAGACTTTCTATTTGGTATACCTTATTGAAGACTTACCCTTCAAAAAATCTACTTTGGGTTAGACTTACCCTTTGGCGAATAAAAAGTGCCCTTCAAGAAAGTTGCACTAGACTTTTGGCAAAGGAAAGCACCCTTCAAAAAAAGTATTTAGGACACTTTCTTTCAAAAGTGCCCTTCAAAAATATTAAAGTGGACCATTTTCTCAAGAAAAGTACCCTTCACAAAAATTGAAGAGGATACTTTCTTGAAAAAGTGCCCTTCATGAGAAATATATTGGACCAATTTCTTGTAATATACCCTTTAGAACCTTTGAAAATTTCCCTTTGGGAAAGTGACCCTTTGGGGAAATTGTTTTGGATAAAATGTCTGAAATAATTCTTGACACTTAGCCAAAAACCCTTAAACAAAAGTCCCAAAAGAATTAGGCCTTGTATATTTATTGCAAGATTTTTGTGGAAGCTTCCTCTAAAGGAAATCTGAATGTTCCAATCACTTGGCCAAAAGTTTAACAAAACTCCCAAGTGTAAGCTTAGGATTTTTTGGACCTACTCTTACAACTACTCAACACCATGAAAATTTGCTACTTGCATATATGATCAAAATGATTCTTAAGACACTAGAAGACATAAGGATCAGGTTAGGCCATGACCCACTTAAAATGGCATATGAATGACATTAAACAAATCTGCAACATACCCTAGGACATTATAAAATGGCCCCTATACAAGATTTTGACTATAGGGGTTAACCCACTTTGGCTTATGGGGAAAACATGGTCAACAGTTACCTTTATGAAAACTATGCTACCAATTATCCCCTTAATTCAACACCCATTCTTAATCATCCACCTCCCCTCCATAATCCTTACATCCCACTCCATGAAGGGGATTAAAAAAAATATGCATCATTAGATTCCCCTTTTCATGCAACATCATGTGTCAAATATACAAAAATATAAGCCTATAATCAGTTAATCCCATCAAATAATCAATCCCGCTATGATCCAAATCTAATTAATCAAAATCAAGATGAGTCTTATAATTGGCCAAGTCACCCTTAAAGTGATAGGGGTCTCTCTAAATCAAGATCATTTATCCAGTTAAAAATCAATATCCTTTGATGAAGCCCAAAATCAAGCACTAGGGGGAAGTTAAAGTCAAAACCAATCAACATATCAAGATAAGGTCAATCATCATACGACACACCATCCACTTAATGTTTGGATCAAATAATTAAGAAATCAAAAGGTCTTGGATCACTTAATCTCATGGCACCAATCTACAAAATCCCCTCCACCATATTCAATGGTGTATGCAACTATCAAACCCCATTTCCACTCCCCATCCCATCATATCATCCATCCTGAACATATTCCTCATTTATATCCTATATCCCATCATCATAATCATGACATGCTCCCATCCATACCAAATCACAAATCCCTGGGTAGTATTGTCCATCTTAAGGGTTACAAAGACACTTAGTTAAGATGTCTGGAGGATGTTAAATCAAGATTCAATAAAGGTCACCAGGACATCTAAGAATCCAACATCCATCACATGGTCTTAGCATCACATATATCCAAAATAGGTATCGATGGAAGATCCAGATAGTATCAGCATTCTTGCATCTCACCCTATTCCAATAAATCAAGATGCCCAAAATTAAAAAGAAGATAAAAGTAGAAAAAAAAATTAAAAAAAGTAAATAAGTGAAATAAAAAATCATCCATCTAACAATGAAAACTAGTCTTCTGGCACCTTGGTCAAGTACCATGATGAAAACCAATTTTTGATGTCATGTAGAATAATTTATTGTTTACATTTTACCTCAATGATTGAGGGAAAAATCCATTATTTTCATCCATCAAACCCATCATCTGCCATCATATCATCCACCTTATCTCTCATTCCTTACTATATTGACTTTCGTAAGGAAATGGAAAATGTTTTGAAAAATGTTCTCAAATCATCTTGGCATATCCTCCAATGAACACTCAGGTCAATAAACATTTGGTTCCTTCATGATGTTGTCATTGACAATCTCTAGTCCATTCTCCCTTAGTCCTCATCTCTTTTTATCATCCCCTTCATTATTCCATCCATTTTTATCCTAGTTGTTAGGCTTGGTATTCCCTTTACTAGTAACCCCATCTATATAGTGTACATACATATTCCATAAAACCCCTAATAATTAAAATATTCCAAAAATCCTAAAAATAATAAAATTTGAAAATGCCAAAAATAGTCCATGGTGTCTTGTCTTATGCCTTTCCCCTAATTGCATCCATCTTCATGACTTTAATAATTCACAATCATGTCATCCATCCTCCTATTCTAAATTAGGGGAAAATCTAATCTAGATCTATCATAATCCATATCCAAGTCCCCATATCCAAATCCTCATCTAATTCCTTATCCTAATCCTAATCTTTATCTTCAAATCCTCCTTATCTTAATCCTAATCCAAGTCCCCAAATCCATATCCACATCCATATCCTTACCTATGTCTTAATCCTAGTCATCAGTCATTCCACAATCACATCATGATTATCCTCATCCAAATCATCACCTAATCACTCATCCCATCATTAAATAAGACATTTTTCCAATGCATGTAGATACTTGTGTATGTTATTGGTTTGTTCTATTTGGCATGGTTACATGTCTTTTATCATGTAAATATTTACTTGTCTTTATCTTTTGATTCTATGTTGCATCATGTCTATTTCTGTCAATCAATGACGATTATATGAGGTCCCTAAAGCTAAAATAATGCTTTTAGGTGCCCTTGATGATGCAAAGTTTGATATGTTCACCCTTTTTCACACTTTAGCACCATGTCCACTTGGTCATCCTTATATCATGGGACATCTTGCCAAGTTCTATATTTATCAGATATTTTAGACTATGATGAGACTTATGACAATTTTGATGGCTTGACCATTTATACCCTCACCATTCATCTAAACATCTCATCATCATTATTCCCATCCCTAATCTAATCCTCTCAACTGATCCAACTAACATATAATATTTTATCCTCTAATCATTAATAGTTCTAATCATCCTTATCATCATTACCTTTTGATCAATAATTTTTGTTTATCTTCTAATCAAAACTATCTCAGCCTAAGGTCTCCTAAGACTATGTAGGCAACACTTGGCCTCTTTTTAGTGCATAAGAATAGCTCAACCACTCTTACCTCTTTCCTCATCATCCATCATCATCCCCTAGTCTTGCATTAGTCAAATCCTTGAGCTATAATATCAATCATTCATCAACCACTCTATTGATCAATCACCATCCTCATAATCATCTCCTTAATGTTTTTGTAAATCACTGACAATTATGGATTGACCCTAAAAATTCAAAAAATTCATATTTTATTCATCCATTATCATTGATTAATCAATTCATCATTTAAATTTTATGGTTCTTTCCTCAATTGGGGCATGACCAAAATTATAACTTTATCATCACTACTAATCATATTATGGCTCATTGATTCGATGCAATGTAGTCTAATACTTCTTTTTTGGTCACTCGATCATGTCATTCTCTATCATCACCTTCATCATATCAATAAAATTTAGCTTTGAGTTACACCCATCATTAATCATTGTCTTATCCTAGCCTAAAGCTCTCCCTTGCATGCATACTCACTTGGAATACATCAAAAGCTTACAGCCTTTTTAATCTTATCATCATCATGTTACAATTTATTCCCCTTTGAGATGTGTCGATAATCAAGACACAATAATTTTCACTCCCTATGCATAAGTCATTGCTAGGGGCATAATCACTTTGTATCTCATTGATTGAGTTGAATCCATCTTCTTCATCATCTATCTCAACATCTATCATCCCATCCCCTCATCTATCTATCGCATCCCTCCCCTTGTTTCTTCTTTTGAGTGGCAAAATATATGGAGTAATTCCCTTTAAAAGAGGGGCAAAATATATGCACCTAAATATGCTCACCTTAATTATTCTAATTAATCCTTCTAATTTATTCCCTTTATCCTAATCTTAGTATTTTTTCTAATATTTCCCTTTAATTATTCTTCATTCACTAACCTTATTCTTTCCCACTTCTTTATTAATTCCTCTAATCATCTTTTAATCCCATCCTAATACCACTTACCTATTATTTGGGAATTTTAAATTCCCATGACCCACCTACTCACCTACTAAGCTTATTCATAGGCTCTCCTACACCCCTATTCCCTAATCATCCACCTAATCCCTATCTAATCTCCTACCTAATCTTAATCAATCCCTAAGAGGATTCTAGAATCCTCTCTAATTTAACCCTTCCCCATATAGAACCCCCTATTATAGAGGCTTATAAAGAATTAAAAAATCCTTAGAAAATCCCCAACCATTGATCTCAATGGCCCAAGATCAAATTCTAGCCATTGATTCTTCCCTCCATTTTCTATATAAACAAGTCATTTCTCCATGGCTAAACTAACTAGAAATCATCTAGGAAGCCCATGAATCTCCATGATCTATTAAACTAAAAAGCATTGAATCTATATAGTCTTCATGTCAATCTAATCCTTGAATCCATCATCAATATCTTTGATCATACCAACATAATGTCAAATTTTTGAGTCTAAGGTAATCTTAATCCAATCCTCTTGTCTTTTTATCCATTTAAGCTTAGTTTAGAGAAATAAACTTTAGGATTAGAGTGTTGTTTTTTAAAATTTATTCATATATTTGTATTTGATTCTAATGGCTCTAAATCTTACTTGGGTAGTATGATATTTTGGGTGGTTTAAATTTAATGATTTAATCCATTGTGTTCAAAATTCCTACTACATTTTTGTCAACTAGAATCCAAGCAAGCATCCATTAATCTTATGAAATATCCATTCCAATCTAAAATACCATGAATCCATAATAATATATCAAGCAATCATAATTTCAAAATTTTGAGTCCATGGCAATCTACAATCAACAATCTACTTGAAGATTTTGGAGGGAGGCTAGCTGAAGCAAGGAATTGGTAAGAATGTCTTCATCTATTCTAATTTGCTTCCATAATATCTCCTACTAGGTAGTTTGATATTTTGGATTTAATTTACATAGTTTAATCTATTTTCTCAAAAAAATTACTACATTTTGGCAAAGGGGAATTCTTAAGTTGTATTTTTACATTGATTTTTTCATTCAATTTCATCTTTTTTTAGTGCAATTTTTAGAGTCATTTTTAGTGATTTTTTATTCACTATGGGCCTCTTGAAAGGCCCAAATATCCTTTATCATTGAGGTATCTACCCCTCAACCTCACCTTATACCATGACAATGGGTGTGCTTGAGGTGCTTACCCTAGACCTTGTAAGGGGCTCTACCCCTTAACCCTGATAGGAGCTACCATCCTTAGACCCCTACATCATGGTCCACTCACCCAAAGAAATTATAGAGTCAAATCATGATTTTTTTTAGAGAGTTTTTTTAAGTCCTATTAGACTAACATCTTATCTTACAATACACATTTAACCTTTATCTAAATATCTTCTCTTACAGGTTATATTTTTGGTCTAGCATATTTGTCTTGCAGGTTGCCCTTTCATAAGTGCCAATCAAAACTACTAATCATTTTCTTGTAGGTTACCTATCAAAGACATTTTGGCATCTTAAAAATCATTTCATCTGTCTAATATTTTTAATCATTTTATCCTTTATATATATCACACATTTAATTAATTGGTTAATTAATCTTTTTTATCTATTTGTTCATCACCTGAGGGATAAAATAGTGTATGCTCTACTCCTTACATCCTTGTAGTGATTCATGGAGGATTAAAAACCACCCACAAACCCTCCCATTATTCTTTTGTAGGGGCAACATGATGTGTAATTGACACCCACACATTTTCCATAATCTTAGGGGGATAGTGACCATGGATTTCACTATCATACACTAATTTACACTCCATGTTTTAATGGAGTATAAATATTAGGGACAGATATTATTAGGCTAAGTGGTTGACCCCATACAAGTCATTTATGAAGGGAAGAATTCAATATCTAAACCAATAATTAGATATAACCCTACACAAACTTGGGTCCCATTATACAAAGTGTATATCAAGGACACCCCTTAGTGAGACTATTCAACCTAGCATAGGACCTTTTGATCATAACATATGACTTGTTACCAGAGTCAGAATCAACTCTTAAAAAATCATTAAGTGCAGACAAGGTCAAGATGGTTTGGTTGATTCTATAATAGGTCACCAGCCTGTAGCCTCACCCATTAAGCTATTATATGTTGTAGTCATCGGGTTATACTCCCAATTAGTTTACTAGTCTTAGATTTGTGGTTTACTTGATTTGGTGAGTGTTGTGCTAGACCCATGTTATTTATGAGCTAAGTCAGCCTTTCATCCCAACCTATATACATGTCTATCTAGGTATTTTGCATATATCATCTTGTATATCATTGCCTCATTATTCTATCATTTTATATATGCTAATCATCATCTTCTTGTATATATCATATTTTTACATCCTTTTACTTGTCTAATCTTATAGCCCATCACCCTTTTGTCTTAATCCCATCCTATTCTAGTCATATCCACCTATTATTGGTCATACCCCCATCAAGTCTTCTCATCCCTCCATCTCATATTATCATAGCCCAACTTCATATTGTTCACTTAGACTTAACAACATCATATTTATCACTTAGTCCACATTGTCTATAACCAATCTTGATCACCTCCTAGTCTAGTCTCATCCACCCACATCACCTATACATCATAATCATGTCTTGTCACCCATATTTTATCCTAGGTCCATTCATTTGTCTTTAATTTTCTTATCTAGTCATCTTGTCAATCTAATCCTAATCATAGTCCAACCTAATTCATCCCCTTGTATTTATTAATCCCCCCATCAAGTTTGTAGTCATACTTTGGTCTTCATCCACATTGGCAAAACACTCTTGTCATATCAAGGTCTTCATCATTAGCTTGATTGTGTCTAATTAAGTTTTATTCATAATCACTATCTTATCAATCCATTAATCAAATCATCACATCCTATTTGAGTTGATCATTTTAGTCTTGATCTAGTCTTAATCTAATCAATCTAGTTGAAATTAGTCACTTGGGATAGTCTATCCCCTCATCCAAATTTAGAGCTTGTTATAGCTCACTTAATCGAATACAAGCTCAATCATTAAGGTCTATCTCATAGCTTAATTGGGGCTACTTGATTAAACATCACATCACATCACACATTGAGTCAAACTTGAGATAGGACTAAAGTAAGCCTTTATCTAAATTTATTCCATGCATCCCATCTTATACCCTTAGTACTTCCATTCAATCCCCCACACCTATTTATTAGGGCCATCAAATACCTATCATCCATATTTTCTCCCATCCTTATCCATGATATCCAAAATAAATTTGGTCAATACCCTAATTGAATAATGCCTCATCACCAATAGGGATATTTTCCTTTTTTTCCTCCTTCAGATGAGTACTCCACATCCAATAGACTTTGACCATATCCACCCATCATTACCTCCAATCCAAACCCATTTATGTGAGGTCCATTTAAATCCTCCTTCCATTAGTCATAACCAGTCGTCTACCCCTTCCTACTCTAGCAAAGGTAATCCTATCTTGGTCACCTCATCTACTACTAGTCCACCCACCCAATAATGTCAATTCCCATCTAATCTAAAGTCTAATTCTTCTACATCCAAGTCATGAAGTGAAGATAAACCCTATGTTTCTCTCCCTATATACCTAGAAGCCCTCTTCTACCAACTTTTTGCTAATGACATGATGGTCTATCCACCCATATAAAATATTAATCCTAATAAGCCTAAGACCTCTTGGTATAAATTAAGCCAATATTGTTTATATCACCAAACCTAAGGGCAACCTATTAATTGATGTCATAATTTTTGAAACTATGTCCAAGACTTCATCGATCATGGTGACATAGAAATCAAGAATGAATCAAATGAGTCTACATCCTTGGGTGAACATAAAGAAGAATGTCAAGATTCCATTCCTGATAATGATCAAGCTCTTCCCATCTAAGCCAAGGTCAAGACACCAAGTCCACCTTCCATGGCCCCCCTATCTTTGACAAATATTCTAATAAAAATGAGTCTATTCTCCATCAGCCTAGGCCCTCATCTCTCATGAGTCCTTTCATGGGCCTATCTTTGTTGAATCTATGGTTCCTCCATCATCTTCCTCTCACCCATCATATCAAAAACCCCATGTTGAGAAGTTAATTATAGATAATGAATCTTAAAATAGAAGCATTAGATCTTGTACATCAAAGTCAACCTCAGAGTCAATACAAATGTTATCTGTATCAAGATCATGTTCAACACCATTATCTAAATTAGATTCCTCATCATCACTCATAGATGTTGATGCCTACCCTTTTTAAGATACCTCTAATTTGGATGATAACTAGTCACTAGGCATATCTTTTGATCCCAATCTTGATTATGAAGTCATAACTAAGTTTTTACAAAATATATATGTTAAATATTTTTAAGAGTGGATCTGATCCTACATCATAGATGTGTCTTTTAGATAGTCTTAATAATCTTTTTTATATTATTGATGACACTTTCTCTGATGTTGTGGCTAGAGCTCCTAGTTACCTTTATGAGGGATTATGTTATCCATTATCCCCTTATGTTATGTACCTAGGGATATGATATATTATTGTATATGGGTTGATGGAGATGCCAACATGTGGCACACATCCCCCTCAGTAGTTATATGGGTCCAATATATTAGTAATGGAGTAACTTGTGAAATTAGTGCATTGGGTAATGGTCGGCTTACATTTGGATTAGGATGTTACCCATCTATTATAGGTTTATATAAAGGAGATGATTATCATTATAAAGATATCAAGTAAGCATTGAGTCTTCTATTGTAAGAGGATATTAGAGGTTGTCCCCTTGAAGAGACATTGTGGAATTATTCCTTCTGAAAGGAGTATTGTTGGTGTTGCCCTACCTTAAGGGTATTCTACATATATTGAATATTTGGACATCTTGGTCCACTAATATCTATTGTGTTGAATTTATCTACATACATTCTACATTATTTATGAATATTATAAGTGTGGATCATAATAAGTGGTATCAGAGCTTTGGTTTGGGTAATTTATGGGTGGTAAAACCCTAGTTTTATGAAATCATCAATATATTTTGATTGGTTTTGAATTTTTGCACAATTTTTTTACTATATATGGATAATATTTTAAGGAAGGCATAGTAAAAAAATCAAAAATTTTTATCAGTTTTGTGGGAGTTATTACTATTTTAGGTTTTTTACTAATCTGGTTATATCTTTTGAAATATGAGTTTCTCTTCAAAAAAATTATTGAAGCCATAATAAAATACAAGAGAAACACAATAAAAAATTTAGAATTTTATGAATTGTTTTGAGTGAGTTACTATGATTTTAGTATTTTTTGTATATTCACTCTACAAGTCACAATTTATAGAATTTTTTCACAAATTTTTTTCTAGAGTTACAATATAATAGGAGGAATCTATAGTAAAAATTTAAGATATTTTTAATATTATTTGAATGAGTTATTAATATTTTAGGGTTTCATAAACCCTAGTTTTTATTTGTGAATCATTAAGTTGTAAAAATTTTTAGGAGAAGATGATATTGATGCTAGAGAATGGTGGCTCCTTTTGGAGAATCATTTTAAAAAAACTTTTGGGTAAAGATTATTATTTCATTTTTTGTCTAGGCCTACACTATATTGGTTTGATCAATTGAGTTGTACAAAAAGGTTTTCTTCATGGAAATAAATAAAATAGATCTTCCTAGATCATTGGGCTATAAAAGAAGTATAAAAAGCAATAGAAGAAGAAGAAGAAGAAGAAGAAGTAGTAGTAGTAGTAGTAGTAGTAGTAGTAGTAGTAGTAGTAGTAGTAGTAGTAGTAGTAGTAGTAGTAGTAGTAGTAGTAGTAGTAGAGGAATCAGTAGTAGAAGAAGTAGCATAAGAAGAAGAAGAATAATAAGAATTGGATGATAAGGGTTCAAATAATTTGGCTTCAAAGATATCTGAGTCAATTTTTCAATTTCATGGATGCATTCAAAAGAAGAAGGTTGTTGTGTCCATAAACCCTACCAGTAAGTATAACTTCATTAGCATGAATGTGGTCAAGCATCTACATGTTCAAGCAAAGAATATCAAAGAGGTTCAAGTAGATGGTAAGAATATTTCAATATTTGAAGATTTCAATCTCATTATGGAAAAATATGTTTTGTATTCAGATTTTTATGCTTGGGATATGGATGATATGGATATAGTTCTTGGACATCCATGGTTAGAGACTTTGGGAACAATAAATATTAATGTTTAGAAAAATTTTATGAAGTTTTGGTATAGGAAAAAAGGTCACTTTACAAGATATCATATTGGGAAAGGCACCAATAATAGGCAAGGAAGATCATGAGGATGAGATTGAAACAAGTGATGAATAACATGAGGAAGATTCAGATAAAGACATACTACAATCAAAAATGAACACTTCATATACTCAAGAGACAGATATGGACAAAGTGGAAGTGGAGGAAGATAAGGTGGAAAAAGTTGAGGTATATAGAAACCTACATCATCATGAGAGGAAACAATCATGAAACCAGATGAGGGAGTGTCATAGTAATAATAATTTTGGCTATAAAGGAAATCAAATGTATAATCATTATGGATATTCATGGAAACCAAAGAAGAATTAATATGGTTAGTATGGAATCAATGAAATGCAGCGGTCTATGGAACATGGAATGAATGGGAAAATCACTTTAATTATGCATTAAAGAATACTTACTATGGTCATGGATGGAATCAGAGTAGCACAATGAAATATGGTACATGGAATTAAAAAATAAATAGTTATGTATGGAAACCAAAGTAATATAGTTATGATTATGAACAAAATGAAAGGAGAATACATTGAGATTTATCACTAGCTATATCACATATGGGTGGTTTAAAGATCGAGATTGGAGACAAGTGTGCAATAATTTCAATCATACTTATTATTTAGTTTCTTCTTATGTTTTCAGGATGAAACATGTAAAAGAGAGAGGTAATGTTATGTACCTAGGAATATGATATATTATTATATATAGGTTAATGGAGATGTCGACATGTGGCACACATCCCCCTTAGTAGTTATATGGATCCAAGTAATGGAGTAACTTGTGGAATTAGTGCATTGGGTAATGGTCGGCCTACATTGGGATTAAGAGGTTACCCATCCATTATATGTCTATATAAATGAGATGAATATCATTTTAAATATATCAAGTAAGTATTGAGTCTTCTCTTATAAGAGGATATTGGAGGGTGTCCCCTCGAAGAGACATTGTGGAGTTATTCCTTCCTAAAGGAGTATTGTTGGCGTTGCCCTACCTTAACGGTATTCTACATATATTGAATATATGGATATCTTAATCCATTAATATCTATTTTTTTAAATTAATCTATATTATTCTACATTATTTTTGAATATTATAAGTGTGGATCATAACAAGTGGTATCAGAGCTTCGATTTAGGCAATTTGTGAGTGGCAAAATCCTAGTTTTATGGAATCGTCAATATATTTTGATTGGTTTCAAATTTTTGTATAATTTTTTTACTAGATATGGATAATATTTTAAGGAAGGCATAGTAAAAAAATAGAGGTTTTTTATTAGTCTTGTTGGAGTTATTGTTATTTTAGTTTTTTTACTAATCTAGGTATATCTTCCAAAATATAAGGATTTTATCTTTGAAATTTTTAATAAAGTTATAAAAAACTACAAGAGAAATATAGTAAAAATTTGAGAATTTTTTGAATTATTTTGAGTGAGTTATTATGATTTTAGTATGTTTCATATATTCACTCTACAAGTCACAATTTGTGGAATTTTCTCACAATTTTTTTTTTTTAAGTTACAATATAACAATAGGAATATAAATTGAAATTTTAGAACATTTTTGATATTATTTTAATGAGTAATTAACATTTAGGGTTTCACAAACCCTAGTTTTTATTTGTGAATCATGAAGTTGCAAAAATTTCCAAGGGAAGATGATATTGATGCTAGAGAATGGTGGCTCCTTTCAAAGAATAATTTTTTTAAAAAAAATTGGGTAAAGATGATTATTTCATTTTTATCTAGGCCTACACTACATTAGTTTGATCAATTGAGTTGTATAAAAAGGTTTTCTTCATGGAAAGAAATGGAACAGATCTTCCTAGATCATTGGGCTATAAAAAAAGAAGGAAAAAAGAAGTAGAATAAGCAGTAGAAGAAGAAGCAGAAAAAGAAGAAGAATAAGAAGTAGAAGAATCAGTAGAAGAAGAAGAAGAAGTAGTAGAAGAAGAAATAGAAGAAGAAGCAAATGAAGAAGAAAAATAAATAAATAATAATAATAATAATAATAATAATTGGATGATAAGGGTTTAAATAATTTGGCTCCAAATAAATCTGAGTCAATTTATCAATTTCATGGATGCATTCAAAAGAAGAAGGTTGTTGTGTCCATAAACCCTACCAATAAGTATAACTTCATCAACAAGAATGTGGCCAAGCATCTACATGTTCAAGCAAAGAATATCAAGGAGTTTGAAGTAGATGGTAAGAATATTTCAATGTTTGAAGATTTGAAGCTCATTATGGAAAAATATGTTTTGCATTCAGATTTTTATGCTTGGAATATGGATGATATGGATATAGTTCTTGGATATCCATGGTTAGATATTTTGAGAAAAATTAATATTAATGTTCAAAAAAAGTTCATGAAGTTTTGGTATGGAAAAAAAAAGGTCACTTTATAGGATATCATATTTGGAAAAGTACCAATAACAAGCAAGGAAGATCATGAGGATAAGTTTGAAATAAGTGATGAAGAGCATGAGGAAGATTCAGATAAAGATATACTACAATTATAAATGAACACTTCATCTACTGAAGAGATAGAGATGGATAAAGTGGAATTGGTAGAAGATAAAGTGGGAAAAGTTGAGGTATATAGACACCCACATCATCATGAGAGGAATCAATCATGGAACTAGATGAGGGAGTGTCATAATAATAATAATCATTTTGGCTATAAAGGAACTAAAAAATTTAATAATTATGGATATGCATGGAAGCTAAAGAAGAATTACTATGGTCAGGTATGGAATTAGTGAAATGCAACAGTCTATGGAACATGGAATGAATGGGAAAATCACTCTGATTATGCATGGAAGAATACCTACTATGGTCATGGATGGAATCAAAGTAGCATAATGAAATATGGTACATGGAATCAAAAGAGGAATACTTATGCATAGACACCAAAGTAGTATAATTATGATTATGAATAGAATCAAAGGAGCATACTTAGAGAGATATCACCTGTTAAGATCACATATGGGTGGCTTGAAGATAGAGATTGGAGATAAGTGTGCAATAATTTGAAGCATACTCATTATTTAGTTTCTTCTTATGTTTTAAAGATGAAACATGTCAAAGAGGGAGGTAATTCTATGTACCTAGGGATATGATATATTATTTTACATGGGTTGATGGAGATGCTGATATATGGCACACATTCCCCTTAGAAATTATATGGGTCCAATATATTAGTAATGGAGTAACTTGTGGAATTAGTGCATTGGGTAATGGTCAGCCTACATTGGGATTAGGAGGATACCCATCCATTATAAGTCTATATAAAGGAGATGATTATCATTGTAAAGATATCAAGTAAACATTGAGTCTTGTATTGTAAGAGGATATTGGAGGTTGTCCCCTTGAAGAGATATTGTGGAGTTACTTCTTCCTAAAGGAGTATTATTGGTGTTGCCCCACCTTAAGGTTATTCTACATATATTAAATATTTGGACATATTATTCCACTAATATCTATTGTGTTGAATTGATCTACATTTATTCTGCATTATTTATGAATATTATAAGTGTGGATCATAACACCTTAATTCACCACCCCTCCTTAATCATCCACCTCCCCTACATAATCCCTACATCCCACTCCATGAAAGGGATTAACCAAATTATGCATCATTAGATTCCCCTCTGCATGCAACATCATGTGTTGAATATACAAAGATCCAATCCCATAATTAGTTAATCCCATCAAATAATCAATCCTACTATGATCCAAATCTAATTAATCAAAATCAAGACGTGTCTTATAATCAGCCAAGTCACAAAAAAGCATTCCCTGGTATAGATATCCTTGAAGTGCTAGGGGTCTCTTTAAATCAAGATCATCTTTCTAGTCAAAAAATCAATCTCCTCTGGTGAAGCCCAAAATTAGGCACTAGGGGGTAGTCAAAGTCAAAACCAATTAGTATATCAAGATAAGGTCAATCATCATATGTTCAACCATCCTCTTAACGTTTGGATCAAATAATCAAGAAATCAAAAGGTCTTGGATCACTTAATCTCATGACACCAATCTATAAAATCCCCTCCACCATATCCAATTGTGTATGCAACTATCAAACCCCATTTTTGCTCTCCATCTCATCATATCATCCATATTAATCATATTCCTCATTCACATCCTATATCTCATCATCATAATCATGACATACACCCATCCATACCATATCTCAAATTCTTGGGTAGCATTGTCCCTCTTAGGGTTTACAAAGACATCTAGTTAAAAATTTTAGAGGACATTAAACCAAGAGTCAATAAGGGCCACCAGGACATCCAAGAATCTAGCATCTATCACATGGTCCTAGCATCGCATATCTCTAGAACAGGTGTCAGTGGAAGATCTAGATGGTATCAACATTCCTATCTCTCACCCTTATATAATAAATCAAGATATCCAAAATTAAAAATAAGTCAAAAAAAGGTCCATAAAAGTAAAAAAATGAAATAAAAAATCATTCATTCAATGATGAAAACCAATATTCTTGCACCTTGGTCAAGTACCATGATGAAAACTAGTTTCCATCATCATGGTAGAATAATATATTGTCCACATTTTACCTCAACACTTGGGGGAAAAATCCATTATTTTTGTCTATCAAACCCATCATCTACTATCATATCATCCACCCTATCTCTCATTCCTTCCCATCTTGAGCTTCATAAGGAAGTGAAAAATGTTTTGAGAAATGTTCTTGAATAAGGTTACCATATCCTCCAATAAACACTTAGGTCAATAGACATTTGGTTTCTTCATGATGTGGTCATTGACGATCCCTAGTCCATTCTCCCTTGGTCCTCGTCTCCTTTTCCAATCTCACTCTCATCCCTTTGTCATCCCCTCCATTTTTATCCTAGTTGTTAGGCTTAGTATTGCCTTTGCTAGTAATCCCATATGTATAGTGTATTTATATATTCCAAAAAATCCCTAACAATTAAAATATTCCAAAAACCTTTAAAATCATAAAAATTGAAAATGCCAAAAATAATCAATGGTGTCTTGTGTTATGCTTTTTCCCCTAGCTGCATCCATCTCCATGACCTTTATATTTAACAATCATGTCATCCATCCTCATATTCTAAATCAAGTATAAATCTAGTCTATATCAATCCTAATCCTTATCCAAGTTTCCATATCCAAATCCTCATCCAAGTCCTTATCCTAATCCTAATCCTTATCTTTAAATCCTTCTTATCCTAATCATAATATAGGTCCCTAGATCCATATCCACATCCATGTTCTTACCTATGTCCTAATCCTAATCATCAGTCTATTCCACATACAAGTCTACAATCACATCATGATCATCCTTGTCCAACCCATAACCTAATCACTCATGCCATCATTAGACAAGACATTTTTCCATTGTATGTAGATAATTGTGTGTGTTACTCGTTTGTTTTGTTTAGCTTGTTTACATGTAATTTAACATGTAAATATTTACTTGTCTTTATCTTTTGAGTTTATGTTGCATCATGTCTCTTTTTGTCAATGAATGAATATGTTATGAGGTCCCCAAAGCTACAATAATACTTTTAGGTGCCCTTAATGATATAGAGTTCACTATTTTCCCCCTTTTCCACACTTTGGCACCATGTCCACTTGGTCATCCTTATATCATGTGGCATCTTGCCAAGTGCTATATTTATCAAATTTCTTAGACTATGATGAGACTTATGATAGTTATGATGGCTTGATCACCTACACCCTCACCATTCATCTAATAATCCCATCATCCTTATTCCCATCCTTGATCTAATCCTCTTGACTCATCCAACTAACATACAATATTTTATCCTTTAATCACTAACAAGTCTTATCATCCTCATCATCATTACCTATTGATCAATCATTATTGTTTATCTTCTAATCATAACTACATCGACCTAAGGTCTCCTAAGCAGGGTATTTTTTAGGGGCTATTTTTTGCCAATTAGCCATTTTTTGGAAAAAATATAAAATTTTAGATTCACCAACAAAAAAAATTTGAAAAATTATTCACCAAATTTTCATATAAAGTGTCCATAGAATTGGTAAATTCACCAAGATATACATATATTAGTATTATATTTTATTATTTTCTTTTAAAAAATTATATTATACATATGTTTGATAGTTTTTAATATAAAAATATTCAACTACAAATATACACTTCTAAAAAATTCTCATTCTTTAGAAAATACCTTGCTTCTAAGACTATGTAGGTAACACTTGGCTAATTTTTAGTACCCAAAGATAGCTCGGCCACTCTCACCTCTTTCCTTATCATTTATCATCATCACCCAGTCTTACATCAGTCAAATCCTTAAGCTATAATATCAATCATTCATCAATCACTCTATTGATCAATCACCATCCTCATAATCATCTCCTTAATCTTTTCATCAATCACCTGCACCTATCAATTGAACCTAAAAAGTCACAACATTCATATTTTATTCATTCATTATCATTGATTGGTCAATTCATCATTTAAATTTTATGGTTCTTTCTTTGATTAGGGCATGACCAAAACTATAACTTTATTATCACTATTAATCATATTGTGGCTCATTGATTTAATGCAATACAGTCTAATGCTTCTCCTTTGGTCACTCAATCATATCATTCTCTATCATCACCTTCATCATATCAATCAACTTTAGCTTTAAGATATACCCATCATTAATCACTATCTTATCCTAGCCTAAATCTCTCCCTTGTATGCATCCTCACTTGGGATACATCAAAAGCTTGTAGCCTTTTTAATATAATCATCATCATGTTACAGTCGATTCCCCCTTGAGAGGTGTCAATAACTGTGACATAATCATTTTCACTCTCTATGCATAAATCATTGTTAGGCACATAATCACTTTGTATCTCATTGATCAAGTCAAATCCATATTATTCATCATTTATCTCAACATCTAACATCCCATCCCCTTGTCTATTTGTCACATCCCTTCCCTCATTTCTTATTTTGAGTGTACATCCATCTCATTGTTCCCTTTATGTCCCCTTAAGGGGGCATCATATACACTAATATTATCCTCTAACATCATTTACTAACATTCATCCATGAAATGGTTTTTCTTTGAAAGATTGTTACTCCTTCCATTATAATCCACTCGTAATGCCCTTTCAAAGAGGAGCAAAATGTATGCACCTAAATCCACTTGCCTTAATTATTCTAATTAATCCCACTAATTTATCCCTTTTATCCTAATCCTAGTCATTTATCTAATATCCCCCTTTCATTATTCTTCATTCATTAACCTTATTCTTCCCCACTTCTTCATTAATTACTCTAATCATATTTTAATCCCATCCTAATCTCACTTACCTATTATTTGAGAATTTTAAATTCCCATGACCCACATACTCACCTATTAAGCATATTCCTAGGCTCTCTTACACCCCTAGTCCCTAATCATCCACCTAATCCTTATCTAATCCCCTATCTATAATCCTCTCTAATTTAACCCTTCCCCATCTAGAACCCTCTATTCTAGAGGCTTTCAAGGAATTAAAAATTATTTGAAAAATCCTCAACCATTGAACTCAATGGCCCAGGATTTAATTCTAATAATTGATTTTTCCCTCTATTTTATATATAAACAAGCCATTTCTCCATGTCTAAACTAACTATAAATCATCTAGGAAGCCCATGAATCTTCATGATCTTTTAAACTAGAAAAGCATTGAATCTATAAATTCTTCATGTAAATATAATCCTTGAATCCATCATCAACATCCTTGATCATGCCAACATAATGTCAAGTTTCTGAGTCTAAGGTAATCTCAATTTAATCCTCTTATCTTTTTATCCATTTAATCTTGGTTTGGAGTAATTAGCTTTACAATTAGAGTGTTGGTTTGAATAATTCATTCATCGATTTGCATTTGATTCTAATGGGTCTAAATCTTACTTAGATAGTTTAATGTTTTGGGTGGTTTAAATAGCATGATTTAATCCATTGTTCTCAAAATTACTACTACACATATATCTAAAGAGATGGAGAGAGATTGGAGGATACATGCCCTTAACCTTGGAGAAAGTGTGTGTTGTCACTTGATAGTTAATATTAGCTCAACTATGCAACCCAATCATACTTAAAACTTTGTGAGTGTGAGTGAACCAAGTTAACTCACACTATAAAAATGGTGAGGCAATCATACTTAAAACTTAGTAAGTGTGAGTGAACCAAGTTAACTCACACTACAAATATGATGAGTTTGGATGATGTAATCAAGTCCAACCTACAAACTTGGCATGATTGAGTGATTTAATTACCTCAACCATGCCAAAAATTAAACTAACTACTATAGTAGATTTGTTCAATATAGTATGAAAAATTCTAACTTGGTGGGTGATGACAGCCCCTGAAAGTGTTTGAAATTTGAAACTGGTTTGCTTTTGTAATATTAGATGCACATTTGCATATCATATGCACTTTAGATATGTCTCATATTGAAACTATGAATAATAATAGTACCGGTGTATATAAGTATGTCATAAATGTGTATCTAAATCATATAACTATGAATTTGGCCAATTTGAAATTGTGTAAGTGTAGAGAACATGTTTCTAAAATATACCCCCACTATATATGGAGAAATATGAAAATTTATATAAGTACCAATATGGAGGACATGTTTTTAAAAACATGCCCCCACTATAATCTGGAACTAAAAACTAGTGTAAGTGTGGAGAACATGGTTCCAAAACATGCCCCTACTACAATCTAAATATGAGAGCTAGTGTAAGTATCAATGTGGAGAACATGTTTCCAAAATATGCCCCCACTATAATCTAGGTAAGTTGAATATTGAATAAGTGTGGAGAACATGTTTCTAAAACATACTCCCACTAAATTTGAAACTATGACAAATATGGAGAACATGTTTTCATAACATGCCCTCACTACATTCTAAATCTATGAAGTAATGTGTAAGTCATGCCTCTATGACATGCCCCCACTGATATACCCCCCTTTTGATGTGATGAAAAGTATCAATTGTAGTTACATGACCTCAAAAGGATAAGTTAACCATGTAGACTGTGAATACACCATGTAGCATATATAAGGAACATGTCTACATAGATATATCACTAAAGAAAAAAGAATGTGATCACACCAAGTCCTAAGATGCATGATGTATATCATGGAAACATCTAGATATAAACAATACAATCTCAACAAACAATCAAGCATACACATAAGATCACTCAAAAGTAAATCAAAATACAATGGTCCAAGGAGATCTCAAACAAGGGGCATGTTTAAATACCACACAATTGAAGGGACATGACTTAGTCAAATGTTTATAAAAGTAATAATGGTATATTCAAATGTTAAAATATAATAAAAAATGACATATTAAAATGTCAAAGAGGCAAACAAAGGCACGAGGGCTGTAAATAATAGAACATAGTCAAATCCTCAAATAAGAAAGATAATAGTAAGGCAAGACACACAAGGAAGTGCATGGATGAAAGAATAGGCACTAATAAACCAACATAACATAGCATATTATTCCATTACTCATATGTGTTAGTAAAAAATTTAAGTACCTAGAATATCAAGTACACTATGAAAGATATAAACATGGATAAAGGCATGTGTAAGTATATTAAATCAAATTGATAAAATAAAATGACCATAGAATGATATAAAATGGATGTATCATGATTGAAGAATTATATGCCATGATGAGTAGAGGAAAAACCTAACATCTAAAAGTGCATAGATCATGTATCTGTGTATGCCAAAATTACACTCAATGATGTGTGAAACACGTGTATATAAAAAATATTGATATGCCATCTACTAACATGGAACCAATAACCAAGGAGTTAATAAAACATGTAAACACTAAAAATAATTTTAGATTTTTAAAGATTTTTTATGTTTTTGGTGTTTTTGAAATATGTGAAAGGAAAAGACTATCTTAGGAACTCATCCAATGGATGCTCATAAGTATCTCCCCATTGAGAAGCTAGTGCAATGAATTAGTGGTGTTGTTAAGGAGCATGTTTAGGTGAAATATCAGTCACTATAGAATTTGTGATGCTTTATGTGTGTATAATAAGAATCTATGGTCATGAATAAATAGTGGGAGTAAGTGTTCATGGAACCCATTATTTAGTTCTCTATGGTTTACTTAGAATAATAGTAATAAGAATATGTTTAGTGGCTCTAGATATCTAAATATGGTGTGTAGTAGATGAGGATTCTGTGGAACCCACTATAGATCTTTGATGCAATGATTTTTCAAGTATTGGTCCCCTAGTAAAGTGGATTCCCTATTTCTTACCCTTTTATGAAATATTAACCTTAGTATGCTTGATACTTAACTGCCTAGGTATAAATTTATCTTGCTCAAGAGGATGTTCATATGGAATTCTAGACACTATAATTACCTAATTAAAATGAATGTATGTAACACACCCATACACTATAGAATGAACTGCTTAAAGTGTATGTATCCAAGGTCATCCCAATAACATATCAAAGATACCCATGGAAGGTATAACTAATAAGGTAGTAACCACATGTGTAGGACACACCTATAAAGGTAAGTCAATCTCACCAAGAACATGTTATGATTTCCCATCAAATACTCTAACTAATTTAGTCAAAGTATTCAAATCATGATTTATATAACCCAAATGTGTAATTAGTGTCAAGGTACAAACATTTTTACTTGCACCATTATTAATCATAACACTACATTTAGGTTGGTGATCAAGATATAATTAAATAAATAAGAAAAGAAGATATGATTCATCATCCCTAATCTCATAATCATTGAAATTAATCGAAGGTCTTTGAACTGTATGAGGTATATGTCATGCATAGGTGTTAATATCCCATCCAATGGGTTCTCATAATGAGATGGATGAGGACACGCATTTTATTTCATTTACAGTTATATATCATTCTTTGAATTATCTTTCAAAGGATTGTTAAATATTTTCTATTTATGGTGATCACCAGTGAACCTGATTCCTTTGGAGTATCATCAAATGTAATCTTTTATCCATTTATGAGGTATTAGATCTTATGCTTTAAGGTAAAAGATATATTCATATAATGCCCTAGGCCTTGGTGATAATCATAATACGTATTCAAATCATACCCTTTGGGTATAGATATACTTATATCAACCTTTGTAAGATGAGGGAGAGATATAAGATGACACTCTAAAAGCCGTGGGATTAATGAAGAGGGAGAATCAGGTAAGAATGAAAATTTTCTCCATGGTGATTTATATAACACAAGCTAATTAGGTTGTTATGACACTGTATTAATTGTGGTGGTTGTTTCTTTTTTAGGCTTAGAAAGTTTGACCTTCTAATTTGGTTTGATAGTAAACTTGGTATTGGATGTACATGTAGTCAATGTGTTTACTACAGACTTAATTTTTTTCAATGAGATAGGTTTCATCTCATGATCATGAATAAGGTGGAATAAGTCATTGAAAGATTTGAAATTTTTTAAAATGATAGACTCATGTAAAGAAGCAAAAAAACTTTGCTTGAATATGTTTTGAAGTTATTTATTTTCCATATGATTGGTCATTTTAGCTAACATTGTCTTGTACCTTAAAACATACTCATTAATATGTTTATTGGTTCCTTATTTGATCTTTGTAATTTGGCAATATTAAACATTTTTGGTAATTTTAATAGAGAAGTGTGTCAAAGACTGATTCACAAGGGGTTTGAAGGAATTTATTGATTGAGTTGGTAAATCATAGAACCACCTTAAAGCATAGTCTGCTAAGATATTTAGAAATAATTTGGTCAAATTTTTATCATTAGAGGCATAATAAAGGCATGCCACATACAAAGATTGAAGATGTTGTTCATTATCACCTTTGCCATAAAAAAAATATGAACTTAGGTGCAACAAAACCAGTTGGCAAAGGGTGTAAATATATCTATAGTATAAGAGGATTATGAAATACCTATTATGAATCAATAGCACAACAAGATTTCATATAATTTTGTTCAATATTTTTAACCTTAATTTGCAAAATTTTTATAATGTGGATAAGATATTTCACCTCTTGATCTTTTAGGTTGGATATTTGAGAAGTCACCAAAGGAGGTGTACCCATAAGTTGGGTTGATATAGGCATTGAAATCAATAATTGGGCTAAAGTATTAAGATTTACCATGTAATATGTAGCAATAGTAGTTTTAGTGAACAAAGGTTGGAATACATATCCCATGCCCCCATTAGAATTATGAAGCAGTATTGTGCTCAAGGGAACAATTTTTGGTATATGAGGATGACCCATTGCTCTAATAGCATGATCAATAGATGGACCTACTTATTCATTTATGTTTTTTAATTTTTTAATTTTTAATATGGTTCTTAGGATTTCATTAATATCTTTAAGGTTTTGATGAATATGTTCATGAGATAATACAATTACTTGCACTTGTTCATGATCTATTTATGCATGTTCATCAATTTCATTAGACTCATGGTTCTCATTACTATAATCTTCTTTTATGATAACCTCATCAATATTTTTTTCATTATCAACATGTGTATCATTATGGACCATAGGATTAATCCCTTCATTAGTACAAGACATCTTACATGGTAAGAGGGGAATCTCAATGTGTTCAATAGGCACACCTCCCAATTTAGGGCTATGCTAGGTTCCATGCAAAATAATATAAGTAAGAAATGAAAAATTATAGCAATTTGAAACCATAAATAACTAAAAACCCTAGGAATTAAAAAAAATACATTCATATAGATTAGGTTCACCAAATGTTTAACCCTAAAATTAAGATATGGGGAATCTAAGGTTAAAGGCATATATATAGCCTAAGGCACAAGGATGGTAGATTATCTCTAAAGTAGGACAATTATTTATGAAACTTAGATAAACATATATTGAAATTATTATGTTGATATATGATAAAAATAGAAAATACAGCTATGCTAAATATTGTAATGATAATGAAAATAAGATACTTAGCTAGTTGTGAAATCTAAAATAGGCAGAAAGTAGATTGGATTTAGATTCTAGATCAATCACCTAATTCTAAAAATTATACCTTTATAGACATAGACACTTGCATTAACATAGGATGGTTGTATTAATGATACTGTCTGAATTAGACACAAGTGTCTTTAAAAAAAGTACTTGATAAAACAAGATATGATGACTTCAATGCTTTTAGGCTTTATGTCACCTTCACTTTGGTGCATTTAGATATGGGTCATAGACTATTACTCCTTGTCAAATAATAAAACCTTACTTTTCATCTTCATAATGGATGTGGGAAAAATGGGTTAGTGGGAACATGGTCGAGCTACCCTAAAGACCCCTCTATCAATGAGCATTGCCTACATAGACAATACTCTGAAAAAGGCCTCAGACATATGTAATTCTTCCATATGTGTTAGCTTGTGTGTGGATCATACAATGTGTGATATGTAAGTACAATAGTGACCTAGCTTTTAACTTGGAAAATGTGGCTCTTTGGGTGCCCATTTAGTAATTTGAAATTATATATATGTTTTCCCTATGACTAATATGGAAATAGGAGAAAATAAGGAAGTTTTTATCACTTGAGTTCTTGATTGATGATTTTTGGTTTGTGCTAGGTAGCCTTGTGAGTTGGTAAGAATTTTTTAGGTGAGTAATGAATGAAGATTGATCTTATATTTCTACTAATTCCTTTAGAAAATATCTAGCATTAAATCACTTAGGCTGACCTTTAGGATACATTTCACTTATAAATTGGATGATTTTAGGGCATTGGATGCTTGAATTAGAATAAGACACTTGTATTGATGTAGATTTGATTGGGACACATGTGTTCGAGTAATTGGAAAATGGGTGTAGGTATATAACATGTAGAGATAGAAGATAAACATGTTTATAGCATTTTGGACGAGATAAAAGGTCTGAGTCATCAGAATAATGTTGGCCAGATTAGGAGATAAGTAATCAGGCATAGAGAGATAGTGTATACGAGCCTTTTGGCAGTGGGAAAGGTCTAGAATTTAAAGCTATATCCATTATATGTATTTTTTGATTGTACATCTCCAAATTTCCATATAATTTAAAAATAGTGTTTATAATTTGTATCCAAGATAATGGCCATTTACGTATGTATGTCTTATGTATGAAATAAAGATAACCTAGGTGTCATGAATTCTTGTGGTTTCAAAATTGCATTGACTATTTGGGGAGTAATTTTCATAGTCAAAATGAGGGTGGGTACTGGTTTTGAATTAGGTGGCCATAGGTGGTGGGGTGACCATATTGGAAGAGGTCACTAGCTTGTTATCACTAGTAGGAGATTTACAAGACTAGTTATTCTAATTATTTTCATTGACCCACCACCTACTAAGCATCATTTACCCTTGCAATAGGTGAGGGAGGTTATGGAACCACTTTGGGTTTGGTGTTCAAGGTATCCATCAAAGGTAAATATTTAATCATGTGGTCCAATGATTGACACCATAAACATGTATTTAGTAGGTTGATGTATGAAACCATCTAAGTGAAATGGTAACCACCTACTTGGAGTCTAAATTATCATAGAGGTCTTGGGAGAGGTTGACCTCAACACATATGTGTCATTTATGGTGGGTAGTGAAAATTTGTTTGGATTCAAATCAAATAAACCAACCAAAGGATTTGCCAATTATTCTAGGAAAGGTCCAAAGGGCATCAATAGGCCTAGAAACTCTATCTAAACTAGAACCTTGAGTTTGGACTTGTCTAAGATGACAAAATCACAAGTTTAAAGGGAAATTAAAAGTATGGATATCTTCATATAAATGGGGGCATGCTTTTTAATGACAATATAGTGAGTAGGGTTTTCAAATTAGAACCCTTGGTCAAATTTTGAATCCCCAAAAGCTTGATGTAATGGGGTAGCCAATTACTTTGCACCTAGCTTTGAATCATAGAATCAACCAATAAAATACCCTATAAGAGTATGGGTTCAAATACACTATACATCACTATCAAAATAAATCTAATCTAATAAAACATAGAGAGAATAATCCTAAGTTAATAGTGTTTTACTTCATGATATACCTTTGGGACAAACTTGCATGCTCGCTTTGATGCCATGATTATGATCTCCCAAATGAGCTAGGTCAAATGACACACACTTATGAATATATCCCATTAAATAAGGAAAGGAACACCTAAAGGGTGGATTCCCAAGGTATAAATTCTAATAAATTCAAAGGTGGTTTAGCAATCCCATAGAATTGTGACAATCGGTGGCAATGTGATAGGATAAACCCTAATCAAGCCCATACATGAAAATAAATTAGAGATTCATACACTTTGTTTACTTCTAATAAATTATTTTAACTATTAATTTTATTTATATTTTATAAATAAACATTTTTTATTGGCATAAATAGGGTTGTAAGGTCCCTCACATATTTATCGATAATGGCATAAACCTTTCATGATTAACTAGAAGGATAACACCTTATAAGTCATAAGCTTCTTGATGAGGCCAGGATATGCCCAATAAATGTATAATAAATGACCTCATCTTACTCTCTCTTTTTATTAAGTTTGATTGCATTTTGTAACTTTTATTTTGATCTGAGATGAGTTAGGATGTGATTATCCATCTTTTGTTGATTATGATTCTAACATTTTAAAAGACCTATAAATCCTAACAAGTGTGTTGGAAAATTCTAGTTTTGCAATAAAATAGGTCATCATCAGGCTAAAGAATAAATATGAAGTGGATTACATGTTTTTTTTAAGCATTGGACTCAATTCAGATTAGTTTTAAAAACCTGTAGAATCTGTTCTGGAACCATCACAGTCAGTTCTATAACTTCACCATACTATTTCAAGTTGTCACATTTTTGGACTTAGCTCTAGAACTCTAAATTTAGCTCTGGTAATCCTTCAGATAACTTCCATAAATTTTGTGGCTAGATATGGAATTGATGAGGATCTATTCTAAATGGTTGGTGATCTGTTAAAGATCAATGATCCCATTAAATTAAGAATCCCAATTTTTTGAACTGGCAGAATCAAGACAATTATCACACAGTTGGACATCCAACCACATCATGATTCAGCATCTATTCTGGGCACAATTCCATTCTATCATATCTATGAAACAGTTACAGCCATCAAAGCATCTATATATATAGACCTGATATAGATAATAAAAAAGGAGAAGAAAAATAGAGAAGATAGTAGAAGAATAAAGAGAAAAAGGATAGCTTAGTATATTTGTAATACAAAACATTTTTTATCAATGAAATAGCTATTCCTATTTTGAAAGCAAATTAAATTGTTCAAATCATGTTCTAGGCGGAGCAAGGGCCCACTCCTCTAAAGGACCAAGATCTTCATTTTTGTCAATATTTATATTTCTATTAGAAAAAGTAAATCGGTAACTCTGTTAAATTTATAAATGCTTCCAACTCTTTAAAATTAAGATTTGTTGTAAATTTGTTCCTGCAGGCATTTTAGATTAAATTTTCACTTTTGCAACGTATGTTTATTTCCAACAATCAATTTCATATTTGCAATGTGTGTTTATTTTCAGTAATCAATTTCATTCCTGCAATGTGTGTTTATTTCCAACAATCAATTTCATTCTTGCAATGTGTGTTTATTTCCAGCAGATTTTCATAGTTTGATTTCAATAAGGTTTTAACTAAGAAATCCTTAAGACATTAAAAAACCCCCTAAAACAAGAAAAATGTACAAATACCCCCATTTAATTTCTAAATCATTACGATTCCTCTTGCTGCATAGAGCTTCAGACACAACCCTGGTTAAATATGACATCAACAGAAAGTTGATTAAATGAAGGGGATAATGACACCCAACATTTTTGGTGCCATTACCGGGGAAATTAGTTATAATTTTATAATTAGGTGTCAACAAGAGTAATAATCATTCATTTAGTAATTAAAGAAATTTTCCCTAATTTATGAGTAGACCACGAGATTCCAAGGGAAGTTTTTTTCCCAAAATTTCTGAACAAGAAATTCCATCATCCTCTAGTTTAAGAAAAGACGTTGAACAAGAATTGGAGGCACCATTATCTCCTTCAAGACAAGAAGCAAAATTTCCATCTTTAAAATTTTTGGATCAGTCACCAGAACCAAGTAGAACCATAGGAAGGAGGATTATTTCTCAAGATCCATTGAGGGAAAGTTTGGATTCTCAATTGAGTAGTCAACCCCCTACTCCTGACTTTTCACCATCTCCAAAATAGACCATATACCACATTGATTGGGAGAAGGAATTAGAGAATACCAGAGAAATGGAATGAGAAGCTGAAAGAGAACCTAAGAGAACCTTTACCTATCCTATTCATATCAAGGATGATGAAACCACTATGAAAAACATTTCACCTACACATTTGCCCACATTTAGAGGAATGTCATCCGAGGATCCTGACCAATTTTTGTTTGAGTTTAAAGTATTAAGTCAGACTTATGATTACAAGATAGATAATCAAAAACTAAAGTTGTTTCCATCTAACCTGAAGGATGCAGCAATGAGGTGGTTTATGGGATTAACATCTAATTCTATTACCAATTGGGAACAAATGGAAACTATCTTCCTAGACAAATATCAAGATTATTATAGAGGAAGAAATCAAAAGGAAGAATTTTTCAAAATCAAACAAGAAGAAGATGAAAATATGGAAGATTATTTGGACAGATTCCTCTTTGTGAGTAAAAGATGTGGATTTATACTTCAAGAAGATTTAAATAAAACACTTTTTCTCAAAGGTCTGGATGATGAATATAGAGAAACCCTTGATTTAATTGGTGGAGGAAACATTGCTCAATTAAGAATGGATGAAATCATAGAAATTTGTAAAAACTATTCAAGAACAAGGGGAGGACCTAGAAAAGGGAAAATGGTTAAAAATTCAAATCCAGATATAAAAAATTGATGGATGAATTAGCTAATTTTAAAATAGATATATTAGTTAAATTAAACTCCACCATGGATGGATTTCAAGCTAAAGCAAATGCCCAACTTGAACCATTAGCCATGTATTGTCCTAGATGCAGGAAGAAGCATGCACAAAGAGAATGTCCTTTAGATAAAATGGAAGTATGCCTTGTTTGTGAATCTAAATAACATGATACTCATGCTTGTTCTCTTCTTACATTCATAAAAAATCAGCTCAAACAAACCAATACATCAGCCACCACAAAAGAATTAAATTTTGTTTAGAGACAACCTAATCAAGGACAGTTTATGATAAGACCAACTCCTAATCCCTAGATGATGCCATGGGTAGCTCAAACAGTACCAAAAAGTTGGGGACAGCCACTTTGGGCTCCTCAACCCACATGGCATCCTCAGGATTGGGCAAGTCAATCTTGGAATACTCAAGGACATCAACAACCTTGGGCTGATCAAGGAAATCCTTATACTTGGCCACAACCTAGATGGAGCCCTAGCAATTATGTGCAAGTAAAAACATAACCAAATAAGAACCAAAAACCATAATGGGACCTCCAACACAAAATCCATAGATTGATAACATAGTCCAAACTCAAATGCCAGCACAACTAGTAGCAAACCCAAGAAATAAATAAACAACTCCTGTATACGAAATAAAACCAAAAAAATTTGTTGATTTAAATATAATGGATTGTAAAAACATTCAAACCAGATCTAGCAAAATAGTTATTAGTCCACCTATTATAATCACTGAGATGACAGAAGAAGCTAAAACCCCTAGCATAGTTACACCTTAGCAAGATGACAAAGAAAAAGATAAAAAGCCAAAAAAAATTCTACTGAAATTCCATTTCCAGAAAGACTTAAAGAAACCATAAAACTTAAAGAATCTAAATTGGTGCAGGAACTAAGAAGATTGAATATTGAAATACCATTGTTATGAGCAATTAAAGATATTCTAGAGTTGAACAAATTAATCAAATTATTATATTTTAAAAAACTTGGAAGAAAGAAATAGTACCCCAAGACTATTCAGGTAGATGGGAAACTTGTTGATTTATTAGCAGGGAAACTCTTACTACCTAAATATGGAGATCTTGAAAGCCCTGTTATTTATTTCTATAGGGAATAAGGATATACATAATGTTTTGATTGATTTGGGTGCAGCTATCAATGTAATGACAGTGGACACTTTGAAAACATTACCATTAATAGGCATACAACCTACTAATACCATATTACAGATGGCAGATCAATCTATAGCAAAACTAGAAGGAGTTATTGAAGATGTGGTAGTAATGGTGGAATCATGGAAATATCTAGTTGACTTCCTTATATTATGCTAAAAGGTAAAACACTTGGTTATCCCATTATTTTGGGGCAACCATGGTTAGCTAAAGTTATTGCCTTAATTGATTACAGGTCAGGTGATATGACTATTTCAAATGGTAAGAATTCTAAGCAAATTCCATTATATCCATCTGCATGACCTTTTATTGATAATCAAGTGAAATTATGGGTTGATAATCTTGATATTAATGAGCAAAATTTGTCTTCTTTGGCTATGATAACATTGCAAGATCATGTATGGGAAATAGATGATATGGTTAATCCTTCATTAAATGAACATCAATCATCATTAGAGTAGTCAGGATTAGTTCCAGAACAATCACAGTTAGTTATGAAACCATCACAGTTAGTTCTATAACCATCACAGTTAACTCCAAAATCATCACAGTTAGTTCTAAAACCATGCCAATTCTCTGCAAGTGAAGATAAATTCGCTCCAGGGAACGCGATTTCTCTTGGGGAGAGGAAGGATATGTAGCATCAGCTTTATAGATATTAGCAGATGAAGAAGTTTTGGAAAACAATAGTAACAAGCAGTTTGACCTATAACAAGATAAGTATCATAACTCTTCCTATTGTCCTTTGTCCAGCATTCTACCTCTAGGAACTTTCAGAGATGTTGTTACATATCATTTATTGTTACCACATGCCTGTCCACTAAACACCTTAATGGAACCCTTTCAACAAATTAGTTCATCATATCCTAGAACCAAACATGTTGAGATTCAACCAAGAAAAAATTTGAATATTAATAACTGGTTAAAGAATGATGAAGTCAAACTGTTTAATGTTCTGAGGAATCATACTAAAGCATTTGCTTGGGATTATAGAGAAGTGAAAGGAATTCATCCAAGTATCTACACTCATCACATTTATACTAAAAATAATAGACCAGTTAGGCAACCTCAGAGAAGGATTAATCTAGCCTTAAAGGATATAGTCAAACAAGAAATTGAAAAACTATTACAAGTAGGTTTTATCTACCCTATCTTAGATAGCCAGTGGGTGTCTCCTCTTGTAATTGTCCCTAAAAAGAATGGGAAATGGAGAATTTGTGTTGACTATAGGGAACTGAACAAAGCCACCCTGAGAGAATATTTTCCCTTACCATTTATAGATCAAGTTTTAGACAACCTTTCAGGTACATAGTATTTTTCTTTCTTGGATGGATTTAGTGGATACAATCAAATCCGAATTATTATTGAGGATCAGGACAAAAATACATTTACTTGTCCATGGGGTACTTTTGCTTATAGGGTATTTCCATTTGGACTATTTAATGCTCCAATAACCTTTCAAAGAGTTGTATTATTAATTTTTACAGACCTAAAAATGACTGTGTGGAGGTATACATAGATGACTTTACTGTGTATGGAGATACATTTGATGATGCCTTAAAAATTTTGGACAGAGTATTAACACGATGTGAACAACATCACTTGTCTCTTAATCATGAGAAATGTTTACTGATGGTCAATGAAGGGATCATGTTAGGGCACCATATTTCAAAAAGAGGAATTCAGGTTCACCAAAACAAAATCAAGATTATTTCAAACTTGCCTATTCCTCAAACTCTTACAGATATCAAATCATTCTTAGGACATGTTGGACACTATAGGCATTTTATCAAGGATTTTAGTAAAATTGTAGCCCCCATGTTTAAATTGCTTACCAAGGACTATGAATTTCTTTGAGATGAACAGTGTCAACATGTTTTTGAATAAATTAAAGAGAAATTAGTAATTGCCCCAATATTACAAGGACCTAATTGGGAGAAACCTTTTCACATCTAAACTGCTGCATCAAATACCTTAATTGATGCAGTTTTGGGGCAAAGATATGAAGAAAGAAGAATGTATGTTATTTACTATCTTAGTAAAAATCTTACTCCCATTAAAAAAAATTACACTACTACTGAAAAAGAATTTATGGCCATGATCTATGCAATCAATAAATTTAGACATTACATTACAGGGTACAAAATATTTGTACATACAGATCACTCAACAATTAAATATTTAATGAACAAACCAGTGGTTGGAGGTAGAATAATTATATGGTCATTACTTCTACAAGAATTTGATATTACCATTGTGGACAATTCAGGCAAATCTAATGTGGTAGCTGATTTCTTGTCAAGATTGACCAATACAAGGGAGCAGGATCCAGTCAAAGATAACTTTCTAGATAAACAATTGTTTGTTATTTTAGCTAACACACCATGGTTTTCTAACATGGAAAAGTATCTTTCAACAGGGAAGTTTCCTCGTTATTTAACTAAAAATCAAATAAAAAAATTAATTAAAACCAGTGCACAGTTCAAATGGTTAAATGGAATGCTATTTAAATGTGGTCATGATTTGGTTTTATGCAAGTGTGTAAGAGAAGAAGAAATTTTTGACATCCTCTAGGCATGTCATGATGAACCAAGTGGAGGACACTATTTAGTGAAAAGAACATCTCATAAGATACTTGGCACTAGTTACTATTGGCCATCTCTATACAAATATGTGAAGAGATATATCAGGTGATGTGATCCTTATCAAAGGATGGGACAACCAACCATTACCAATGAAAAGCCTTTGCAACCACAAGTAATGATTGAACCATTTGAGAGATGGGGATTGGATTTTGTTGGACCTTTTAATCTTCCTTCACAAAGAAAAGATCATATTCTTTTGTGTACTAATTATGTAACAAAATGGGCAGAAGTGCACGCTTTAACAAATGCCACTGAAGAAGTAGTTGCTAATTTCCTTTGGCACAAAATTATGGTAAAGTTTGGAGCACCAAGAAGCTTAGTTTTAGACCAGGGACCACAATTTATGTCTAATATGATCCAAGTCTTCACAATGTATTAACAAATTAATCAGAGGAAGTCATCTCCCTATCACCCGCAAGCAAATGGACAAGTTGAAGTAACAAATAGAGAATTAGAAAACATCCTCACTAAAATAGTTAAAGCTAAAAGAAGATATTGGGTAAATAGACTACCTAAAGTTGTTTGGGCTTACAATATAGCTTAAAAAACCACAATAGGGTTTTCACCATATGAGTTAGTCTATGAGAAAAAGCCCTTGTTGCCTATTGAGTTTGAACTACAGACATTGAGGACAGCAGCTAAGGTGGGAATTGACTTGGATGTAGCTCAAAAGGATAAAATCCTTCAACTCAATGAATTAGATGAATTCAGAATGGAAGCACTTCACCAAATAGAGATAATCCAAGGTCAAAGGAAGCAATGGCATGATTCACATATCAAAGAAAGACAATTCAAAGTAGGAGACTGGGCATTTCTATTTGATTCTAAGTACCAATAATTCAAAGGTAAATTAAGAACTAGATGGTTGGGACCTTATGAGATCAAGCAGATATTTGATAATGGTTATATCCAATTACTTCCCATTGATGGCAACAAAATAATACTCTTGGTCAATGGACACAGGCTAAAACTTTATAGGAAGCCTCCTACTAAAGATGAATTCTTGAAGCAAATTGAAGCAAGCAAAGAATTTGATCATATGGAAGAACCTAGTTCTTCCAAAATGATCACATAACCAGATGAAGAGATCCAAAATAAAGAGAAGAGAATGAAAACCAGTAAATGGTGTTCTCTTCCCAAAAAATATATATATATATAAAAAATAAAAAATAAAAATAAAAAAAAAGGAAGAGAATGAAAACCATTAAATGGCGTTCTCTTCCCAAAAATAAATTAAAAAATAAAAAAAGGATCAATTGAAAATCAGTGATGATGTTGATCTTCACAAATAAATAGCTAATTCAAATAAAACTTTTTGAATTCTAAATATTTTCTAACCATTTTTCAAGGATGATGTGTCTACATAATGGAGGGATTACATCATCAAGGATGGTAATTATGTTTTTAACTTATTAAAGGTTAAATAAAAGTTTGCATGTGTGATTAGACTTGATTTAGAAAGATTAGTATGATGAGTCATTTATTATACATCATGTTTAAATGTGCAAAATCATGAGAAGGATATTGGTAATGGAATGAGTGGGTGGATAACCATAAAAAAAATATATCATTTTTATGATTTAAGCAACCAAATCCACCAATTTTGTAGCTAAATACAATAGTTCCATAGCTAAGTATAGTAATTCCACAACTAAATTCACCAAAACAGCAACTATATCCACCAGTTTTGCAGCCATAATCATCAGTTTTGTTCATACAAGAAGCAATTTTCAAGCTAATCTGTGAAATATTAAAGAAAAAAAGAATGAATCATGGGAATCAAAAATAAGTCAGAACTAGACACTGATACCCAACTCCTTGCAAATGAAGAAGTAGCAAATATCTTTCAACAGGCAGGATGGCTGGAGCTTCTACGAAAATTTCCCAAATACAATGATGAGCTGGTAAGAGAATTTATTATTAATTTAGAGCAAACAAGGACAAAGGTTAGAAATTTTTTTATTCCTTTTTCTATGAAAATCATAAGTGAGATGTCCGGAATACCTATAATGCATGTCCCAAACACTGTCAAAGGAACATTGGAAGACCTAGTTGAAACCCTATTGAAAGAAGGGGAAGTTGAACCCCAATATATTTATAATACAAATCAAATCATCAAAGGAGTTAAGAGGGTCAGATTTCCTAAACCTTTTTATAGAGTAGCATTTTGGATAGTTAAATATTTAACCTGTGATGGACAATATGGGATAGTAGGAAAAGAGGTCCTAAAAATCCTTATACACCTTAGATATGGAGCCGAAAAACCAAAATATACAGTGAACCTTCCAGGGTTTCTTTTTGACTCCATCCATACCATGGCCCAAAGGTATTCTTGGGGTGTAAGAACAATTAGACATCATGGGTTAGTGCATTTGATATGCCAACACCATTTCCTTTTCTAGAAAAATGGGGAAGAAATGTTGGACAAGTTTCTTGGCAAATTTGGACAAAAACCTGGTATTCCCAGAAGAACAATAGCAACTCCTCCTACTCCTTCAGTTGATTTAAAAAATGCTACTATTGTTGAAGAAAAGAAAAGATTAGGGGAAGAGGAAATATCAAAAAGGATAAAATCTATAAGAAAAGTTAAAATTGTAGACCCTAGTGTACCTTCTCAAGTCATTTCTTCTTCTACTGAGGCTATAGAAGAACTGGTACCTATCTCTGACAATGACAGTTCACCTAGGCCTAAACAAAAGGTGAAAACCAGAAGATGTTCTAAGAGGGGATTTATGTCTACACATTTTGAGGCTCCTCAAGAAAGGAAATGTCATAAAAAGTCTAAATAAAGTTCAGAGGAGTTGGAAGAACATGAAAGACTAGAAACTAAAGTTGCTAATATTTTGGGCAGCATGGCCATGACTCCTCCTAGCCCAAGTCACACAAAAAAAGAAAAAGATAAAAGATTTGAGGAGCTAGTTTTCTAAGAAATAGGTGAGACTGCATCACCATCACATGCAAAAAATGAACAAGTATCTTAGAGAAGGAAAGGGAAATCCCCTATGGTGGAAGAGGAATGCTTAACTCCCCAAGAACTTTCAAAAAAAGAACAAAACTAGTAGATTAAATAGGCTCTATTTTTGTCTAGAGTATAACTCATTATCAAGGAAAAGGATGAGGAATTGAATTTCCTCAAACTCAAGTTAGAATAGAAAGAAATGCTCCTTACAAAATTAACAAACCAGCTCACAGCTAGGAATGAGGAATTAGCAGAAGTTGAAAAGCAACTAATAGAGAATGAGAAAAAATGTACAATACAGACCTCTATGTCAATAGTCTCTGCACAGACTGAATTCACTTATTTTTCACTCAAGCAGTTATGGGATGACACATGTAGAGAAATCAGTGAACTCAAAACATCCAATATAGACTTGAAAGGCAAACTGGTGGAAGAAGAGAAAGCAAGGAAGGAATAGGAAGACAAATTTTACAAAGAGGAAAATGATAAGTATAAATATCTTGTGAAAATACAAATAATTTGTATGATGAGTGAGAAGTTGCTTGCATGCAGAAGACCTTCTCCTATTTATAGCATGTTTTTAGAAGAACAATTCATTCATTGGCAGTTGGCAAGGATAGCATGTGGCCTTCCACATGAAATAAAAGATGAAGTTGATTTATCGACTGCCTACTCCTTAGCTAATACAGAATAGAAAAACCTTCTTTGTGAATTTTACCTCTGCAATTTTATGCTAGAAATAAATATAGGTTTTATGATCAATTTGTATGTATGAGAAAGCCAGCTTAACGCATTTGTCTCTATTTTTCAAAATCAGATTGCATGGAAAGAAAGGGAGTCAAAACATTGGTCAAAGGCTAGTTCATCTGGTCTCTGTATCAGAATTCATTATGGTAATCCATCCACCTTTGCTACATATTTCCAATCCCATGCATTTAATGATAAATTCAAGGGACCTTATATTTTCAATTTACAGCAAAGCATGGATGTCTTCACCTCCTATGAAAGGGAAAATTTTGATAATATCTATGATGCATGTTAAAAAAGATGGGAATTTCTCCTAGTGGCATTGAAAAGAAGGGAAGTAATATCCGCATCAAATTTTATCTGAAGTTTAGAAAGGGCAAAAGCTTTATGCACAATAATTCTCTGGATCAATGAAACTCCTCTGAGCATATGGATAGGAATGTGGACAAGGCCACCTCTACTTCTCACCCCCATATCTCCTTGGCAAAACAGAGAACCTCAACATCCTACTCAATTTGAGGAATAGAAAAGAAAAGTAGAAGCAGAAGCAGGTTATAGTACTTTTGAGTCAAAGCATTGGGACATTTAATTTTAACCATTTGATTTGAGTAATCAAATGGAATGCAGGATATACAATCCCGAATTTGAATAATGAAGTTTGTAAAGGGACTTACAAATAAGTAAGTATGAGGGAAATGATGAGGCCAGAATATGCCCAATAAATGTATAATAAATGACCTCATCTTACTCTCTCTTTTTATTAAGTTTGATTGTATTTTGTAACTTTTATTTTGATCTGAGATGAGTTAGGATGTGATTATCCATCTTTTGTTGATTATGATTCTAACATTTTAAAAGACCTATAAATCCTAACAAGTGTGTTGGAAAATTCTAGTTTTACAATAAAATAGGGCATCATCAGGCTAAAGAATAAATATGAAGTGGATTACATGTTTTTTTGAAGCATTAGACTCAATTCAGATTAGTTTTGGAACCTGCAGAATCTATTTCAAAACCATCACAGTTAGTTCTAAAACTTCACCATACTATTTCAAGTTGTCATATTTTTGGACTTAGCTCTGGAACTCTATATTTAGCTCTGGTACTCCTTCAGATAAGTTCCAAAACTTTTGTGGCTAGATATGGAACTGATGAGGATCTATTCCAAATGGCCGGTGATCTATTAAAGATCAATGATCCCATTAAATCAAGAATAGATTCCCAATTTTTTGAACTGATAGAAACAAGACAATTATCACATAGCTAGATATCCAACCACATCTTGATTCAACTTCTATTCTGGGCATAATTCCATTCTATCATATCTATGAAATAGTTACAGCCATCAAAGCATCTATATATGCAGACTTGATATAAATAATATAAAAAAGGAGAAGAAAGTAGAAGAATAGAGATAAAAAGGATAGCTTAGTATATTTGTAATATATAACATTTTTTATCAATGAAATAGCCATTCCTATTTTGAAATCAAATTGAATTGTTCAAATCCTATTCTAGGTGGAACAAGGGCCCACTCCTCCAAAGGACCAGGATCTTCATTTTTGTTAGTATCTATATTTCTATTAGCAAAATTAAATAGGTAACTCTATTAAATTTATAAATGCTTCCAACTCTTTAAAATTAAGATTTGTTGTAAATTTGTTCCTACAGGCAATTTAGATTAAATTTTCACTTCTGCAACATATGTTTATTTCCAACAATCAATTGCATTCCTGCAATGCATGTTTATTTCCAGCAATCAATTTCATTCCTGCAATGTGTGTTTATTTCTAGAAATCAATTTCATTCCTTCAACATGTGTTTATTTCCAGCAATCAATTTCATTCCTGCAACATGTGTTTATTTCCAGCAGATTTGCATAGTTTGATTTCAATAAGGTTTTAACCAAGAAATCCTTAAGACATTAAAAACCTCCCCAAAACAAGAAAAATATACAAATACCCCCATTTAATTACTAAATCATTATGATTCCTCTTGTTGCATACAACTTCAAACACAGCCCTAGTTAAATATGACATCAACAGAAAGTTGATTAAATAAAGGGGATAACGACACCCAACACTTCTTAAAAGCTTACAAAAGATAACCCAAAAAATAGAGTTTTTTTAAAATAACCATCTTTTTTAAAATAACCATCTTACAAAAACAAATTTAATAAACCACCCCAAAAATATTATAACATAAAATATTTATCACCCAAAGTAACTTTTTCAACCAAAAAAACTACAACAAAATATCAACAACCTCTACAACCATTCCTTGGAACCTCCTGTAACCACTACTCAATATCTTTTGTAGTGTTTCACTTAATATTTTGCATTCAAAATTCATCATTGGAGATAAGATCCATCATTAAAAATAACAAGGATTTATGAAGGTAAGTTTAGAGACCTATTAAAACTAAAGAAAAGGGGATTTAATGTTAAAAAATAAAAACTTGAACTTTGTTGTATTACCATTTTTCATAATCCAAGCATTATTTAACCACCCTCTTAGTTTTTCAATTAAATAGAAAACTTTAATACCACTATTTATGGGTTTTTAGTATGCAATTAAACCTAATAAGTTGCTTTTTATAGGTTTCAACTAACCTAATTGTGTAATAGAACCCCCATATCCCATTCAAAACAAAGATAAAAAAATAAAAGAGTTATCTTCTCAAAATTAATTCATTGCTTGAATCCATAGCTTCATCTTCAAAAACCACTCTTTTTAAAAAACACATTACTTGGAAACTAATAATATTAGATAATTGAACCAAATCTTTAGACTCACTACTAAAGCTAGATGAAAAATGGTACTGACCCACTCCCACATTAGCAAGTGGATCTGTAGCTTGATTACATTCTTTTTTTAGCTAAGTGATGGTTTTTTACCAGAGTGTGGACTGGTATAGGACACAATTGGTGGCCCATATCCCCATTTAATACCACTTTTATACCATATGTATAACAAAAATTACCAATAATGACGACCATTGACCTCAAAAATAACCAACAACCATTAATGGCCTTGAGAATACAGCCACTGACCATAACCAGCCTCATATGCCTTTCCTAAGATTTAGATCTAGGTGGGGATTGAAATAACCAAGCCACTTTAACCAACTCACTCACATCTCATTGGCAAAAAAAAAAATTGTAACAAGTTTTATTTAACCAAATCTACAACTAGTTTTGAAGAGTATTCCTAACCATGAAATATTGCTTGTTTTGTCATATTAAACATAGGTTTCAATACAACTACTAACCCCCATCACATTGAACACTGAGCTAACTAGTCCATTACATCATGTACCCTCATTGTTGACCCATCAAATCCTAGTATGGTAATTATGTTATAGAGATGATTAGCCTAGGGAATGGACCCTAAGACCTCCCACTTTTAACACTCAACTCACACACTACTAGGCTATCCCCACCAAGTCTTAAATGTTAGGTAATAGGCTTTATTTAACTAAAACTAAAATTGGCTATGAAGAGTGGCCCTATCCATGGATTTTGGCTTACCTCATCATATTGAACATGGGTTTCAAGCCACTTACCAACCCCCATTATATTGAACACTAAATCATCTAGTCCACTACATCAAGTACCCTAATGGTTGACCCATCACATCCTAGTGTGAGAATGACACTATAGAGGTGATTATCCTAGGGAATGGACCCCAAGACCTCCCACCTTTATAACTTATATCACATACTACTAGGTTATCCCCACCGAGTCAAAATGTTGGGTAGCATGCTTTATTTAGCTAAATTCAAAACTGATTATGAAGACTAGCCCTAGCCATGGACTGTGGCTTGCCTCATCACATTGAACACATGTTTCAATCCACCTACCAACCCCTATCACATAGAACATTGAGTTGGTAGTCTACTACATTAGGTACCCTCATGATTAACCTACCAAATCCTAGTATGGGAATGATGCTATAAAGGTGATCATCTTAGGGAATGGACCCCAAGACCTCTCACTTCTATTACTCAACTCACACATCACTAGGCTATTTCCACTGGGTCACACAAATTGATTACATTACTGATATCAATGTTGAAAAGTTATAAAATATAAATGTTTTACCACATCCTTATCCACAAGTAAAACACACTTTTTCCAAACTGGATATTTCTTTTTGATCATTACATTTATGAAAACCATGGAAAAACCCTCCACAATCACATCCTATAAGACTATTTCAATTTTTAATGTTACTCCTATTTGTGTATGATCTGAAAGATTTTTCACCTTTCATAATTCCTAAGATCTCCCAAAACTAGTATAGTGTAGAAGAACATTCTGAGAGCTTTCCAATGCCTATTTGAATATGTAAAATGGATATCATATGCTCTAGATATCACTCGTCAAATTTTCAAAAAGAAATGGTCAACAATCAAATAGTGACGTAGATGTGTGTATGGTTGCCAAGTGGACCAATCAGCATGTGACAGTGGTAATGCAATGGTAAAAAGGTGTTATTTTTACCTTCAATCTTTGACACTTATATTTAAACAAAGGGGCCTTGCTATTTATTGGTTGGAAACCCTCAACCAGGGTCAATACACTCTTTTTGTAGAAGGGTGCCTTTGCCTTCATTTACTCATATTACTAATTTCATGTTTATATATATATATATATATATATATATATATATATATATATATATATATATATGCTCCTTGTAATTTTGTGTGGTTCATGTGGGACTAATATTCCCATTATTTTATATCAAACACCATGTGTTCTTTTGGTGCATCTCACATGAACATTTGGAGAGGTCCATGTGGTGGGTCCTCAAGCCACCACATGGCCTAATGCCACATCATTTTATTTTCTAAGTCATTTATCGAGCTCGAAGGTTCTACAAACCAAGTTTGGCATAGAGGGCTAAGCTCAAAAGAAAGGGAAGATACGTGGCTAAATACATGAGTTATATGTTATTTTCAAGGCTATTTGAATCCTTTTCTATCCATTTCTCTAGTGAATGTGGGATTTTATCCCTCAAAGTAAATACTTGTCAAGATTTAAGGTTAAACCCATAATCTCTCTTGTAAAAGGATGAGGCCTAGCCATTTGGCCATGGCATTAAAACAAATTAAATGAGCGCATGTTTCTATTTGAAGGGTATTCGGGCCTAAAATAGGAGATTGAGGGGATTAAAACCCCATTCCTCATGCTAGTAAAAGTATTGGCTTATTGTTAGACCAAGCCATTAGCATTGTAATATGGATGAGATTGTGTATTGATATAAGTGTAGACTTGAGTTTGTGGTTTACATTACATCTATTTTGTAAGGCTTTGAGTAATGGGTGAATGTTATTGATAGACCCAATATAGGAACATATACATAATCTTGAATGGAAAAAACATAGAGACCCGAGCCTATGTGGGCATATTCTTCTATTTGAAAGGCCTTTTTGACCATGGAAGAAATATAGTGTGTGGTTGTATTTTGAAAATATAGTCTCGAATGTAAAAGAAGAATTTGCCTATTTTTACAAGGAGTTTGGGCCATGGGCAGATGTATTATTTTACTTACAAGGTATTTGTAAGACACAAACCAAAATGGTAATGATATGATAGCATTTCTATTTT
Source organism: Torreya grandis (assembly GCA_037957365.1). Classification (NCBI taxonomy): domain Eukaryota; kingdom Viridiplantae; phylum Streptophyta; class Pinopsida; order Cupressales; family Taxaceae; genus Torreya; species Torreya grandis. The sequence continues at coordinate 451,777 of JARHVA010000195.1, forward strand.
TCAAGGCCTTTGGCCATGATGGGAGATTATTGTGAGGCTTTGTAGGGTTATTTTAGGAGTTGTAGGTCTGATGAAAACTAGAGACTCCTATGATGTATTATTCCCATTTTAAAGATTTATTCTTATACTCTTAATGGAGAAACCATCCCTGAATTCTCAAAGAAGATGAACATGTTCTATGGACTTGAGAAGACATTTTGATGATTAGTTTTAGAGTCTTCACATAGTTAATTTTAGTACTATTTATAGGTTCTCATATTCCATTTTGATTTAAGTTTTAAAATATTGATATTTACATCTTTTTAATGGATAGGTTCATGATTACAAACCTGAAGATGTATCCCCTAAATGGGTGAAATCCATTATCATATTGGTGTCAATTTTCCTTTCAGTATTTTGTGTTTGATTTACTAATTCAATTTGGAGAAAATTAATGAGACACTAAAATTAAGTATGGGAAAGTTATAAAAATGACACAAATCAAGATTTTTAAAATAGAAAATGAGTTTACAAAGTTTTTTTATTACTTTCATTCATTCCTAGAATTTTGCATCCAATTTCTATTTCACTTAAAGGGAATTGAAAATTTTCAATATCTGATTTCATAAAAATAATTTTATTTACCTAGGGGGTAAATCTTGTTTTTGAATCAATTTTGGTATCAGAGCAAGTATTTACAGGACTTATTTTAGTTGTTAATATACTTCATTTTGTAGTTTTTAGATATCCAATTCTTGGTATTATTCTTATATTTGATTTGATTAAGTAGGATTGGCTAGTGCAAAGGAAAATTGGAAGGTGTTTCAATTTATTGTAAGAAGACAAGCTTTTAACAGCTAAGATTCTGAAACCACTAGTCCCATAGGTTCAATCTGGATGATGAACAAACAATTGGCACTTAAAGGTGTGAGATGGTGTTGAGAAAGGATTGGCCTTTCTTTCTTGGGATGCATTCAAATAAAATGCAAGGAATTTTTAGTGATGCACATCCAAAAGGAATCAGATATAATTCTATTATCATTCTTACATAGAGGGCAGAATAAAGTATGGTGGTGATTTGATTTCAAATTGGTTTTGACAAAATATTTTGGTATTTGATAACCAATTATGTAGTCTTTATTTTTTGATAACTAATCATATTTTGGAAGCCTATGTCCTTAATTATAGGAACAAGTGAAAAGACTAGTTTCCATGGTAAGATATGGAAATGGTAACAGGGCATTATTCAAGGTATTGAATAGGGTTTTTCACTTTAAGTTTTGATTTTTTAATTGGTTCATAAGTTGGTATGTTTTCACAGCTTTGTTAAGAGTTTCAGGAAGCAGACAGGAAGTTGTTTAAAAACCAACAATATTCTAAGTATTATTCAATAGGTGCACTTCATAGTTTCCAAAGAGGTATAAGTTATTTTCAAACGTATTATGTATACACAATTTAGAATTCTTTGTGTAGGGTTGCTTTGGAAGTAAAATATGCCTTGATGTGTAATTGTTTCAAAGCCTTTTTGAAAATGGAAAATGTATCATCTAACTCTCATAAGATAGAGTTTTAAATAAGATGAAACCACCTTCTATTCAGTTGTGGAAAGCATGAAGAGGGAACAACCCTTATTAGTAAAATAGTTTAATTGGATAGTTTTGATAAATCATAACTATAGTATTGAACAGTATGCTTAGTTTCACATCAAAACACTATTTTAAGGAAAATTCTTAATTATTGGATCTAGGGAAGGAATTTCGATAAAGTTGTGTTTTGGAAGAATATTTTTTATCTCCTATTTCAGTTTTATGTTATGATAAGATTTTGGAAATTTAACTTAGTTTGATGAGTTGAGGAGGTATGAATCAAGGAGCAGTCAATAGTGGAGAAACTTTGAGATAGGTTTAAAATTCTTAGTTTTCTCCTCATGATTATGATATGTCTTACAGTTACTTGTGGATTTTGTGAGTTATAAAGAGGCTATTATTTTTGTAAATTGTGCATTAGTAACCTTAGGATGGACAAATTAGTTGCACATTTTTATTTTTGACATATACATTTAAGTCCCACTATATCTTAGGCAATGTTTGTATTACAAACTTTTTATACTCACATTTATGTTTATCATGCACGTCATGTAGATATACTTTCAAAGATGCATAGATGAGCAACATTTGTAAATGCAAGTATATAGGTGTAGCAATTTATTTAAAAGTCCTATAGGGGTATGCATCACATTTTGTTTTCCCTTATGTGATGTTGATACAAGGAGAACACTTTAACTTTTATGTAGTGTAGGGGTTGATAGAATCCATCAGTGTTATGACTATTTTGGGTAACAGGTCATTCTATAAAAATGGATACAGAGTTTGTTTTACTCTCCATAATCAAGTTACAGTATTCAGTTGGATAGTTGTCTTCTTACATGGAAGTTTTTAATGAAACCTTATTTCACTGATGTAGATTTATGTTTTTCAAATGGAGTTTTATTAAATTATTTTGATAGATTGACTTCATAACTCCTTCATATGTTATGTTTGGCTCTTGTATGTTTGGAATCAGTGCAGGAAAATTATCAATGGCAAAGAAGATAACTCATGAAGATATTTTTGGGTCAGTTAGGAATTTTGGAGACCAAAAGCTTTTTTATGGGGAGGTTTGATTTGGAGGGTTTGTCACCCTTAATAGTTCCTAAGATCTCCCAAAACTAGTACAGTGTAGAAGATCATTTTGAGATCTTACCAATGCCTATTGGAACATGTAAAATAGACATTGTATGCTCTAGATATCACTGGTCAAAGTTTAAAAAATAAATGATCAATAATCAAATAGTGATGTGGATGCGTGTATGGTTTCCAAGTGGACCAATCATCATTAGACACATGGTAGTGCAATGGTAAAAAGGTGTTATTTTTACCTCCACTCTTAGACACTTGTGTTTGGATAAATGGGCCATGTTATTTGCTAGTTGGGGACCCTCAACCAAGGTTGACACACTCTTTTTGTAGAAGGGTGCCTTTATCTCCATTTCTTCATATTACCAATGCCATGTTTATGTATATATGCTCCTTGTAATTTTGCATGGTACATGTGGGACTAATACTCCCATTATTTTAAATCAAACACCATGTGTTAGTTTGGTGCATCTTATAGGAGTGTTTGGAGAGGTCCATGTGGTGGGTCCTCAGGCCACCACATGGTCTGCCACCACATCATTTTATTTTCCAAGTCATTTGTTGAGTTCAAAGATTATATAAACCAATATTGGCATAAATGGCTAAGCCCAAAACAAAAGGTAAGATACATGGCTAAAGTCATGAGTTACATATTATGTTCAAGGCTATTTGAAGCCTTTTGTATCCATTTCTCTAATGAATGTGGGATTTTATCCCTCAAAATAAATACTTGCTAAGATTTAAGGTTGAACCCATGACCTATCTTACAAAAGGATGAGGCCTAGTCGTCAGGCCATGGCATTCAAACAAATTAAATGAGGGATTATTTCTATTTAAAGGGTATTCAGGCCAAAAATAGGAGATTGAGGGGATTCAAACCCCATTCCTCACACTAGCAAAAGGATTGGCTTGTTATTAGACAAAGTCATTAGCATTGTAATATGGATGAGACTATGTATTGATATAAGTGCAGACCTGAGTTTGTGGTTGACATTACATCTATTTTTTAAGGCTTTGAGTTATGGGTGAATGTTGTTGATAGACCCAAAATGGGAACATATACACAATCCTTAATGGAAAAAACATAGAAACTCGAGCCTGTGTGGGCATATTCTTCTATTTGAAAGGCCTTTTGGCCATAAAAGATATATAGTGTGTGGTCATATATTTGAAAATATAGTCCCAAATGTAAAATAAGAATTTTCTTATTTTTATAAGGCCTTTGGGCCCTAGTCAGATGTATTATTTTACTTATAGGGTACTTGTAAGACATAGATTGAAATGGTAATGATATGACAATGCTTCTATTTTTCAAGGCCTTTGGCCATGATGGGAGATTGTTATGAGGGTGGTGCAGGGTTATTTTAGGAGTTACAGTTATGACAAAAACTAGAGACTACTATGATGTATAATTCCTATTTTAAAGAGTTTTTTGTATACTCTTAATGGAGAAACCATGACCGAATGATCAGATAAGTCAAAAAAGTGCTACAGACTTGAGAAGATATTTTACTGATTAGTTTTAGAGTCTTCACATAGTCAATTTCAATACTAATTATAAGTTCTCATATTCCATTTTAATGTAAGTTGTAAAATTTTGATATTTACATCTTTTTAATGGACTGGTTCATGATTACAAACCTGGAGACATAGACCCTATATGGGTGAACTCTATTATCAGATTGGTGTCAATTTTCCTTTCAGTATTTTGTGTTTCATTAACTAATTTAGTTTGGAGAGAATTGATGAGACACTAAAACTAAGTACAAGAAAGTTATAAAAATGACATAATGTAGGAGTTTTAAAATGGTAAATGAGTTTACTAATTTTTCTAATTACTTTCATTCATTCTTAGAATTTTGCATCCAATTTCTATTTCACTTAAAGGGAATTGAGAATTTTCAAGTATCCAATTTCATAAAAATAGTTTTATTTGCCTAAGGGGTAAATCTTTTTTTTGGATCAGTGCAATAGCTCTAGCTTCATTACTTGTAGCTTTAATCAAAAAATGGATTCCCGCTATAAAAAAAAAATCTTGATGGAAACATACTACACAACCCACCTCTTTGATTTATATACAAAATACATTTAAAAGATAACTCTTTCAATTTTTTTTATATATAATCATATTTTTTTAATAAGTAATTAAGAAAGTACATAACAAGTATTATCAATAGATAAAAGAAATAAATTTTGGTTGCTTGATAAATCAATGTAATTAAAAAATTAATATTATAAAATACCTAGTGAATATGGGTAAGTGCATGAAAATGTTGGGCCAAAAGGGGGCTTAAGTGGACACATTTTTCTTGAAAAAATGGAAAACCAAGCTTGTATTGATTATTTATTTGCTTACACTCAAAATTTCAATATGTTTTTGATTAATTAAGGTGTCAAAAACAAGGGTCCAAACCCTTACAAAGTAGCAAAAATAAACCCCAGAGGCATCAGCACAAAAGATCCTTGAAACAGTTACAGCATAGCCCGCTTAACTAGCATAAATAGCAAAGATAGCATAACCAGCCTAAAGACAGTATGTATGAAGAAGTAGAGAATAAACAACATAAAAGAAAATAGATCTAAGGAGAAAGATTCTCCCATCTTTTAGCCAAAGATTCAGTAAATTCATCTAACTTATCAAAATTATCATCTTTGTCCTCCACAGCTATAGTCTTAAGATCTTGTAACACATAAAGATTAAGTAACATAGTACACCTAAGCATATTGGAAATTGAGTGTTTCAGTTTCTTTACATGACCCCTCAAGGCAGTAATGTCATTCCTATAATCCACACCTTCCTCCATCTCATCAGCAGCTTCCTCCACAAACATCCTTCCCCCTTCATTAGCATTATTCTTAGAATCACCAATAGCACCACCAGAAACATCAGTCTATTTGTTCCCATTCTTACCCTCTGTTTCTTCAAAAATCTCCTAGACTTCAATAACCTTGGCCTCATCCCCCAAGGTGGATTCTTTAGAATCACTCTCCAAATAATCAATAAGTTTAGTTGGGTATAGGTTTTCCAGCAATCCTCCCTGACCTCCTAACCCCAGAGGATAATCCCTCCTTATCCTTGGCAAACATATTAGTTTTACTATTAGGTCCCATAGGGTACTGCTAAGATTTTTAGGGGTCCCCATAGCATCTTGCATAGTTTCCTCTTCCACCTCCCCAATTTTTCTCTTTCTACTCTTCACATTACTTTTAGAGACCAGAGTGTGGGTAGCGGTCACCATGGTAGTCTCCTCATTAGACAAAGAAAAGGAAACCCCTTTCATCTTATGAGAAGTAGGGGAAGGGCAAGGCTCTTTAGATATGGTAGTATCATCAGGGTTGGTAGAAATTTCACTGCTATGAGACTGGATAGGCTTAGGTGGCTCCAGAGCAAGGTGGAAATTATATAAGCAGAGAATAAGACCTTGGTATAGGGGAATGGGTTTCTTGGAGGGCTTCTTAGATAACTTAGCTTTAACCCTAAAAACTGAATACTCAAAGGAAGATAGCAGATAGAATGGGAAGCTAATATGAGCATTACATTGAAAATGATTCAGTAAAGGAAGATGATAATTATAGAACTTGGTAAACCACCCCTCCAGAGTGAAGTATTTCATGAGGAGGAAACACATATCATCCCATGGCTCTAGCAACTTGGCCCATTCAAATCTTCCCTCGTAAGGAACCAGTTCTTTATCTTCCCCAAGGAATAACTTCTAGTTAGAATGGTTCACCATTTTCACTTTCCTTTACAACTTAGTCCCCTTAGTCGATAGGCCAGTTACTATAGCAATAACTTTCTCTGAAACCTCAAACCCAATTCTCTGAATAGTGACTATATGGTTATGCCAAGACTGAGTGAATTTCTCAGATAGATTTTCATCATAGCCATTAATTTGTTCTAAAAAAGGGTTGATACTACCTTCCTTACAATAATGCCAGACCATAGCATTGTCCTTAAACTCGTAATAGGAAATTGGCTCTATTTGAATCGTATCTCCTTCCATTATAGCCTTCCAAACAAAGACATAGAATCCCCAAAACTAGAGATTCATAGAGTTATTATGAAAGGAGAGATTAATAGTTTGATAAGGAATTATGATAAGGAGTTTGTACGTATCATCATTAATGAGAGCCACCTTTCAAATGACTAATTGAATCCTACACTTCCCATGCTCAAACATGATTATAAGGAATTCTCTATAATTAACAGATAAGAAACTCACCTTAACATAAGGGAGTAATAAAGCAGAGATGACATTGTGCAATCAATGTATAAAAAACATGTAGTTTGAGATACACGTCAGCATCTTCTAGCAAAATCAATGGAATAAACTATCTTTCATAAGATAATGAGTCATCATTGACACATCATATCTTTTTGAATTAGGTCCCTTATGTTTAAAGGGATGTAATTAATTTGGTGCCAACAACACCAATTTGAAAATTTTTGACCAAGGTCTGCAAGAGCGTCTGCAACCCCATTTCCCTCTATATATATATGAGAGATATCAACTCTAGGGATCCACTATAGAAGGATCTATATATCCACTATAATGTCTTTGAGTTTCCATCCACAAGTCAACACATTAATAACATCATCAATAATAAGTTTGGAATCACCCTAAATATGCAATTACCTAATATCAAGTGAAATAGCTAAATTCACCCCCCATAAAAGATCAGAGGCTTCAACATAATTATTGCTTTGGAAGCCTATCCCACTAGCATAGACAACAACCATCCACCCCTAGTCATCCCTGATAATCCCACCACCACTAGCCTTACCATCCACCTTAGATGCCCCATAAAAATTTAGTTTGATCCAATTAGGCTTTGGGGGAATCCATCTGGTATTTAATCTCTGCAACTATTTGGAATTATGATGAGCTGGGATTTTTGTTTAGAATTCTCCAATTAGTCATAATTTGCTCCTCTTCTTGAGAAAGAGGTTTCTCCACAATTTTGATGTGAGAATTGGTCATACTTTCCATGACGCTCTTAGAAAAGGAATGAAGAACTTGAGAAGTATCCCTATCAGCATCCCTAAAAATTTTGTTATTACGTTCTTTCCATACAGTCCAACCAAGATAGGGCAGATTTTGGTTCCAAAGCTCAACAAGCCATGGATGAGAGAAGGAAGGACACCAGTTGGCAATGACTGAATTATAGCATTTTAAGTCTAGTTTCTAAACTATTTAGAAACGATGAAGTTTAAATGGGACAAACTATTGAATTTTGAAGAGGTGGTTTTTTTTTTTTTTTTTTTTGGGGGGGGGGGGGGGGGGGGGGGCGGCGGGGGGTGGGGGGACATAGAGGATAGTAATTTGTTTCCCTCTTCATCCCATGACCCCCTCCCCTTATATAACATCATTATTTACTTTTTGAAAAAAAAAGTGGAAAGTTAGATAATATCATGTATTTTTTTATAATTTTTTTTAATCGGTCAAAATTAGGACTATTATAATAATGATTAAAATATTGATGAGATTGGGTATAATAATAATTAATCCTTTCAATTGAATATATCAAAATCTTTTAGTGTAATTAAAACTATTATAAAAGCTAGTTTGTTGGTGAAAACAAAACTAAAATAAAGTATTAGGCAACATCCTCTTCATTGGAATTCCTGACCATAAAAGTCAGACCACATGTCTTCTCCTCTTCCTCCATGATAAGAATTATAAGTGATTTGACCAATTAGTATTCCTTGAATTTTTAAGTGTTAATTCCAATCTTTGAATAAATTTCATTAATTTTGTGTCCTTTTGAAACTTTCTCCACATCCAAGGCCTTTAAAAGTGTCCAAATATGATCCATCTTGTCCTCCATGCTGAAACCCATATATTCAATGTCCTCATGTACAACATAAATATTATTCACACTAAAAATAATTGTTTTCACCCTAATTGGTTGAGAAAATTTTAGGGTATCAAGTCTCTAAGTAGATTGACTAAGGTCTTTCATGGCCTGCAACATGTAATCATAGAATCTCCTTCTACCAATCTAGCTGCCAACCATTCCTCAAAAATATTTATTTCCACTAATTTTAATATTTTCTCATCATTCCCTATAACATTACACTATTTTATAATTTCAAATCCTCCTCTACTATCATATGAGTGTTCTTGTTTAGTAAATATCCTACATTGAGTAGCTGTCTCATCTTCATATCATTCACCAAACCAAAAAAAGAGTTTTGGATATCTTTAAGAGAATGTGTGTTTCTCATTTCATTATTCATCCCTCAAATAGTGTTAACCATAAACTATTTTCCACAGTTATAAATGGTTCTTCTTAAGGGCCTATCCTTGTCAATAATTTTTGTAATGTTTTTAGAACTGTGAGTAGTATTAGAGCTCTACACATTGTTTGATACTCACCAAAAATGAAAATATCTTGGATGGGTGGTGATCTCTTAATCTCCTCACTCATGTCACATGCTCCTAGCCCATCAAATACTTCATAATTGACAATCTTTCTATGAAATTCATAATAAATTTCCAGTTACAAAAAATTTCCACCCTATTCAAATTCATGATTACATTCATTGATTATAGTTGGAGTATGGTGATCCTTGGAAATTATAAATTAGCCTTGCCACTTAATAAAGTGGGGTACCAATTTCAAAGTTAATTGATGTGAGTTAAGCCCCACCCCTAAATTGGCAAAGTGATCCCCCATTTGGTTACCATTCCATTTGATATGATTGATTGTGCAAGCTAAGAAACTTACAAGAAGTTTTTTACAATATTCAATCACAATAGAAAGCTACCAATTTTTAATGTAGTTATTTTTCAAAGCATCCAAAATTAATCTTGAGTCTCCTTCAATATCAATAATTGTCCAGTTATTTTCAAGTGCTATCTTTATATCTCCATAAAGTTTTAGCCTCAAAAAACTTGTTTATGTAATTGCTTAAGGCTTCACCCAAAAAAAAGAGGGGAGACTATCATTTATACAAATGCCCCCAACTCCTACCCATCTAGGATTTCCTTTTATAACACCATTTAAGTTTAGATTAATGACTAAACTTGTGGAGGTGACCAAATATTTTTTGAACATGTCTTGATATTTCTACCTACCCTTTTATTAGAGAATTAAATTTTAATTTTTAATGAATATGTTTTTTTAATAATTATACAAGTAAATAACCCTTGAAAATATTAATAAAATGAATAGGCAAACATGCCCCTCCTCTCTCCCACCCAAACTATTTAAATTTTGTGAAAGTTGGTTTTTTATTTGTATATAGAATAAGGCCTAGTTTGTCATTATATATTTAATTCCAAATTGTGATGAATGAAATGAAAGATACATTAAAAAAGAAATATATTCATATTTATTGCATATAAAGGCATTCTTAAAAATTAATAAAGATTAAAACTTTAACCTACTCAAATTATATAAAAAATAATGTTTTTAAAAAGATAACCTACTTGACATATTTGTCATGTTTTTTATGAAATAAATCGATAAAATGTGCCATGTTAGAACATGTGGTTGTTGTCATTACAAGTTTAAAACATGAATTTTGTTGGTTTTTATAGTCCCAGTCCTTGTGCTTGAAAACTTGAGCCATTTCCATGCTAAAAAGATAGGTTTTTGAAATTCCACATGCCTATAACACGTACACACTCAAATATGTGCATGTTATAACATGTAGATTATTTAATTCATACACACAATTATATAATTATAGTTTTATATTATTTAATGTGACCAGGACCTAACTTGCTTTTATCAATTAATGATACAAGGTCAAATTGGGCCAACCTTATTAGTTAAACTTTTGAAAAGGTTTAGGGTTAGATTAAGCTATATATACACATTCATTTCACTATTTATTAGAAAGAGAAGATGAAGAATATTATATTGTGCATCTACTTATCCACCATTTTACATGAGTAACATTGCTTAGGGTTCTAATACTACACTTGGAGATATGAATCTTGTCTTTTGAAAACTTAGGATTCATTAGGAGGTCCTTGGATAAACCCTAGTCTATTATCCATCCTTAGATTCTTCAACATACATAACAACCTCTTATGAGGCACCTTGATGAAGGGAGAGATTGAAACTTGACAAGTTCATCTTCAAAGGTAATTATTCCTAACTTTGTTCCTCTTATGTGTATTTTTATCCCATGCATTAGGATTTCCTATACATTGAATTAAGTATAGATCTTTTATGCATGTTTACTTTTTATGTTTATTACCCTCATTTTGTGCCACAAGCTTTGGTGGGCACTAGGTTAGATTTTACTTTACATTGAATTTACTTGGTGAATATATAAACCAAAGGACCTAGCTAGGGTTATCACATGGTGTTTCTTGACTAGAGGCTTTGGAACCCTCTCTAGTGATATTATTATGGTAAGGGACCCCTTGGTTAGGTCTAGCAGATCCATCTTGGTCATGACCCCAAATATCTAAATGTATCAACAAGAGAAAGTGTAAGTGTGATTTATGTTCTTTGAGATAAGATTAATTTGTAGGTCAACTACATTTTTCCTTGTATACATTATGGTAAATCCGATGTGAATCTAACCCTTGTAGGTTTTCTTTCACGTAGTCATTTTATTACCATCCTATATATTTTTATCTTTGTAGTATTATATCGAACCTATTGATAATGTCTAATATTTTGTGTGCAGGTTTAACACACATTTGCTCCAAAATGACTTTGTTCTTTCTGTGTAGGTCTTTTCCAAATACATGTGATTAGATCAATCAGCTCAACATTGTCTTCTTCTTAAGTCATAGAATTGCATACTTCATCAACCTAGTCGACATTATTTGTAATTATCTTTTTTAACATATAGTTTTACAAACATAGTCAAGTCAATCAACTCTATTCACAAATTATTTTTAGCACACAGTTTTTGTAGACTTTATCAACCTAGTTGACTCTATTCATAGGATATTTAAATCAACACTTGAGAAACATAGCATAAAATATACAAACTAAACATCTTCAAAATTACTAAGGTTCATTCTTACCTTATCTATTATTTCTATTTTTCATTTATAGTCTTATTTTTCATAATTTTGTAGTCTATAAAATTGCAATCCTATAGCAAACTAAGTTGAATAGCTTGACACAATTTTGTAGCATGTCTTCTCTCTAGAAGACACAGTTGACCTGTTTGATTGTGTTCTTTTGAATCTTTCTTTTGTATAATAGTAGCAACCTTGTCAACTCTATTATGTATTATTTGCATACAGTGTTACCTAAATTGACTTTGTACTCTTCATAATCAAAGTAATTAACCTATTTTACCAATAATTAATTCACTTTCTATTTCAGTTGCTTTCATGTTTAGAGTAACAAACATAAACTAATTAGGTGGTTTTTTAATTTACCAATTTAGTCACAATATTTTTCTCTTTTGCACACACTTCCAAATCACTTAACATTAAATAGCATTAAATATTTTATTCCCAAGGTATACCTACTTGGATTTCGAGGGAGAAGCTAACATAGTTTTCTAGCCATGTATAAACACGTGATTGATGGTATATATTAGAAAAGGACCCAACACCCTTATTCTTGTGGGATTGTGAAGTGAGGGGGTAGGCCCAAATATCAAACTAGTACCATCACCAATACAAATCCCTTTTATCCTAAACTATCTGAAACTATCCATAGATTATTTTTTAGTTCCTTCTTATAGCCAACTCTTTATCACATTAATTTCAAATTTTATTATAGATTAACAACATTCACAAATGACCAATTAGTTAGTACTTACATTCAATTTTTTTTTGTTTGTTCTTTGATCATTATATTTTATATTCAAAACTTGTACTAACCAACGTTAGTATAAGGTTTGTTTTGTGTGTTATAATTAGATCAAAAACATTGATCTAATTATTTGTGTGCTTTATTTTATTTTCTTAGTTATTATCCTACAAAATGTTTCATGTTTTTAAAACATTATCGACAAAGTCTCTTACATATTGTTACTCTTGCTTGCCTTCAGTACATAGTTGACCCATATGGTTGTGTATCTTTTTAGCTTGTTTGGTTTCTACCTCTAGAGTACATAGTCGATCTTATGACTATGTATCTTTTCATCCTATTCTATTTCATGTCTTACAGTACATAATTGACCTGTCTAACTGTGTCCTTTATTCCATGTTTTGTTTCTTGTTTTATAGAAGACTATCAATTGGTTTGATTATGTATTGTATCCATTTATCCTTCTTTCCATCAACTTTTTAACCTCTTTCCTTCATCAAAAATTTCCTATTTAAGGATAATATAGAGTTAAATCAGATAAACATGATGAATTTTCCCAATCCTAATAGGTTTCCCAACACACAACTTATGGAACCCACCTTGAATGAAATCAATGTCCATGTTTCCACTTGTACTAAAAATTATGGGACTCCTCCCCATTCATCCTCAGTTTGTAATCCTTTGTTCTCACTAGAATTTAAGCATGATTTAGAGTACACAACTGAAATGCCTTTTTCATCAATGAATTTCCTCAACATAGAGGAAATGACCCTTCAAAAATTTATAGTCTTATGATAGGTCCCCAAGTAGAAGAACTTCCTTCACCCTCCCCTAAATTCTCTCATAGATTTAAGGGAAACACTTTCTTTGCACCTCAACCTTTTCCTTCTATTATGTCATTTTTTGCACACCATGACATCTTCTTTTACGACTTCTTCAACCTCCATGCCAAGTATATCTACTAACATGGTAGGTTCAAATTCTAGTGGGCCTCTTCAAAATACTATTCCCCTTAGCCAAGACATTAGTAATTTTTTTTCTACCAATGCTTCTTAGGCCACTAGTGTGGCACATGGTACTACTCATAGTGCAACTCAAGCCATTAATACTAATACTAATGCATCACATACAGTGTATACTAGTTAAAATGTTGCCCAAACTAACCAAATCTTATTAAAAACACATAATCAAATGCAAACCTTCAAAACCAATAATGTAAATCAAATGATTAGATGCAAAACCATCTCATTAATCTTCAAAACCAACCTCAACAAGTTTCGTGGGGAGTGCAAAATCCAAATTCCCCCCACCCCCTTTTGGGATTTCCATGGTAACCTTATCCCACAACCACCCCTCATTAATAAAAAATCAAACATCTAAAAAATGAACCTCTTGTACCTAAAATTGCTAATATTTAGATAAGAGGTATCACACCCACCATAAGCTATAATGGATATATCGATCCCATATTACATTTAAAGACATTTGGTAACCTTTATAAAGATTGGGTCAAACTTAACACCTTTGTTGCTACCAAACTATTAGCTAAAACACTCTCAAGAGATGATTTAGATTGGTAAAATCAATTAAAACCCCATTCTATCACTATCCTTAAATATTTTGTTAACTCACTCATCCAATAATTTCAAACTAGTGATCTTCTCGAGAACAACTTAGCCCATTTTATAAATTACAAACAACTTGAAACAAAAATGACACAAGCCTTCATCAAATGATGGAATAATTTGTCTAAAAAATGTGAGTATAATATGGTAGATGATAATCTCTTCCACCTATTCATTAATTATCTACACCCTAAATTATAATACTGGGTTAGGACTCTCTCTCTCCAAGAATGTTGGAAGCAGCCCTCGACCAAGTTAAATGACAAGACTTCTTCATGCATTAATTAAAACCATCTCAACCTACAATGGTCACTCGTATGCTCATTAAAATTAAAAACCATCATGCAAATAATGATGTCATGACTAATGCCTATGACATTGTTCATAACATTTAAGAAATTACTCCAAACAACACTATGGATAATGTTTCCCTATAACCAACATTCTTACTCCTAAATTTTCTCAACCCAATCACACTAATTTACACAAACCATTATCCTAAGTCAAGATTCAAAAATGTCTTATAAGACCTCTACCATGAGATATTGACCCCACTCATCCTATGAAATCATAGTATGATAAAAATAATTTTTTTTGGTTTCATGTAAGTTGGGGCCACTCTCATGAGACTTGTAGACAATTACGCAATCTAGAAATATGGATTTTCTTAGTCCAAAATTTGATCATGAAAAACTTATTTGAAAGTGTCAACAAGCATATGACATAGCTTTTAAATACCATGAAACACAAAAAAAAAACTAAGCTTTAAACCAAGCTAATGTTCATCTTGCTATCTATAAAGATCCTCTTCCCAACCATCAAGATAATATTGGAAAGCCTAATCCTCTTATAAATAATGTTAAAATTCTTATATACATCACTACTAATGAATAAAATGTAGCTAATATGACTAACATGTGAATATTAGTTACTTTTATTGACTCAAATCTAACACCTAGGCATCACACCTCTCAATTGTTCTGCATCATTTAGGACATTTCCCCATCCCATCCAATAGAGTTAGGGAAAGAGGAACTTATAACCATTCAAGCACCAATCTCAACTACACAACCTGATTATACCTCTCATATCATCTCTACTCTTATCCAAACATCCACACAACAAGAAAACATTCCCCAAACTTCCAATAATATTTTTACAACCCAACCACAAGAAATACCTCAACCAACCCTCATACCACATAAATTCAATCAACCCAAACTAACTACACTCTATCAACACAAGTTTAATTGCACTTCCAATCCTCCTTTCCAGGAACTCTTACAACATTACATGAATATATCTATCAATCCTGCCATGGGTTATGATGAATAGGATCCCATTGTGGAACTTTCTCATCTCCCATCTCAAATATGTTTCCTAGAATTAATGTAAACTATTCCCCATTGAAATTGTCTAATCTAATTTTTGTTTGAAATGAGCATCCCTCATCCTCCTCCAGAAAGATGTGAAGTTACCTTATCAAGATCTAAACATTGTATCCTTCAACAATGTAAAGATATGTCCATACATGTTGATGAAATAGTGGATACTTCTCTTTCACTTAATTTTCCTATCACTTCCATCATTCTTGATTAGATATTATTTCACACAAATGATCTTCCTTTATTCATTAGCATCCAAATTGCTGATATCCAAGTTAAGAATGCCTTAATTGATGAAGATTTAGGTACCTACATTACCTTTTTTTATTTAATTAAGAGACTTGGATATTCCTAATGCAACCTCAAATCCACACATAGTACATGTCAAGGATACGATAGAATGTAGGAAACCCTCTGGTCAGGTACCCAAAAAAAAACATACCAGATTTTTTTTTAAATTATATTACCCCAAAAAGGTATTCTTACTTATCCTTCCATGAAATTCAACTCCATGTGAGCTATTATGGTTTACTGAGTTATTTTTTCCATTAAACATGATAATAATCCTTAGAATAACATATGACATAGAATGTTCACTATCTAGCTAGTGTCATTAGCATAATACAAGTATACATATACAAAAATCACATGCCAAGCACTAGAATAAATCTAAATAGTCATAGGGATTGCTATTTAATCAAGCCAACCCTAAATTAGCCTATGAACCTAGACCCAATACCCCCACCACAACATGGGCAGCCTACATATATGCTCCTTAGAAGTGTTAGGTGTGTGGAGCTAAAAGCTTCACCAAGGAGCATACACAAACAGGTTCGGGTCTACACAGACGCCGGTGTCGGTCAGGAGCGACCGACGTCGGTCAGTTTCAGTTGGAGAGGCGCCGACGTCGGCAGTATGGTCGGCCGGCAACGGTCACAGGCGAACAGGCAGGAACTGACGTCGGTTACCTGCGTGTCCAGAAAGCGATTTCCGAGGACAGAAGCGAGTGTTTGCATGATGAGTTTGAGTTGTAGACTCAAGCTCGCATCTCTACTGTTAGCAATATTATTTTTAGAGCCCTTGTTGAAGAGGCTTAACTGTTTGTTGTAAGAGCATGCTCAAGTTTCCTATTTCTATATGTAGGAGAGATCTTCTAAGCTATTGTATATGTGTGTGTAATAGAGTATGAGTAGAACATTGTGAATGTTTGAAGGACAGTACTTGAGAGAGAGAGCTCTTGAGGAATAGAGATATACTGAGAGATCTTGTGTGCATCTGAGAGAGGTGTGGAAGAACGAAGTTCTTCATTTGTATTCCTATTGTAAAGAGTTTTTAATACAAGTTTTCAGGGTGTTTTCTTGTATATCTTGTTCTGTGCTATTTATCATTTCAGTTACTTATCTATCTGATTATTTCCACATATTATTGCTTTCACAAGTGTAATCCATTGTTGGTTGATCCCCAACAAGTGGTATCAGAGCTCAGGTTCACTAACAGGTGGTTCAGATCTGTGTAGTGTGTTCGGATTACAGGTTGCTCACAGGGATTTATGTTTGAGTGGGAGAAGCAATGGCAGAAGAAAGTAAGTTGAGAATGGAAAAGTTTAATGGCAAGAACTATCAGCACTGGAGAATGCAGATAGAGGACTATCTGTATCAGAAGGATCTTTACTTACCGTTAGGTGGGATAGCAAAGAAGCCCAAGGACATGGAGGATGAAGAATGGGAAGTTCTTGACAGAAAGGCTCTTGGGTCTATAAGACTGAGTCTGGCCTCCACTATGATATCTAATTTGTCACAGGCAAAAACTACGGTAGAGTTAATGACCACGTTAGCAAATTTGTATGAAAAACCCTCCGCTTCAAATAAGATATATTTGATGAAGCAATTATTTAATTTGCATATGCAAGAAGGTGGATCTATTTCCAATCATCTGAATGATTTCCATGGTATTGTTAATCAGTTAAGTTCTGTTAATATTGTATTTGAAGATGAAATAAAGGCTCTTTTAATTTTATGTTCTTTGCCTGAAAGCTGGCATGGCTTGGTAATGGCAGTTTCTAATACTGCTTCTGCTTCGAATATTTTAAAAGTAGAGGATGTGGTTAGTGTTATTTTGAATGAGGAAATTCACAGGAAAAGTACAGAAGAGACATCTGGGACATCCAGGAACGCTTTAAATCTCGAGAGCAGAGGAAGGCAAAAAGAAAGGAGCAAGAGGAGATCAAGATCTAAGTCTAAGGGAAGAGGCAGATCCAAATCCAGGAATGGCAGAAGGCCACAATGCTGGAACTGTGGAAAGTTGGGGCACATAAGCAGAGATTGTTGGTCAAAGCCTAAGGAGGACAATCAGCATGAAGGAAAGGAAGAGACAAAGGTTGCAGGTATTGCACAAGATGCTCTTATTTTCTCTTTGCATAATAACATAGAATCTTGGGTATTAGATTCTGGTGCATCTTTCCATGCTACCCCTAACAGAGAATATTTCAGTGACTATGTCCATGGGGATTTTGGAATAGTGTACTTAGGGGATGATGAGCCTTGTAAGATTATTGGCAAAGGTAAAGTGCAGCTAAAGATGCAGAATGGCAACACATGGGTGTTGAGGGATGTGATGCATGTTCCTAGTTTGAAGAGAAATCTGATTTCTGCAGGTAAGCTAGGTGATGAGGGTTGCACAGTAACTCTCACAGCAGATTCTTGGAAAGTGACCAAGGGTGCACTTGTTATGGCCAGAGGTAAGAGAGAAGGTACTCTCTATTTGTGTAATTGTATTACTAACAAATCTCCTTCAGTTTTATCTACTTCAGATGTGGATGCTAAATTGTGGCACTCAAGGCTTGGCCACATGAGTGAGAAGGGGATGTCAATCCTTAAGTCTAAAGGTATGCTTTCAGATTTGAAAAGTATGGATCTAGAATTTTGTGAGCATTGTGTGTTTGGAAAATAGAAAAGGGTTAGTTTTCTAAAGACTGGGTCTACTAAGAAAAGGCAGAAGTTGCAGCTTGTTCACACAGACGTGTGGGGACCGGCTCAGGTAGCCTCTATTGGCGGATCACAGTACTATGTTACATTCATAGATGATGCCACAAGAAAGGTATGGATCTACTCTATTAAAAAGAAATCTGATGTTTTTGAGACTTTTAAGATATGGAAAGCCATGGTTGAGAATGAAACAGGCAAAAGATTAAAGTGCTTGAGATCTGATAATGGTGGTGAGTTCTGCAGTCTTAAGTTCAAATTGTATTGTTATATAAATGGAATCCGTAGGCAAAGGACGGTTCCAAGGACACCTCAGCAGAATGGTATTGCTGAAAGGATGAACAGAACTATTATGGAGCGTGCAAGATGTATGAGATTGCATGCAGGGTTGCCCTTAGAGTTTTGGGCAGAAGCAGTTGACACCGCAGTGTACCTGATCAACAGAGGACCCTCTACAGCTCTGGATGGTGGAATTCCAAAAGAGGCATGGACAGGTAAAAAGGTAGATCTCTCATATCTCAAAGTTTTTGGTTGTGAAGCCTTTGTGCACATAGATAAGGAAAATAGAAAGAAGCTTGATGCTAAGTCTACGAGGTGCACGTTTATAGGCTATGGCTCAGATGATTTTGGTTTCAGATTTTGGAATCTAGGAACTAACAAGGTAATTAGGAGCCGTGATGTTGTTTTCAATGAAAGAGTGATGTACAGTGATCAGACAAGGAAGCTAGATCAAGCTGGGCAGAGCAATAATGAGTTGGACGAAGTTATGGTCCAAAATGAGCTCGCGGGAAAAAGAAATAATCACTTACAAGAAAACACAGAGACCGACGTCGGCAGGTTTGGAACCGGCGTCGGCAATACAGAAACCGATGTCGGTCATACAGAGACCGATGTCGGCAGACCAGGCACCGGCGTCGGCCAGGAAGAACCAGCGTCGGCCAGTAACAGGTCTACAGGTGGCCGAGGTCGGTCACTGTCAAAAAATTTGGGTGGACAGATTGTGGAAAATGAGTCCAAGACACCAATCAGGAGGTCTGAAAGGGTAAGTAAGCCTCCAATTAGATATTCTCCTTCTTTATATTATTTATTGCTAACCGATGGTGGAGAACCAGAAAGTTTTGAAGAAGCTTTACAGGTGGAGTCCAGGAGTAAGTGGGAGCGTGGCATGGTTGAGGAGATGGAGTCCTTAAGAGAGAACCAAACATGGGATTTGGTTGAATTGCCAGCTGGTAAGAGAACACTGAAGAACAGGTGGACTTACAGGTTGAAGGAAGGTGAGGATGGATAGATGAGGTATAAGGCCAGATTGGTTGTGAAAGAATTTGCACAAAAGCCAGGTATTGACTTTGGCGAGATTTTTTCTCCGGTTGTTAAGATGACTTCTATAAGGGTTGTATTGTCTTTGGTTGCTTTTGAGGATTTGCATCTTGAGCAGCTAGATGTTAAGACAGCGTTTCTTCATGGAGATTTAGATGAAGAAATTTACATGGAACAGCCAGAAGGTTTCGAGGTCAAGGGTAAGGAGAAACTAGTGTGCAGGTTAAAGAAAAGCTTGTATGGCCTCAAGCAAGCTCCTAGGCAATGGTACTTGAAATTTGACAGTTTTATGACTGAGCATGGCTACAGTAGGTGTCAATCCGACCATTGTGTATATTTTAAGAGATTTGATAATGGTAGATATATTATTCTATTGTTGTATGTAGATGACATGCTGGTTGCAGGGTCTCACATGCAGGATATCTCAGAGCTTAAGGTGAAGTTAGCTCAAACGTTTGCTATGAAGGATTTGGGAGCAGCTAAGAAAATCCTTGGCATGAGCATTAAGAGAGACAGAGAAAATCACAGGTTGATATTGTCTCAAGAAGATTATGTGGACAAGGTGTTGAAACAGTTCAACATGCAGGATGCTAAACCGGTAAGCACACCTTTGGCTGGACATTTCAAGTTAAGTAAAGAACAATGTCCCAATTCACATGATGAGGTAGATTACATGAATAAGGTTCCATATTCTTCCACGGTAGGAAGTTTGATGTATGCAATGGTGTGTACTAGACCGGATATTGCCCAAGCAGTGGGAGTAGTAAGCAGGTACATGGCCAATCCAGGAAAGGAACATTGGAAAGCAGTACAATGGATCCTTAGATATCTGAGAGGAACCAGCAGTAGACACTTATGCTATGGAGGTTCAGATACTTCTCTACATGGCTATGTAGATTCAGATATGGCAGGGGATTTGGATGGCAGGAGAAGCACTACAGGGTATGTTTTTACTGTAGGTGGAATGGCAGTTAGTTGGATATCTAAGTTGCAGAAGGTTGTAGCCTTGTCAACTACAGAAGCAGAATATATTGCAGCTACAGAAGCTAGCAAGGAGATGATATGGATGACACGGTTCATGGAAGAGCTTGGAAGGGAGCATGGGAGTTGCAGATTGCATAGTGACAGTCAGAGTGCAATCCATTTGGCTAAGAACTCAGCTTTTCATTCTAGAACCAAGCACATATAGCTAAGGTACCACTTCATACGGCAGGTATTGGAAGATGGTGAGTTGAAGCTGGAGAAGATCCATACAGACAAGAATCTTGTTGATATGCTAACAAAGCCAGTTACTAAGGAGAAGTTGAATCTTCATTCAACTTCTGTTGGTCTTCATGATTGAGTTGAAGATGGAGGAGCTAGAAGATGTTGCTGTACAGGTACTGGTGCAGCTGGTTTATCTCCAAGTGGGAGATTGTTAGGTGTGTGGAGCTAAAAGCTTCACCAAGGAGCATACACAAATAGGTTCGGGTCTACACAGACGCCGGCGTCGGTCAGGAGCGACCGACGTCGGTCAGTTGCAGTTGGAGAGGCACCGACATCGGCAGTATGGTTGGCCGGCGACGGTCACAGGCGAACAGGCAGGAACCGACGTCGGTTACCTGCGTGTCCAGAAAGCGATTTCCGAGGACAGAAGCGAGTGTTTGCATGATGAGTTTGAGTTGTAGACTCAAGCTCGCGTCTCTACTGTTAGCAATATTATTTTTAGAGCCCTTGTTGAAGAGGCTTAACTGTTTGTTGTAAGAGCATGCTCAAGTTTCCTATTTCTATATGTAGGAGAGATCTTCTAAGCTATTGTATATGTGTGTGTAATAGAGTATGAGTAGAACATTGTGAATGTTTGAAGGACAGTACTTGAGAGAGAGAGCTCTTGAGGAATAGAGATCTACTGAGAGATCTTGTGTGCATCTGAGAGAGGTGTGGAAGAACGAAGTTCTTCATTTGTATTCCTATTGTAAAGAGTTTTTAATACAAGTTTTTAGGGTGTTTTCTTGTATATCTTGTTCTGTGCTATTTATCATTTCAGTTACTTATCTATCTGATTATTTCCGCATATTATTGCTTTCACAAGTGTAATCCATTGTTGGTTGATCCCCAACAAGAAGCAGGGTCCAATGTATTTATCCTTTTACTTATGATGGTCTCCTGCATGAGATGTCATCACCAAAGAGGTTGGCACTCTAATCCAAATAGGAAACAAACTACTCATGACACATACGAGCTTCAAAATCTTTGATCATCAATCCCATGGCTAAAAGACATACTCAAGTTGCTTATAGCATAACACCTTACTAATCTAGGCTTGTGTGTTTACCCAAACACTCTCACATAAAAAACTAGATAATAAAAATTATTAATGAATCCACATTCCTTGATCCATAGATAAATCACCTCAATATTTTTTTTCATGGTTATGAATGCATGGATAAAATAATTAACATTCACACTATGGATAAGTTCTACAGGATTAAAATGATTATATACATGATCCATGAATTCACTTAGTTATTCATAAATGTCATACTAAGGAAAACATAATAGTGTTAGTTTCCTATGCCTTCACTCACTCCCTGAGATGCCATACATTTATGTGATGTCTCTTACATATGTAGAATAAGGGCCAGATGTAGTTCTCCAAAACTATCAAAGGTATATATGCTTACTCAAAAGTATTGTTGTATAAATCGCATACAAAATGTAAGGATAACCACATTCCTTAACTACAATGAGAAGACTCAATAGTCTTTACAACATCACTCACAATCCACGTGCATAGGCTAGGACTACTGATCACCATCATCATGCTCGTGTCCTTATCCATTTCCAAACATATGGCTATTTTTGTATATTGATGAAGTTAAATAAATCATCAGGCATTATGATTTTATCTTTACTATAAACACTAAACCAAGCAAACTCAAATTGAGTTTCTCATAACCATAAGTGTCTCGCATAACAATTCCAAGCATATTTTAGAAAAAATTTAAGTTATTTTATTGTGTTTCTTAGAGATATGGACAATAATAAATTTACCCTGAATGATGAGCATGATCCTTAATACTTAATTTTATTATATGTCATACTACCATTACCATTCTTCTCATCTCAATATTAACCCATTGATATACTTTATTAAAGATAAATTAAGTGTGAACATATTTTGATTATTTAAGATCGTTGGTATGTGATTTTAAGACACACTTTACATAGGTGTCCCATACCTTCCATGTAATTATTGGCTTGTCCACATAATAACAAATGATCATTTTAACAAATCAAGTTGTTTATAAGGGTAATATGAGTATTTAGTCAATACTTCCTTTTTCCCTTAATAATCATTCATCAATCTACTTTATTGACGATCAACTAGGTTTAATATGAATGCAAAGAATCTCATGTATTTTCATATATACAAATTATCAATACTATTTTATTGACTCCATTAGTGATGTTTCCTTCTCAGATTGTTATAATATTAAATATCCATTCATAAATCATGAGTATTGGCCTATTATTTCAACATAAGTACTAGTCATATTGTTATATAATATTTTGCATATATTTTTTATCTCACATAGAGGTTCATTTGAACAAGCTTCTTTGTTAGCTACTACCTCTCTTATAATCCCATATAATTGTCCTAGCATTATATAACATTTCAAATAACTTTATATATATACAAATCATTTTATGCTTAATATTTATGTTATTTATTCCAAAAAAGGTTCTCATCTTGATACGAATGAAGCTATATTTATAACAAATTAAACTTCTTAAAAATAAAATGATTCATTCATTACCCCCAACCAAACATATATTATTTCAAAATTTATTTATAATGTCCTCAACATCTTGATCAAATGGGGATAATGTAAATTCCTCATGTGGAATTATTATATCCACCTAATTTCAATTATTATAAATAGTAGAAGAGTTATTAACGAGAAAGAACCAAATATTTGTAAGATTTGTAAGGCAACCTCATGTCAAGATGTTATGTTATCACAAAGCAATATATTTTGTAGTACTTTTTCCCTAGATTACTTTGTTTTGTGGATGTTGTTAACATCTTTCATTCATACATTCAACTATTTTAGTGATCACACAAATTAAATGTCTTTATTATCTATTGAATAAGTTAATGACAGAGGTAGAATAAATTACTTCCTATTAACAAGAATTATACTAGACTAAATGGATCTCAAAATATTTTTGCTTAATTGAATATATTCTGATATATATAAATATGTGTGCAAATATATAAATATATATTTATTCTTTATAAATTGTCAAAAAAAAAAACAAGAGTACCACTCAAAACCCAAGGATTCTTTCTTCTCACAAGGCATCACAAGTAATGGATAGTTGTGTTTTGTTTATCTGTAAGGGTTTGCCACACATTGGTGGTCCATTGGAGAATTTTAACAAATAACCACATAGAATCTACCACTCCTAGTTTGGCCAATGCATCCATGAATAATTTTAGAATCGATAACTCAACTTAAACATAATTTTTTATTCCTATTTCCTTTTGTATTTTCAACCCAAAATTGTGTTATCAGTACGCCTAGCTAGAAACTCAAGAGTTTTTCTCCTAAAATGGATATCTTTATTTTTTGACCACTTTCCATGTGCATCCTACATGGAATAAAAAAACTATTGTACATTTTTATATGGCACCCTTTTTTGGAATAAGCTAATACATTTTAGAGCCTATATTAGATCTATTTATATAATTTCTATTAACTTACTACAGGTCAACAATAGGTATACAATGAAAATATCTTAAGATATCATTTAAATGGGCACAATAATCAAGTAGAGGTAGTTTATGACTATTAACCCTATCAAAATATTATAGTTAAAGTGGTATTGGTTTTAGTATTCTAAAATACCTTAAAATAATTCAATTATGCAATTGCCTAACACATCCACAACCAACTATTACGCAGTAGAATATTTCATAGCCAGTTAACTTCAGAGCACATGTAAGTGTGGGTTCCACCCAGAGTCATCCTAAGGAAAGCATTGGTCCTATTAGACACTAATTCCACCCCCTTTGGACTTGGTTTAAAGCATGCAGTATCATTTTCTATTTAAATATAACACCCAACCATATGCAAATCCAGCCAAAGGGATCAACCATGAATTTACCTCCAGTAATGACCCAGTTGAAAACAAATACAATAAAGCCAAGAAGGATATAGGATAAGATGAAAATAATATTATATTCAGGCAATAATAACAATCAAGCTTAATGCATAGCCTTTCCATTGCTACACGTAACCATAAATTGCTACACAACCTTTTCAATAAGTGTTTTCTCACATTTTTCATCCAAATGTACAAATGTTGTAACCTATATGGAAGGTATGGTCTGGTATGGTTTATTTGAACAAGTATGATTCCTTCCATTAATAATAGCTATCTATCACCATGAAATTCAAACTAATGAAGAGTGTACACATAAATTCATATAAAGGTTTGTTTTTAATAACAACCATCATACTTTCATAAATCCATGCACAGATCTAGTACAAAGGCTTATAGCTAACAATAATGAGTATAATAAAAGATCACTTGCCTAAATCGATGTCCCATAAATCTTTCCTCCTCTTAATAATATATGTCCCTTCCTTCCCTATTTGTTTCAAGGTTATTTTCTCCTTATTGTCTGGATGAATCAATCTCTTGTTGCTCAGAACTCCTTGCTTTGAAAAACTTCCATAAAAGCTTGGTAATTTCTGTGATATGGATTCTTCTTCCTTATTCCTCATAGATTAACTCCCAACCCAAAAATTCCCTTGGCATGTTGAGGAGGCACTGAATATATAGGAAATATCATGGCAAAACCAATGAACTAAGTCTAAGTGCTTCCATTTTCCATCTCTACCATTATGGCATCCCACTGACTAAGAACTTGTTGCCGCCAACTCTACACCTTTTTATTCTCCACGAGTTATAGTGTCACCAATTCTATGCCTTTTTCTTATCCACCAGTTATGGCATTACACTCCAACATTTATACTTGGTCTGTCATGTAATTGTGAGCATGCATTATTTAATTCCCTTTAATTGATATTGGATGATTGAATACAAATTACAATCATGCCTCCACCTCTACATCATTTATTATTATTTTAAATGTTGTTCCATCTTATAAATTTTTATTGTATTTCATTTAACTTTAATTTTAATTTACCTTAATAAAATATCTAAAAATGAAGATGAGATGTTAAAATTCATCTTTGATAAGTGACTGTTGGATTCAAAAATTGATTCAGTGGTTAATTATTTAAACCAAGTATCACACCAATGTCGTATATCCCAAGATAGGTATGATGAGGAGAATCACCATACATCTTTCTTATGACCAACATTTAAACATAATTTTTAAGCAATTTCTACATATCTCCATGCTAAATATCACCTTTTACCCAATATATATTATGTTCCAAGATACTAGCATCAATGTTGATATAGTTATCTAACTGTGTCAACTAAATAAGTTTCAAGACATAATTGTTAAAGTAATGACCCAAATCAGCCCACTTATCAAATATTTCAAGGCTATATAATAGTTCTTTGGCCTTATTTAGACTGAATTACCACCAATAAGGCATCCCACTCAAAATACATGCACATGTACCACAACCAATACATCATAAATGACACGTACGCCATCATTGATAAAAGAGTAATAGCTCACCGACAAGGTATCACCAATAAGTGCCCTAAAACCCAACATATAAAAATGGGATGTGACATCCCCCCTTGAAAAAGACATCATCCTGATGGGTTAGTTAGCTTAGGATTGTTTCTAAACACAAAATAAAAGTTTTAAAATTATCCAATTGTAATGTTGATCAGGCAGTACCTTTGGAAAACATGAGTTGTTTTCAAAAATTGCATTACTTCCATTTGACTTCTTGTCAATGGAAAACAATAATTTTACTTCCTCAATAAGATTTATTTTTATTTTTTTTATACAATAGATGCACTTTCTTATCAAGTTTTTCTTAAACTTAATTTATCACCTATTTCAATTAGAGTGAAGAGTACCAACATGTCTCGTATGTGTCCCATACCACATACGTGAAATGTTATCACAAATCACATAAACATTTTTCATTAACCATGCACACATGAGATCTATATAAAGCCAAAAACAAATGGCTAGGGAGAGTTACACAGAGCCTCCAAGTTTATACTGCCACTACTCCACATAGCTCCTAACAAACATGATTGGTCAATAATATCGCTACTCCACATAGCTTTTGACAAGTATGATGATGAATAAGAACTAGAAATAATACATTTCCAATGTATACAAAATTAAGGAATAAACATTCTTTGGTATACATGTGTATGGCCATATGACCAAATTTGACAAGTCCCCCTTACCAAATCCTATATTCAAAAACCTCCCCTCATCAAATCCAAACTTGGTAACTACCAAGTCAATGTGAGACTAACTAGGATCCACTCCCATCTCTTAGTACTCACATTCCTAATTCACCACTCGTCCCTTAGGTCTACTCGACCTATGATCTCAAAAAAGTGAACATGGTTTCATTGTTTCACACAACATTTTATATTACTTATGATATTTTACTTATATTACTAAGAACATGTTGTAATCCTTTACACTATTCCTTTTAGATTTAAAATTCACTGAAAACATCTTAGAATTTAGTTATGAATCCCCATCACTCCATGTGATTAAACTAACCTAGGTCTATTCAAATTATGCCTTAACATTTCCAGAGTCCCCCTCCTTTATCATGATGTTCCGCACATCATGAGATTATGTTAAATATGTTCTTAGACAAACCAAACCTAAGATAATTACTATATGTTAGTTTATTTCTAGTGAAACTCATATAATAATTAATCACAACCTTGAAAAAAGGATAAAATACATTGTATGAGTCAACATACACATGACACTCTTTAATTGATTCATAAACTATTTCTTTTGTAAAATTTATCCTCATAAGTAAATAAAATCCCAAGAATCATGGATGTACAACACCTGATCAGCTCATTAATCTATCGATAAGAATCTCCTAAGACTCACAACTCCAATCATGGGTATGCCATGGTTTCACATAAGTGGAAATATAAGCCTAATATTCAACTCATTTATCAACTAGGGTATTACATTCCATTAGATTACTCACTAAGTTATACAACATGTACTATCAAAATTATACAATAGTTAATACAAAAAGTGAAAAGTCAATTCAAAAGGTTAACACCCATAAAGGTTTATATATCACAATCTAGGATAACTCACATGCTACATAATCTAGCATGCATTATGATTACATCAAAAAAAACCATGTTTATGACATGTAAGCATAAGTGGGTCACCTGCACCATCGACATTGTAGTATATAGATAACACCAATAATGCTAAGTAAAATCTCTAAGCCACTAAAATGACTTTTCACAACAAGAGTATCTTCTACCCTTTGAAATAATGAGGGAGAAAATACCCTATCAAGTTTACACTAAACACCCATATGTATTTTTCTCTTATTCCTCCAAGTGAGATAAAACACTAGAAGTTTCCCAACTCACTCCACTAGAGTGGAAAGGTAACAATTGACCACAAAAGATCACTTATCCTATGTAAGATAATATAAAACATGACATTTGGATCATCTTTTTCCTTAAAAGTAGTAAATTCCCTCAATAGGTTAGAGTCATAATCTACCATGATCATATTTATAAAAAGATTGATACCTACACCTAATTGGTGCCAAAATGTCTCAACATCCCATAAAAACTTATCTTAATGAAACCTAATATCCAACTCCATAGGATAAACTCTTGAGTGTGTAGCTGACCAACATATCTCACTATGAAAAGAGATGAGGTCATTTCCCACCAGGAGATAAAACATAAAAATTAAATCATATGAGGTACCCTATCAAGGCTATCTATGTGATATCACTAATTTATCACTATAGCTGAGGGTCACCTTGCAAACTTGCATATAAGTGAGCAAGTATAAAGGAAACCCATATACAATATCATGGATCCTTGATTCCAACATGGACCAAAATGTATCAAACCCTCTAAGCTCCATGCAAACAAGGCTTTAGACAAGGAAAAATAACTATCCATGAACTTCTCTTAGGACTGCTCGCATGGAAAGAATCAGCATCTATGGAATAAGGGAATGGCTTCCACAACATACTCCCATCGATTCTACTTTCATTACATAGAGTGAGGCAACCACAAGACATCTCAGACTCAATCCATTATAGGGGCAAGGTAACATTAAAGAAAAGGTTCATTGATCTAATGAAATAAAACTTAAGATCACCTGACATTTATTCCCATTTACTTTGTATCGAACCACCAATACAATAACATGGATCAAAATCATTATCAATACATAAGGAATACCATAACAATAATAAAACAATATATGATGCAAGTGATTAAACCATAATTTTATTTCACATCTAATTACCTCATGGTCTCAATGGTATAGGCCTCAACACATGATGGTTATCATTATGATTACCCTTATAATTTATGTTGATTCTAATCTATCATCCATGCACATTCAACTATACTTGATCCAACAATGCTTATTGTCTTAAAACATTGCACCTTCTAAAGATAATGGAGAGTTGTCCTTGTTCCTCATGCATTAGTGTAGGTCACCTAGCTCAACACCTTAAGTGATCACAATTGTGCATCCCTTGACAATGTTGATATGTTGATTTTAAAAATTGATGGATTAGGAGATTCATGCCAAAAACCATGGACAAAATTGGCTATGCTTTCATCATGTAACTTTATGCAACCACACATGATATTAACACCAGTTTAAAAGATTAAAGGCATACAACTAATTATCCCATTTCTCTTAGTGTTTAACCTAGGATTTATGATGCACACACAATACTATCCCAAACAATTGGAATTACTTAATAATATCTTTTGGTATAAAAATCATATACTAGACTATTAATGGCTATCTATGGTGATGTTGTACTTCTTACATTGGAAAATTAGAATCCAAGTCTGTACTAAACTCTAGAAGATATCACTAGATGTCACATTATATAAAAGTAATATCAAATCAATCTGATTGAGTAATATCTTAAAAATATCTTTCACAAACTCACGAATGATCACATTAGGTTGGGTGTTGAACCTAGAGCTCTGATACCACAATGTAAGAACCCCTCCAATCAGGTACCCAAAAAAACACACCTAATTTTTTAATTATATTTACCTATAAAGGTATTCTTACTTATCCTTCCATGAAATTCAACTCTATGTGAATTGTTATGGTTCACGAGTCAGTGTTTCCATTGAACATGATAACAATCCTTAAAATAACATACGACATAAAATGTTCAGTATCTAGATAGTGTCATTAGCATAATATGAGTATATGTATCTATAAATCACATACCAAACACTGGAATAAATCCAAACAGTCACAAGGATTGCTATGTAATCAAGCCAACCTTAAACTAGTCTAAGGACCTAGACCTAATGCTCCCATCATAAGTTGGGCAGCCTATATATCCGCTCCTTAGAATTAGGGTCTGATGTAGTTCACATTTCACTTGTGATGATTTCCTCCATGAAACATCATCATTGAATAGGTTTACACTCTAAGCCGAATAGGGAACAAACTACTCATGACACAGACGAGCTTCTAATGCTTTGATTGTCAATCCCACCAGTACAAGACACACTCAAATTATTTATAGCATAACACCTTACTAATATATGCTTGTGTGGTTACCTAAACACTCTCACATAAAAACCCAAATAATAGTAATGATGAAGGAATCCACATTCCTTAATCCATAGAGAAATCACCTCAACATTTTTTTGCAGTTGTCAATACATGGATAAAATAATGAATATTTACACTATGGATAAGTTTTACAGGATTAAAATGATTATACACATGAACCATGAATTCACTTAGTTATTCATAAATTTCATACTAAGGAAAATATAATAGGGTTAGTTTCTTATGCCCACACTCACTCCCTGAGCTACCACACATATGAATGATGTCTCCTGCATATGTAGAATCAGGGCCAAATGTAGTTTTCCAAAGCTACCAAAGGTATATGTGCTTATTCAAAAGTATTATTGTAAAAATCACATATAAAAGGTAAGGATAACCACATTCCTTAACTACAATGAGAAGTCTTAATGGTCTTTACAACAACATCACTCATAATCCATGTTTATAGGATAGGACTAGTAATCACCATCATCATGCTCGTGTCTTTATCCATTGCCAAACATATGGTTATTTTTGCACATTAATTAAATTAAATAAATCATCAGGCATTATGCTTTTATCTTTAGTATAAACACTAAACAAATCAAACTCAAACCAAGTTTCTCATAACCATATGTGTCTCGTGTAACAATTCCAAGCATAGTTTAACAAAAATTTAAGTTACGTTATTATGTTTCTTGAAGATACAAATAATAATAAATTTATCCTGAATGAGGAACATGATCCTTAACACTTAATTTTACTATATGTCATACTACCATCACCATCCTTCTCATCTCAATATTAACCCATTGATATAATTTATTGAAGATAAGTTAAGTGTAAACATATTTTCATTATTCAAGATCATTGGTATTAATTTCAAGACACACTTTACGTAGGGGTCCCATACCACCCATGTAATCATTAGCTTGTCCACATAATAGAAAATGACCATTTTGACAAATTAGGTTGTTTATAAGGGTAATCTGAGTATTTAATCAATACTTCCTTTTTCCCTCAATAATCATTCATCAATCTACTTCATTGATGATCAACTATGTTTAATCTGAATATAAATAATCTCATGTATTTTCATATACCCAAATTGTCAATACGATTCTATTGACTCCATTAGTGATGTTCCCTTCTCGGATTGTTATAATATTAAATATACATTCATAAAGCATGAGTACTAGCCTATTATTTCAACATAATTACTAGTCATCTTGTTATATAATATTCCACATATATTCTTTATCTCATGCAAAGGTTCATTTAAACAAGCTTCTTTGTTAGCTACTACCTCTTTTATAATCCCATATAATTATCCCATCATTATATAAGGTTTCAAATAACTTTATATATCTGCATATCATTTGATGCTTAATATTTATGTTATTTATTCCAATAAGGGTTCTCAGCTTGATACAAATGAAGTTATATTTATAACAAATTAAACTTCTTAAAAATAAAATGAATCGTTCGTTACACCCAACCAAACATATATTATTTCAAAATGCATTGTTTACAACGTCCTCAACATCTCAATCAAATGGGTCTAACACCAATTCCTCATGTGGAATTATTATATCCACCTATTTTCAATTATTATAAATAGTAGAAGAGTTATTAATGATAAGGGACCAAATATTTACAAGATTCGTAAGGCAACCTCATGTCAAGATGTTATGTTATCATAAAGCAATATCTTTTGTAGTACTTGTCTCCCTAGATTACTTGGTTTTGTGGACATTATTAAAATATTTCATTCATACATTCAACTATTGTAGTGATCACACAAATTAAACATCTTTCTTATCTATTGAATAATTTAATGAGAGAGGTATAATAAATTACTTCTTATTAATAGGAATTATACTAGACTAAATTGATTTCAAAATATTTTTCCTTAATTGAATATATTTTGATATCTATAAATATGTGTGCAAATATATAAATATATATTTATTCTTTATAAATTGACAAAATAAAATAAATAAGAGTATCACTCAAAACTCAAGGAGTCTTTTCTTCTTTCAAGGCATCACAGGCAATGGATAGTTGTGTTTTGTTTATCTATAAGGGTTTACCGCACATCGGTGGTCCATTGGGGCATTTTAACAAACAACCACATGGAATCTAACACCCTAGTTTGGCCAATGCATCCATGAATAATTTTAGAATTGATAACTCATCTTAAACACAATGTTTTATTCCTATTTCCTTTTGTATTTTCAACCCAAAGTTGTGCCATCACTATGCCTAGCTGGAAACTCAAGATTTTTTCTCCTAAAATGGATATCTTTATTTTTTGACCACTTTCCATGTGCATCCTACATATAATAAGAAAATTATTTCACGTTTTTATACAGTGCCCTTTTCTGGAACAAGCTAATATATTTTAGAGCCTATATTAGATCTATTTATATATTTTTTTATTAACTTACTACAGCTCAATAACAGGTATACAATGAAAAAATCTTAGGATATCATTCAAATGGGTGTAATAATCAAGTAGAGGTAGTTGATGACTATTAACCCTATCAAAACATTATAGTTAAAGTGGTATTGGGCATAGCATTCAAAATTACCTTAAAATAATTCAATTATGCAATTGCCTAGCACATTCACAACCAACTATTATGCAGTAAAATATTTCATAGCCAGTTAAATTTTGAGCACATGTAAGTGGGGGTTCTACCTAGAGTCATCCTAAGGAAAGTGATGGTCCTATTATACACTAATTCCACCCCCTCTAGAATGGGTTTAAAGTGTGTACTATCATTTTATATTTAAATATAACACCCAACCATATACAAATATAGCCAAAGGGATCAACCATGAATTTACCTCTAGCAATGACCTGGCTGAAAATAAACACAATAATGCCAAGAAGGATAAGATGAAAATAATAATATATGTAGGCATAAATAACAATCAAAGGTTACTACACAGCATTCCACTACTACATGGTAACCATAAATTTATGTGCAACCTTTCCAATAAGTGTTTTCTCACATTTTCTCATCCAAATGTACAAATGTTTTAACCTACATGGAAGGTATGGCCTGGTATGGAAAATAAAATTTCATTTTATTTGAACAAGTATGATTCCTTCCATTAACAATAGCTAGATATCACCATGAATTGCAAACTAATGAAGAGTGTACACATAAATCCATATAAAGGTTTGTTTTTAATAACAACCATCATACTTTCATAAATCCATGCATAGATCTAACACAAAGGCTTATAGCTAACAATAATAGGAAGGAGTATTGTAGGAGATCACTTGACTAAATCAATTTACCAAAAATATTTCCTCCTCTTAATAATATGTGTCCCTTCCTTCCCTATTTAGTTCAAGGCTCTTTTCTCCTTGTTATCTAGTTGAATCAATCTCATGTTGCGTAGAATTCCTTTCTACTTTAAAAAACTTCCACAAAAGCTTGATAATTTATATGGCATGGATTCTTCTTCCTTATTCCTGACAGATCAACTCCTAACCCCACAATTTCCTTGTCATGTTGAGGAGGCATTTAATGTCCAAGAAATATCATGGCAAAACTAATGAACTAAATCTAAGTGCTTCTATTTTCCATCTCTACCATTATGGCATCCCACCGACTAAGAACTTGTTTCCACCAACTCTTCACCTTGTTCTTCTCCATGAGTTATGGCATCACTAAATATACACCTTTTTATTATCCACCATTTATCGCTTTACACTCCAACATTCAAACTTGGTCTACCATTTAATTTTGAGCATGCATTATTTAATTCCCTTTAATTAATATTCGATGATCCAATATAAATTAAAATCATACCTCCACCTCTACGCCACTTTATTATTTTTTTAAATGTTGTTCCATTTTATAAATATTTATTGTATTTCATTTAAATTGAATTTGAATTTACCTTAATAAAATATCCATAAATGAAGATGAGATTTTTAAAGCCATCTTTGATAAGTGATTGGTGGATTCAAAAATTTATTCAATGATTAATTCCTTAAACCAAGTATCATGGCAATGTTGTATATCCCAAGATAAGTATGATGAGGATAATCACCATACATTTTTCTTATGACCAACATTTTAACACAATTTTTAAGCAATTTATAATTATATCCATGGTAAATATCCCCTTTTACCAAATATATATGTGTTCTAAGATACTAGCATCAATGTCGACATAGTTATCTAACAGTGTCAACTAAATAAGTTTCAAGACACAATTTTTAAATAGATGACCTGGATCAGCCCACTTACCGAATAGCTCAAGGTGAACAATGACTCTATACAATATTTCTTTGGCCTTATTTAGACTGTGTTACCACCAATAAGGCATCCCACTCAAAATACATGCACATATACCACAACCAATGCATCACAAATGACATGTACACCATCGTTGACAAAAGAAAAATAGCTCATTGATAGAATATCATCAACAAGTGCCCTAAAACCAAGGACAAAAAAATGGGATGTGACATAGAAGGCAAATGCCTCCTCTAGGTTGCATATGGCTTCCCATTATCATTCCTCCTATCACCATCTATGTGAAAATTATGATCTTTAACATTTTACTTTCTTACATCTTACTTGGTTGACCTTTAACTCATCGTATGAGATTAGTCACCTCATCTAAATGTCAATGCATCAAAATCCTTCATAATGGATCTATTTACAAGATTCAAGGAGACGTGAACCCTTGGAATCTTGAACACTTCCAAGAACATGGTGTTTTTAAAATTCCTACCCTTGAACCATTTCCTAGTATCCCTTTTAGGGAATCCCAACTCTTCAATTATCCTATCAATTCCACTCAAGGTTACAATGGTCGCCCTGAATTAATTAGGAACATTCCACCTAACCTCCTAGATTATGATAATGTTGAGATGGATGAGATTAGCCTCAAGATCAAAACTTTTGATCTATCCCCTCATATTATTGCCCAACTTCTTCCCTCTTTGAAACCTTGATCCCATCACCCTCCTATCAATTATATACATATTATCTTAACCAAGACTAGACTTTTATCCAGCACACATCCTCTGATGATAAAGTCATACCTACATGTACCATCAACTTGTATACACCTAATAATGATGATGTTTATGCTTTAGATGACCCATTTTTATCTAGACTTGTCCAAGTTATAATGCCAAAATTATTTGATATCATTATTCTTTATTTTAGTAATTTTGTTCATATTTTAGCATTCCTTCCTTTATAGTATCTAAAACTAATCTTATTACTATTTATCACAGGGTAGAGATGGAGCACTCACATGGTACACCTCCAGTTATAGTAGATCCCCTCAATATTATGCTCATAGATCATGCCATGATAGGCCTTCA
Organism: Torreya grandis; assembly: GCA_037957365.1. Classification (NCBI taxonomy): domain Eukaryota; kingdom Viridiplantae; phylum Streptophyta; class Pinopsida; order Cupressales; family Taxaceae; genus Torreya; species Torreya grandis. The sequence continues at coordinate 487,622 of JARHVA010000195.1, forward strand.
TAATTTTTCTAGATACTAAGATCCTTATAGTTTGCTTCCTCTAGAGATGTTAGCTATTATTCTTAAACCTTCTACATGACCAACCTCACCCTCAAATGAGCCTATTCTTATTTCTACTCCTACTTTACCTTCTAATCAACCTAGTCCTATTTCTACTCCATCTCTACCTTCAGATAATCCTAGTCCAATTTTTTTCCATCCCCACCTTCCCTTGGTGATGGCCTTCTTCTTTTATCACAGCTTGATCCCATGCCTGCCCAATGGGCCAATCAACCTTATTTGACATCCACAAATTTTTTGATCATCAGACCAAAGATTTATAGTAGTATTAGTCACCATTAGATTCTCCTTTTACCTCTTTAGTTATTAGGCTCCTAAATCCTACTAAAAATTACATATGTTGCTTACATGGGATATATAACCACTCTTCCACTCATTGCTAGAAACTTAGTATATTAACACATTGCATCCCAACACTACTCAACCCAAAGATAAGGATATACCCCCTTATAAGTTATTACTTGAGTATATCCCTAAATATGGGTAGGTATACTATCTTTAAAACTAGTATGGTTCACATAATACTATCATTGTCGTAGTCTCTAGTAGCACCTTCATGATCACCCACAATCGATACCCACATCAGTCATCCCTCCTTCCACATATTGCCTAGGTAAGAAGACTCTTCATTATCTATAGGTGGCACCTCCTTCTCACCCCATAGATAATATTCCCATTAAATCATTTATTCATCTCCTTGAGTATCCTATGCACAAGATCCCTCATGAGCATGAGTCTTTGTTAACTAAACCTACATTTTTGGTTGAGGAGATTTGGAAGGAAGTCTTTACATAACTTTCTACAAATATTGATGAGAATCTCGTTGATAAGTTTTTTCATGGATTTCAAGGTTGATGTCATTTGATTCCAAATTTTATTTCATTTATTTCAAGGTACATTTGGTGAAGATGCATGGTGAATGGTTTGTGAGGTATGAGCTTGTGTGCCTGATGTGACAAAGAAGCCATGTGACAAGAGAGAATTTGAAGGAAACATAATGTCTCTCTATTAATAGATAATTTTAAGGAAACCTAATAATTATTATGAGGTTGATGTTAATATTTAGGTCAAGGTAAGCATTATTGAGTACTAGTCCTTAAGTACAAGGTGTATTGAGAAGCCTAGTCATAACAAGCATAGTCATATCATAAGCATGTGCATGATGAGCATGAAAAAGTATGTGTAGAGGTATGATATTTTATAAATAGCATGAAATCCATGTGATAAATGTATATAAGCATCAAATAGTGTTTCAAGGTTAGTTGTCAAGCTTTAAGTGCTTGAGAAGCCTAGTCAGGACATTGGTCATTGCATGAAGAGACCTTGTGAGAATGTATGAGTTTGGTGGCCTAGTGAGATGGATGCACGGAGGCATAAGATGATATATTAGGTTATTATATCATGCATATGATGCATTGGATCACTAATGAGAATATTAGAGTGAGCCTACATGGGTAGGACCTATAGACCTAGCATGTAACCAGAGTAGTTCTAAACCCTGCCTGACCTAATGAGGTGTCATGAGGTATTTTTAAGGCATATGAAGAAAGTATGGCAGTTTTTGATCATGTTAATATGTTTTAAGACATGTATGTGAGGTTTTTATATCTTGGATAGTGGCTATAAGGTCAGTTTTGAGGCTTAATATGACTTACAGGTCAAGGCTTAAACAACAAAGAGAGAGATACTGACCAGATGGGGTATCAAGATTATTTTCCAAGGAAAATATGAGTATGTGAGAATTTAAAGAAGTATTTATATTTTCCCAAGTGTTTTAACCAATTATAAAGTCAAATTTTTCAATAAAAGGCATGAAAAGTGGTTTTGAGGTTTCTCAAAGTGCATAGAATGAAGAGTTCTCAACCTGATAAGAACTTTCAAGTGTTCATTAGCATGTGTAACCTCTGCATGGAAATCTAATCTATTCATGGTAGATGGGTAAGGGTCATAAATAAAATTTACAAGCAATTTTTTTTGAATAAGGGCATATGCTTTATGAATGATCATTAAGACTAGAAGATGGTTTAAACCTTCAAAGAACCCTAATAGTGACCTGATATGAAAGATCTTGTTAGAAAATGATCAAAATGGATTGGTATGGATATATAAGTGATTTGAAGTTGTATTTAAATATCCCAAGCACCTCTATTTTTGATTTTTTGTTAGGTGAGTGAGTGGACCCTCTAGGAAAGGCCTTATTTCTCAAATATTTAATGTAGCAATCAGAGTTAACCAAGTCAAAGTTTTGAAATACATAGAGGTTAAATATTGAGAATTTTATTTTATTTCCATGGTGGTTTTTAAGTAGGTTATATACCTCAGGTTTTTTAATTTTTTCTTTTAATTTGACCAATTGTTAATAGACCTAATGGTGCAGACAGTGAGAAAACTCAAGTAAAAGTGAGAAGGTTATTAGGGATGTGTTATCATGGATTAGGGATGATTACAAATATGTGGAGAAGTTTTTAAATACTTTTAATACATGTTAATTTTGGATATATGTTTTTTAGGTTAGTTTGTATGATGAAAATGTTGCTCATAAGTTGACCTATCTAGTGAAGATGAGATAGTGAAGGTACATGTTCATGAGATTAGTTTGCAAGACCAATATTATCAATTGATCATGGAATCATTCAAAGATTTTCCTAATGATCTCACAAGATCATCCACATGAATTAAAAGTATGTGAAATTGTCTACATAGGTGTTGAAGGTCATTATCACCATGATTATGTTTAAAGGTAAACTGACATATCTGGTTAAGCAAGTTGTAGTGATGAGTTAAAGGATATTTGCCTTAATTTAATGTATATAATGAACATTATGTTGTTTTCTTTGAATTTAATGACCTATCCATGCTTTATAAAATCTTTAAAGTTAGTGTAAGAGGTTGAAATGTTGAAGCCTAAATGGCTTATCAGGCAAAGTGAGGTCTATGAGAGAGAAGGTCAACAAATTGGTTTGCAAGACCAATATGTGCCATTAGTGATTATGATAATTTTGTTTGATTTTGTTCTAGGTATGTTATAAAATATTTTTCATGCATTTTATGTCCTTTTATTATGTTCTATTAGGTTTCATAAGTTCATGTTTCCATGATTGTGTTTTGAGACTAGTTGGCAATTCTGAGTGAGTTATTTACAAAGAAGGGTTTGAGTTAGTTTACCCTATATTAAGAAGTACACATGGAGATGATATTAAGGTCATATATATTTTTTACGTGTTATTTTTTACCCTATTTTTTTGTAAAATTTGTGTGTCTGCTTTAGTTGTTCAAGACGAATTTTCTAGGTATGCACAAGTTTATTATGAATAGTGTTTTGAGAAGAGTTTCAAGCAGTGGTTGAACCTAAAAGGTGTTGTGGACCTAAATTGAAGATTTTTAAGGTATATATGAATTTCATATGATATTTTATTTTTATATGAAGTGTTTTAATGTTCTCTAAGAAGATTAAAGTGTAACGTGTTCTTAATAGACCTAAAGGTGAGATAAGGCCTAATTAAGGTAGGTCAAACCTAAAGGATATAAAAGAATGTTTGATCCATGTATATGAGATTTAATAAGATCCATTTCATTATTTACCTAAGAGGTTAGTAATTTTTGGCCGAATAAGAAGGATATGAATAAGTGACTTGTATGAATACTAGGCAATTTTAGGCCTATGTGTATGTGTAGAGAGCAAGCGAATAGAATAAGATATTTCAAAGCATAAGAAGGTATTGTATACCATAAAATGAGTGTAATTTATCTATTATGAAGGTTTTATAGAGGTTATATGTATGAAAATCAAGGCCATATGACCTAATCAAGTCAAGAAGAGGATTAGTTGAGCAAAGAAGCCTAGAAGGTAGTTTGAGAGGGTTTGAAAAGAGAGAATAGATAAAAAAAAGGAGATCATCATCTATTATATGAGAAACAAATTGTTCTAAAGTTTATCAAAGGTTTTATGTGGCTGAGTTGGTGCTGATTCATCTAGGGGTTTGGTGCCTCCTTATAAGTGGGTGCTTGTTAAAGCCTAACTGAGTTGGTGCTTAACTAGTTGGGGTTAGTGTTCCATGTGAAGTGGGTGCTTCTAGTATTGTAGTCCATTTGCATATATTAGTGATTTTTCATCCCATTGAGGGTTTCCCATATATAATTTGTGTTATCTTGTGTTATTATGTTTCATGCAAATATGGATGGTTACTTAGTCATTATTTAATCTACATGCTTGAATGAATGTTCATGAATGCTTAAGTTGAATTGAAAGAAATGTTTTAAATACTAATTCATCCCCCCCTCTCAGTAATATTTATTTCAATAACTTTGGTTGTTTTTAGAATCCAACTTCACAGAGATGTTTCAGATGCCATGGATGATATTGATAGTCAAAATTATTAGTATTTGTGAACACGGCATGGTGTTCTTTCACATTTTTTTATGTTGAGTTTGGATTATATTTGTGATCCATTTTTATATATCTTATACACTTGACTATGTGTCAAATTTGGTTTCACTTATCTATTTTACAAGGATCATTATATTATGTTTTATGTGTTTTATATGGTTTCATTTATTTTCACCTTTATTATGTCTTCTTATCATTCTTTTCATGATTACACACTTGTATGTATGATTTCACTTCTTTCATACATTATTTTTCTTTTAAAATGATTATTTTATATCTTATGTCACTCAAAAATTAGATAATAACTATTGTGACTTAGTTAGACAAACCTTGATTCCCTTAGTAATATTTCTCTACGATATGATCAGTTAGCAAACAAGACATCTCATTGTGCTACTATAATTTATCATTTTAATTTGATCTCCCTTTATTCCTTTATCTTCCTTTCACATAATAAGCATACATACGGTTCAACCTTGAGATTACATACTAGTTCATAGGTAAGCCTAAGTGTTTAGTTAGTCATATCTTTGGATATTTAGCCTCCTTTAAACCAAAGTCTAAATCTCATTTGTGTGCATCACTTTTATCACTCATGTTGGTTATTCCAAATCCATATGGAAGAGGAACCATAAAATCCAAAAAAATAAGTTAAAATCCAAATCATTTAAACAAAAGACAATGATTCAAAAAGGCAACATACAAATTTAAAAGTCTAATCGCATCAAAAGACATGATTCATAACACATCTCTTATTTATAATCAAAGCTCAAACTCCACAGTTGGAATCATAATAGAGTCAAGGTCCATTGGGGTGTGGTAGGCCTATAGATTGGGATAGGAGAATAAAAAAATCTATAAAGTGCTACCTACTTTCTCACACAAGTACCTAATCTTCATAATAGACTGATGACTCTGTAAGAGGTCATGAGGAATGGAGAACATGTTGTGATAAGGTATATCCATTTTAATTTTATTTTTCATATAACCAACATGATTTGATCTTGGTATCTCACTTATATACTTATACAACTTTGTGGTTATTATGAACAGGTATCCTTTATAATTTGATAGTCACTAGACTCCTAGTGTCTCTCTTTTGTACCTACTATGCCTCATGTTTCTTAAGGTCTCCTCATAGATGCCTATATCATGATTTATACATTATCTCTTTCATTAAAACATTCCTAATATTTCCCCTTGAGACATATTGCTTTGTTAACTAATCATTCCACCTAGGATTTCCCTTTGTGAGTTGTAATGTAAGATCATGGATAGGACCAGGCTCTCCTCATAAATTACCATAATAAAATATTTCCTTACTACCATTCACCTCATTGGTGTTCCCCTTATGATTTGTAGTGTAATACCATGGATAGGACCAGGTCTTCCTCACAAATTACCACATTAAAAACATATTTTAAAATCATTCTCATAGTTGTTTCCAACTCATTAGTTTTCCCTTTGCGATTTATAGTGTAAAACCATGGATAGGACCAAACCCTTCTCATAAAATATTCCAATGCCTAGTTCATATTATAACCAAGTCACAATATAATTACATACTTAAAATTTTAGATAATTCATGTTAGATTATGAGTTACACATCATTGACATACTTCCCATCTTGATTTAGTATGTTTTATGCTTGCTTCATAAGTCTTTCACTTTTATCTTCTTATTTTTTGATTGTGTATATGTTTACAACTATTTTATTAAATTGCTCATACTTCCCAACTTGAATTAATATGATTAATTTTATTTCCACTTATATTTTGTTTTTCTTTTCATACTTCTCAACTTGATTTAGTATGACTGATTGACTTAATTATTTGTCTATTTTTATACCATTGGTTTTCATCTGTCTTACATTTTTTAATTTTCATACTTCCCAAAGTGATATAGTATGATTTTTTATTTATTTTAATTTGGTGCAAATATTTTACATAGTTTGAAAACATTTGTTTTAAAACTTAGGTTTTCAATACTTAATTCATCTTTTGTTTTTACACATTTCCCATTGTGATATAGTGTGTATTACATTTGTTTTGATTAATTATAATTTTCCAAATCATTTTGCCTTTTTATTTTTAACCATGCATGTGTATCACATAATGCTAGAAAATAAAACATACCTCACATATTTTTCATAACATATACAAAAAAAGTCAAGTATATGTGCTAAAAAGGAAATATATCCATGCATCCACATCTAAATCCAAGAACAACTCATAAGATCAATGAATTATCAATATCAATATGTATATGATGTATTTTATACAATACAACTAAAAAATATAATAGCTACATCTCTAAGGTTATGTTTCATCATATCTATCATGTGGCATAGCCACACTACCCATCGATGGTTGTGACTGACCCCTCTGAATAGTGTGTTGTAAATAGGCAGTTTAGGATCTCAAGCCAAAAACTTATCCCTATAGGTTGGCCACCTAGATTTTTACCTATTTGAGATAAATCATAGTCACCATGTGCATGGCTCACTCTTATGTTAAGGCCTATCTACCCTGAGCCTCTCTAGTTCCAACCTATGTCAGTGGTTATAACCTATCACCTCATGCCTGTAGTTTTCATGTGGTCTCTCCCACCTATCTAAACGAACTCACATCATCTAGGGTATATGGAACCATAGGATCATCCAAAGTGATAGGGTCATATAGTGACATCACCCCATCTAAAATGTCATGATGCATAATCATAATTAGGGCTTCCCACCTAACCAAATCTATAGCAAGATTTATAAAACAAAAAACCAAATATATATCATATTTCATGTATATATATCTCAAATCATCTATTTTTCAATGATGTAACTAGTGTTCCATATCAAAAACTTGAAATTAAATCAAAACATTTCTCACCAATGTCGATATCACTAGCCACAGTCTTATTGTTTACTCGCTCATAGAGTACCTCCTCCATTGGTTGCCTCCACACCAATGAAAAATTGAGAGTTACCACCTTATCCTAGTGAGATCCTCTCCTTAATGGCCTCTTTATAGACCAACTAAGTCTTAACACTGCTATAGGATCACCCTACATAACATCCAGCACTTATGTCTCCTCACATTAAGGGTGAATCTATCTTCGATGAGCTCATGGTAGTCGATGTCACCTCTATTATGATTCTTGATATTCTCCCACATCCCTTGCATCCACTTCCATCACATCATATCCTCCAAAACTCACTACCTCCTACTATCATGCCTGACCAACCCATGGTCTAGCTCACTAAGGCTTAACCACTGATATCTCAATAGGTATCCCTCCACCTCCTCTCCCTCTCAGCTCTCTATCATGTCATGCCCAATAAGTAGGCACCACTAGAGGAACCACTACATGTGGAAGTCCCATGTATTTAGGTACATGATCTACTAGATGAGTCTCCACCCATAAAGTGTATTGGCTCATGATTTGCACTTGTGTCAAACCTATAGCAACGGTCCCCCAACTCAGCCATATAATAGCTATGTGAGTGTATAACTGCCACACTATATACCCTTGTGTGATAGTTTATAATACTAGAACATGGGGCATAGCCCATGCTACATGGTCCTACCTCCGTCAAACAACTCAAGATAACCTATCATCGACTACATAGTGAAACATAGCCAACTGATACATAGGGAATCTCTCATATATCCATGCACTCAATATAATAATAGGTCCCATCATCTTTTATCCCTGAAAAAACATCCCATAATGTCATGCATGAGTTGGACCCAAATGATAATACTATGATCATATAAATCCCCATGATCTAAAATAGACTAGCACAAGTCTATTGCATATAGCGATACCTTGTCATTCAACTTGTGACATAGCCATGTACTATCACAAGCCCTATCATGACCTTCTAGATATTTGGAATTTCTATGAGATTAACATAAAATAAACTCATGCATAACCTAGGATATATTCTATATGATCCTACTGCTTACTGGGTTAAGGATTATCTCTCATTCTCTAACTTTAGTGTATCATAAATCATTGATATCCCATATATATGAAGTCCAAGCAATGCATGGACATCCTCCAAGGTGATCACCACCTATATAGTATTCCCCTCCACCTCCCATCAAAAAGTGTTTGTCAATCATTCGCATTCTCCTAAGAACATGATAATGAAATCAAAACTCAGTGGGATCCATCTCATCTCCATAATACCTCCAAAGCCCAAGGTGACCACTTGAACCCTATCCACATCCTATAACTACTCTAATATATTTGGTATTAACGATGTATCTATTGAACATTTTCATTGATTAAGGAGAAGATTGTTGAGCATTGTCATTGATTATTGAGTTGTTAGAATAAGTGTTGTCATTGATGTCAATATAATGTCATTGATGTCAAAGGTTCTTGTGAAGATGCATGATCAAGTAAGCTTTGAGGCATGTGTATGAATGAGTTTTGTTTACAGCATAGTGAATGTTATTGTATGAAAGCAGTGATGTGAGGGTACTCTTTGAAGAATGTTCTAATGTTAGCTTGAGTGATATCATTGAGAATTACCATGATGAAATGAGTGATATTCAAAGAAGAAATTGTATCATCTGAAGATCTAAATAATTATTTTTGAAGATGCTCTGAATGAGCTACGAAGAAGAGAATGCTTAATAATGTTTAAGCATGAGAGAGGTCATTTGAGACTATACATGAGGTGTTGAGGGCCTTACAAATGATTAAAAGGTTATTTTTAAATATTTATGTATGAAAATATGAAGATGTTATGAATATTCTTAGTCAAGTTTTTAATATCTGTAAGAATCTCTAAAGATGCTCTATTGAAATTTTGAATAAGAGTATATGTATGAAGTTACTTGAGCATACACAAGAGGCATTAGAACATAGGAAAAATTCAAGGTGAAGCCTATAAGGTGGCTATAAGGTTAGATTCAAGACCTAATGAGACTTTTATTTATTTTACATGAAGGTTTTTGGATATATTCCATAATAGGTGTGCAAATTTGGTGATCCAAGTTGGCTAGTCACTAACAGACCTAGTGGTGCAGATAGTAAGAAAATCAGGCAAAAGTGAAAAGATTATTCCTTATGTGTTTTCATGTAAGATTAATGCATTAACATGCATTAAAAAGTTTTTTGGGACTTGAATAATCTATCCATGCTTTCCAAAAGCTTATAATTTAGTGTAAGAGGTTGGAACATTGAAGCCAAAATAGCTTATTTGACTGAGTGGAGTCTGTGAGAGATAAGATCAATAGATTGGTCTACAAGACCAATATTTGCCATCAATACTAGTAATTATTTTGATTCAATTTTATATAAGGATGATATAATATCTTTTTCATGTATTTAAATCCCTTTAGTATGTTCAAACATGTGTCAGAAGTTCATATTTCTTCTTTATGTTTTGAAGTCAGTTGGTAGTTCTGAGTGAGCATCTTGCAGAGAAGAGGTTGATCTTGTTTACCCTAAGTTGAAGCATTATCTAAAGTTTTTTATGACCCTGAGGTCATGAGTTTTATGAATATGTAATTTTTTTCCATGGCTTTTTGGCAAAATTGAGTATATGCCTTAGTTGTTCAAAGCAGATTTTATGTGTATGCACAAGCCTTTTATGAAAAGTGATTTGAGAAGGGGTTCAAATGATGATTAGATCTAAAAGTGTTTTGGACCTAAATTAAAATTTGATAAGGTATATTGGAGTTTCATATGATGTGTTCCTACCATTTTGTGTGTTTATGTATGCTTCAATAAATATAAAAGGGTAATGTGTTGTTAAGAAGACTTATTACGTATCCATTAAGCCTAAAAGATGTGTAAGGGATAATTGAGTTATGGTCAACCTAATGTCTTGATTAATTCATGATTAAGGTATGTTATTTTAATATGATAATATATATTCATATCTGACCTAAGTGATTTAAATGTGTGGTTGACTAAGAAGGATATGATTGAGAGACTTGTATAAAAGCAAGGTAGTTTAGACCTATTTGGGTATGCTTAGAGAGGGAGAGCAGAAGAGAATAAGCGAATGATATAGATGATTGGTAAGTATAAATAAGTCAAGTGGACCATAACATAAGTGTCATGAATATCTAACAAAGGTTTTTCATATGAGGATCAAGATATAAGACCTAATCAATCCATGAAGAGGGCAAGTTGAGTAAAGAAGGCAAGAGGCTAATTTGAGAGGGATAGAAGTGAGTGAAGAGATAAAGGATAAAATAATCATCTATTGTGTGAAAAATAATATTTTATGAATTTTATCAAAAAATTAATTGGTTGAGTTGGTGTTGAGTCATCTAGGGGGTTGGTGCTTCTTTGCAAGTGGGTGCTTGCTAAAAACCTAGTTGAGTTGGTGTTGAGCTAGTTGGGGTTGGTGCTCCATGTAAATTGGGTGCTTCATTAAAGATTTATGTTTATCTTATATGAATTTATTCCATTTGCTTTATCAATGGGTTTTATTCCCCTTGAGGGTTTCCCATGTATATGTTGTGTTCATGTGTTTCATGTTTTTATGTTTTGGTGCTTAAGCTTACCTAGATAAACATGTTTGTTAGAATGATTCATATATGATTAAGTGGAATTGAATGAAAATTTTTGAAGACTAATTCACCCCCATCTTATTTATCTTATTTTCAATCATTTGTATTATATATTGGTCCTTTAAAGCAAGTATAAAAGCCTAAAGGAGATCCTAAGAAGCAAGGATGACTAGTCAGCAAGCTCAAGGTGGTTTTTCTACCAGTAAGGCTTCATTATTCAATAGATCTAACTATGCCTTTTATAATGTGAGAATGAAGATATATCTAATGTCACAAGGACATGATATTTGGTAGTAATTTATGGATGGTTATATTACACCTCTTATTCCACCAATAGATGAAGCAAGTGAGAAGGCTAGTGAAAATAACTCCAAGGTAATGAATGTCATTCTATGCGGCCTATCAGAGGCAAAGCTTGTAAAGGTAATGCATTATGTATTAGTGAAATATATATGGAAAAAATTGAAGACCATCTATGAAGGAGACATCAAGGTTAATTTAGCCAAGTTCTAGACCCATGGAAGATAGTTTGAAAGTATGAAGATGAATGAAGATGAAACCATTGCATCCTACCTGTTCAAGGTTGATGAAGTTGTCAATATCATTAGAGGTTTGGGAGAAGTGAAAGAATCTATTGTTATCCAAAAGGCGTTGAGATCACTAAATCCTAAATTCAAATTTAAGGTGTCTACAGTAAAAGAGATGTAAGATTTGGACAAGCTAGAGATGTATGGGCTTCATGGCATCTTGATAAACTATGAGATAAGAACAAATGAAGGAAGCCCTGTCAAGAAGGAATAATCCTTCAATTATAAAAAGAATTAAAAATAAAAGAATACACAAGGTAATAAGGCCAAGGATGATATTGATTCAGATATTGATGATAACGAATTGGTAGTTATGTTTGCTAGAAAGTTAAGGTTTGGCTCAGGTAAGTACAAGGATAACTTACCCTTCAAATGCTTCAGCTATGGAAATATTGGTCACTTTACAACCAAGTTTTATAAAAAATAAAAATATAATCATATTGAAGAACATGATGAACACCATGGAGATGACAAAAAAGTCTACAAGTCTAAAAAGAACAAGAGAGATTTCAAGAAGAATGAAAGAAAGGATTATTCAAAAATAAAAAGAGTTTCTATACCAAAGAAGACAACTCATCTAATATAAGTGATTCAAAAACATCTGATAAATATTATATCAATAATGAATATGAACATAACAATAATGAAACTTTATTCATAGGCATAAAATCAGATAATGAGGGTTGTTCAAATGGGAAAGGTATTATGGCTAATGTAGAATTAGATGAAGAAGTATACTATGATAGTGAAGAAGGAGAAGTTAAAGTGGATCTTGAAGCTGAGCTCATGGGTACCTTAGAATAATTAATCTTGTGAAGAAGAACCAAAAATTGAAGTCATTTGTTTAGGACTATGAGGAACAGATTAGATTGTTTGAGGAAAGGTTGAGTAACACTTCCAAAGAGTATAAAGAGATCATCCAACAAGTAGAAACTCATATGGATATTGAGACATCAATCCTAAAGGATAAAGAAGAATATTTCATCATGGATGAAACTAAAATAAAAACTCTAAAAGCTAAGTTGGACCAAGCATATAGAAAGGTGAAGAGCTTTGTAAAATTTGAAAAGAGCACTGAGGCTCTAGATGATATCTTGAGTAGCCAAAAGTTTGTAAGTGATAAGATAGGTCTTGGTTTCAAAGAAGATCAAAAGAAGGCATCTCAAGTCAAGGAAAGGAATATTGAAGATAATAAGGTCAACATGAAAAGACGTATTAGATATCCCAATGCTACAAAGTATATTAGTTCTTTTAATGGTTATTATTTTACATGTAGTTAGTTTGGTCATAGAGTAAGAGAATGTAGAAGACCCTCCAAGAATGAGTACTCTTGGAACTATGAAATAAGTTAAACTCACATTATTCAAAAGGTATGTATATGATGGTTACATTATAGCTATCATAATGTGGGACACATTATAAGATATTGTCCTAACAGAGTTAGAAGGTCATCAAGTCAAAACAGGAAGTTTGGAGCTCATAGAGTGCAATAAAGATGGCAAATAAATGTATGGAAACCAAAGGTAGTAAATATAAGTCATGTTCAATCTACAAGCTCAATTTGACTGCTTGTCGAGACAAAGCATGTCCCAAAGGTGAAATCAAGTAAGGAATGTTTATTGTCTGCTCACATGGATGATCAAATAGTTGATGATGAGATCAAGACTATAGTACCAATCACATCCAGAAAGATGTTGATGAATATCCAATCTTGTAATATTATGGACATATGGGTATCTCCTAATTTCATGTTGTTTTAGTTCCCTATAAAAAGGGGTGGCTCCATTAAGCTTCATTGAGACATTCTTCTATCATCAAAAGCATAAGGTTGCAGTCAAAGAAGATTTCTTTTGAGAAGATTCCAAGTTGTCTATGTGGCAAGCAAGAAGTTGAAGATGGATATTATCCATTATTATGTTGGTAGCTCTATGGTTTGAAGTATAGAAGGAAACATGATGATAGATCTAAGGTTTTTATCAAGCATCTAAAGTCAAAAGTGCAGACAAGTAGTATATAAGAGGTAAGATTTTAATATCTATTTATATGAGTAGTTGATCTTGATTTTTGAAGATAAAGGGGAGTTCCTTATTCTATAGTTGATGTCAAGAGTGTGGTAGCCTAGTGTGTGATCAAGATTTTGATCTTTTTAGTCATATCAAGGAAGGTAAGTGATATGAGTATCTAGTTCTTTGAAAGAAGATATGTTTGGTCTAAGGGGAAGATTGGTAGCTCTGAGTTCTTTGTCAAGAAAGTGATTATTTTTTGATATGCATGGAGTTAAGGAGAGATTGTGTATGAGATGTTATATAGACTCTATTTGTTGATATTTTGATGGATCAGTTGAGAAAGTGACCTGATTGAGAGAAGTTTTAGAAAATAGTTGCCATAGGTGGTTGCCATAAGTTTTTGAAGATTATGTACCATCTAGTATCTTTGAGAGAATGTATCAACTCAAAGGGAGAAAGTATGATTCCAGTAACTACAAGTGATCCTTGATATCTACTGTTAGAATATGCATGGTGGATGCTTGGTTTGAGGGGGATATATTTAGGTTATTGACTGAGTTTGATCTATGTTGAAGTTATCTTATAATCTGAATTCTTCTGAAAAAGATGATAGTTGTGGAAGACCTTTGTCATTAATGTCAAAGAGGGAGAAAGACTAGAAAGGGTGAGAAAAGGAAAGAACCAGGCCTAAGAGATTTTTTCCATCAAGATTGGTTGATATAGTTTTCTAAAAGTGTTTGCCATTAATGACAAAGGGGGAGATTGTTTAACATTGTCATTCATTAAGGAGGAGATTGTTGAGCATTGTCATTGACTATTGAGTTGTTGGAATAAGTGTTGTCATTGATGTAAATATAATGTCATTGATGTCAAAGGTTATTTTTAATATCCATGAAGGTAATTGGAGATTATAGTTAACTCTCCAAGGCATCTCCAAATTTTATTTGTTTCTCAGGTGAGTGAGTAGACCCTACAAGCAAGTGATTATTTTTTAGAGGATTTATTGTAGCAGATAGAGTTGACTTAGTCAAAGTTGTTAAGTGGATGAAGATAAAAGTGTAATAATTTTAGTTATTTTCCATGAAGGTTTCTAGATAGGTTCTAAAACTTAAGTGTGCAAATTTGGTCATCCAAGTTGGCCAGTTGCTAATAGACCTAGTGGTGTAGATAGTAAGAAAATCAGACAGAAGTGAAAAGATGATTATTGATGTGTTTTCATGTAAGAGTGATGCATTAATATGCATGATTATGTTTTTTTGGACTTGAATAATCTATCCATGCTTTGCAAAATCTTGGAAGTTAGTGTAAGAGGTTGGAACATTGAAGCCAAAATGGCTTATCTAACTAAGTGAAGTCTATGAGAGAGAAGATCAATAGATTGGTCTGCAAGACCAATAGTTACCATCAATACTTGTAATCATTTTGATGGAAGTTGATATGAGGATGATATAATATCTTGTTTATGCATTTAAATATCTTGAGTAGGTTCAAACATGTGTCATAAGTTTATGTTTCCCTGATTGTGTTTTGAAGTCAGTTGGTAGTTCTGAGTGAGCATCTTGCAAAGAAGAGGTTGAGCATGTTTACCCTGAGTTGAAGCATTAGATGAACCTGAGGTCATGAGTTTTATGAATATGTAATTTTTTTCCATGGTTGTTTGGCAAAATTTAATATATGTGTCAGTTGTTCAAGACATATTTTTTGTGTATGCACAGGGTTTTTATGAATAGTGATTTAAGAAGGGGTTCAAATGATGATTGGACCTAAAAGGTATTGTGGACCTAAATTAAATTTTGATAAGGTTTATTAGAGTGGCACATGATGTTTTTTTTTTGTGTGAGGTGTTTATGTATGCTTCAAGAAAGATCAAAGGGAAACGTGTTGTTAAGAACTATTAGGTCTCCATTAAGCTTAAAAGAGGAGTAAGGGATACTTAAGCTATGGTTGACCTAATGTATTGATTTATTTATGATTGAGGCATGTTATTTTAATATATTAAGACCTATTCATGACTGACCTAAGTGATTTGAATGTGTGGCTGACTAAGAAGGATATGATCAAGTGACTTGCATAAAAGTAAGGTAGTTTAGACCTATTTGCATATGCTTAAAGAGGGAGAACATAAGAGAATAAGCAAATGATATAGATCATTGGTAAGTAGAAATAAGTCATGTAGACCATCAAATAAGTTTCATGAATGATGAGTGTCATTTAACTCTTCATTTAATCAATGTTTAATTGATGTCTTATCAACCAGGGCTGGTGTCCAAAGCTATCTACAGTAAGGTGTAGGATGGTAGATCTAGAAGTCTATTTGTGGGGATGTTTAATGGTCCTTTTCTAACCCTGAATAATAAAATAAATGTGTCCTAAACTACTTGATTCACTCTTTTGTTGAAAAGGAAAAGATGTAACTATTTAATCAAATAAATCCACTCTTTTGCTTGAAAGTAAAATCACATTCCTATTTACGCTTGCTTGGAAAGTAAATGTTTCTATTCAAATTTCGCTTTCTATATTCAAGAGAAGAATTAAGAAACTAAGAGATATGGTCAAGGCTTGTATGTACCTGGATATAGTCTGCGCACCGTAATCCAGACGCTGTGAGGACTCCTCTTTGGCTGTGGAGGAATGACACCTGCAAAGAAAAGAGACTTGGACAAAAGAAGGCGTTAGATGGATAGATGGTGGGTTGCCAAGCGAAAGCTTGATCCCAGAAGTATGAAGACTTCCTTAAGGGATATCAACCCACTAGTCAATAAAAAGAAGTGTCTGATAAATAGCAAAATGTTAAAAGACTGAAAGTGATAAAACATGGAAATGAAAAGGAAGCAAAAGCTTACCTGAGAGATGCTATCAGACTGGTCACAGTCGCCAGCGTCGGTTGTTTAGGTCTGTCGATGTCGGTTAGTCTGTCGACGTCAGTTGGGGAAGTAGCCGAGGTCGGTCGGGGCAATGGTCTTTGGACGAGGTCTGGTCAAATTTGTGGTCCGTGGACAGAGTCTGGTCAGGTCTGGTCTGTGGACAAGGCCAAGGAAGGCTCTAGGTCTGTTTGAGTGGTCTAAGACAAAGTTTTGGGCTTGGTTAAATGGTCTGGGATCTGGGTCTGAGAGTCTGGTTGAATGGGCAGAGTGTATGGTTCGACAGAGGACGGAGGCAATAGGGAGATGGAGAAGTAAAGATTCAGGTCTGGGAATAGTTTGGTCTGGGGGAGATAGTGTTGAATCTAATTCATAATACTTAGAAGCAAATGATTAGAAAACACAAAGAAAACACAAACAATATACATACATGTGTCTTGTTGAACGTGTGTTGCTGCTGATGATCCCCGTACCTGCTTTTGATGTAGCCTGTGTGGAGGACTTGTTGCTGATGTAAAAGTCTGATGCTGCACCTGAGGGAGAGAGTGAGAGGCTTCGCTGAGAGATTGGTAGAATGACGGAAGGTCCAAGACTCTAGATTCTAGATTCGTGATTAGCTCCCGAGATTTAGAGTCTGATTAGAATTTGTAATTTTTGGTGATTAGACGCGTGATTACCCAGAAATTGTGATTAGCCAAGAAAGAGGTTAGACGCCAGTTTAAGTAAACTGACGTTGGCGATCCCACCGGCATCGGCCGACAGTTGACTGATGTCGACGGGTGCAAAATGCGTAAAAGGGCCAACAAGCCCGTTTTACATCTGTCAGGGGCATAATCAATGGAAGAATTGTCGAAGGTTAAGATAAATACGCACGAGAGTTGGTTAGATGGTTGGAAAGGAGTAAGAATAGGTCTTGGGTGAGTCATAAGGTGGGAAATAGTCCAAGGCGAGGTGTCACAGGCGAGGTGTCATGGGTGATGTGTCAAAGGAGGGGGGGTTAATTCAAAATAAGTTTATTATTTTAAATTAGTAATTAAATGGTTTAGGAATGGGTTAGGAATGGACCAAGGGGGGAATGAACAAGGGTTAGACATGATTTTGGTGTCTACATTTGCCCCTTTTTGTCTTGTTGGTTGTTCTGGACAAACTGCAAGACAAAAATAGGAGTTGGTTGCCCCAAGTGTGGGATGATGTGGATTGCCCCGAGGTATGGATGAGGTATTCCCCCTTAAAGCAGGAGTCGATGGAAGGGACCCTGATGTCGGGTGCCGATTTGACAAAAAGTGGATGAGAAGGAGAGTGAGGGTGAACGCTACAAAAGTTGTGATTGCGTGCATACCACTTCATGGGACAGGTAGGTCAAATGGTCACAGTCAAAAGGTCAAGGAGTGCCAAAATTGAAATAATCGAGCCCTAACATTAGTCGTAGCTGATCGAGTTATTTAATCTAAATTGTAGCTCCAAATGGTCATCGTGTTCCAGGTATTTCGGGCTCAAGAAGTGCTCTCGAAAACACAAAAAAAGTCACAAGTAGTGCGGATCAACCGGCTTGCGATCATATACTTGTGAGGGTCCAAAAATAAGGTCTGTGAACAATTTTGCTATCTATTCGTGAGGTTGCATGCGTGCAAACAAAACCAAGACAGAGGTGTCTCGAAAGTGGTCAGGGTCTAAAGAGATATGCGTGATCTCCATGGTTGCTGGTCAAGTTGAGATATAAGTGATCTCAAATGGGCCCTATGAGGAGTCAGAAATGACTTCGACATTCGCAGGGCTGGTTGATTAGGGCATGATGAAAGATGAAAGGTTGACGTTTTGAGAGAGACAAATGAGCAGAGGGGTGGACAAAGGAATGGTCGAGCTAACCTCAGAAGACTGAGTGCTGCCTACATAGCCCTTGTGTGAAGGGCCTCAGACCAATGTAGTTCGGACGGAGGGTCAAAGAGGTCGATAGGCTGGTTTTGGTCAAGATCAAGGTCGAAATGATGAGAAGAAAATGATGCTACAGCCTTTTCCAATGGTGTATGCTGTAACATTGGTTGAGTGGTCTTTCATCCCTAGCAATTTTCCATATTCGTGATGGATGTGTGCTAAAAATGAATTGAGGTCTATTTATGCTTCAGCAAGTATTGGTTTATGCTTAACATAAATTGTGTTGGGTCGATAGTTTCCATGTGTATTGGTGTCCACAGAAACTATGTGAAATGGACTAGGTCGTGTTGATGGTCTGAAAATGTTTGATTGGTTTGGTTGGAGTTTGGTTGGATAGATAATGATTTGGTTGGATGCGTAACCAAAATGTGTCAAAAGTGAAAGGCGAATTGCTCTTTCATTGACAAGGACCAGAATGAGGGCATAGGTAAGGGGTTGTTTAGAAACAAAAGACCCATTCATGCATTGCGTCGTTGACCAGTGGTTGTGTTAGAGCGGTAATCGAATCACTTGACGTTAAGTGAGCTTGAAATCCCTTGAGTATGCAGGGGTGATAGGATGGAGAATGAGAGATGGAAGGGGGAACCCTTTTGGCAGGAACAACTTTGCCCTTTTTATAGGTGACCCCGAGAACGAATATAGACAAGTCCATGACTCTAAAGTTTGTCAGTCAGTTTTTATTTGTTTTTTTTAGGGCAGACTGATCGATGCGGGAAGCCTGCGATGGGATATTGTCTTGCTTTGTGGTCATGTCGTGAAGCTGATCGATGCGAGAAGCTTCAGAGATAATGTTGCGTATGTAGCAAAATTTATGCATAGCCATCCTTCAAGGGAGTGTCTATATTCTGCTTTTTATGTTTTGATATGACTTTGGCCTAGTTGTCCTTCAAGGGAGCAGTCTAGTAAATACAGCAATGATGATGCAGCTGTCCTTCGAGGGAGCAGTCTACATTTATAGTTTATGACCTTGGAATATGCATCCCATTTTGATATTTTTGATTGATTTGCTGACTGGACTTTTGGTCATGGACTTGACTACAGAGGTTTAGAGGGTTTCCCTTTTATTAGGACAAAGCGTTCATGCTTGCCAAAAGGGCTAGGATTGAGGGTTGAAAGGAAATAGAAATGACAATGACGGGGACTGCTCAAGGGATCGAGCTCAAGTTAAACGTCAAATGAATAATTACTTGACTAACAGTGGACTGGTCAAAGAGGCAAGACATAAAGGGGCTCAGGTTCTGACAAAATCCTGACCCATGCTGGTGTTATGATGCAAGGTCCGAGTCAATTAGGAGCAAAGGTGCCCCATTTGCCTCGTTCCATATTGGTCACAATGATTAATGACGGTTTGAAGAAGTGATAGGTGCTTGGTTGGGTGGTGTTTGATAATTGAAGTTTGGTCGAGGTTTGGTTGATGTTAGTCGGGGTCATCGTTAAAAAGGTTGGTTGATGATTGGACTATGTGTGGTCGAGTTTTAGTCGAGGTCATGGTCGATGTCATGGTCGGAGGCTTGGTTGAATGTTTGGTCAAGGTCAAGATAAGGTTGGATTCCCCCAGTTGCTTAGGGAGAATGTTGGATAAATTGGTCAAGGTCAGTTGAGGTTTAGTGGTCAAATGGACTGTGTTGATGTCGAATAATGGGGTCAAAGGCGGCAAAGGGACCATAGTCTGGCGTGGAGATCCTGATTTAGGCGATGAGGTTTGAGAGGCATGGGTTGGTGTTGATAATTTGTCAAAGAGGTGGTCAAGAGGATCCTTGATGAGAAGGGAATCCTTTCTCCGTTGTTGACAAATGACAGCTTTAAGAGCACAACAACGCTCAGTGTCATGTCCCGGAGTGTGGTGATAATGACAGAATTGAGAGTTGTCGAACCAAGATGGTCTTGATCCGAGAGTTGATGAGTGGGGCAGTGTTGAAGGAGTTTGGATAATGTGGTTGAGAAGAAGGGTGTCATTCCCCAGACATTGGCGAATGGCAACCTTGAGGGCACAACAATGTTCAGTGTCGTGCCCAGGCATGTGATGATACGCACAAATGCGAGTGTCATCGAACCAGGGTGGTTTTGGTCTGAGAGATTGATATGGTCTAAGAGGCGGAAGATAGATGCGAGAGGACTGCAACAATTGCCATAACAGCAAAGCATAAGAACCTGCTAACGGGTCTGGATGTTTTGTCGCAGTGGGGATTGATGACTTTGGTTTGGGATGCGTAAGAGGCATAGGTCGATGATTTGGAAGGGATATATGTCTGAGGGGTTGAGGGAGTAATGGAGGCAACTTGCCTCTGTGAAGTATGGGAGTAGGAAGAACTCCTATTAAAGTGGACGGATGCGGGCCCAAAATTGAAGGTAATGATGAAGGTGGGGGAGGAGTCCTCCGGTGTGGTCTAGTGGCCTTCTTTGATATGGTTTGAGGGCCATTATTGCGAGAGGCAAGGTTAGATGTGGGGCGAACACCAAGAGGTTCAATCTCTTTTGGTAAGGTGGGCGCTTGTGCGGGTTTGGGCTTAGATGTGGACGAAGGTGAGTGAGATGTAGCAATCTCAGGCAAAAGGCAAGAGGAAACCGTGACTGGGTCTTCTTCGGTCAAAATGGGTGGAAAGACTGGGTCTTCTCTTGGTGGAGAAGAAATAAGAGAGTGCGGCTCCTCAAGAGAGAAGAAGGCAGGGATGATCGTGCCTTTTGCTTGTGCTTGAGGAGTAGGCAAGGTAAGGTCTTCGGATGAAGGTAAGGCTAATGGCGTAGGCATGGTCAAGGTGTCCTCTAGTATGAGAAAGGTAGATGGAGGACTAATAGGAGAAGAAAGTTCTTCATCCTGTGATGGAGGAGACTGGTCAAGGACAAGAGGCAAAATAGTGTTGATTGTGTGAATATTATGGTCATGAGAGTCATTAGTCGTGGTTTGGATGTTGTTTTGAGTAGGTGGATGGTTTGGAAATGGTTGTTTGAAGATGTCGACATTTTGATTTGGCGGGGTGTTCGGGTTATCTAAAATAAGATCCCCCTTGTCGATCATGTATTGGATGATATTCTTGAAGGTTCGGCAATTGTCGATGTCATGGCCGTGGACGCGATGAAAGTGACAGAAGTCGGCCTCCCTATACCATGTAGGGAGGGATTTTGAAGGGTCGAATTGAGGTGGTTGGATTGGAGGGAGATTGAGGACCCCCTGCTTGAGTAGTTTTTCCAAAACGAAATCGTATGATTCTCCAAGTGGAGTGTATGAACGCTGGATGTACCATTGTTGGAATTGTTTGGTGATGCTTGGAGATGTAGAAGGTTGAGGGTAATTAGTTATCGTCGAAGATGGTGATCTAATGACCATAGTGTTGGCCACTCCTTTGGGTTTGGAGTTGGCAGAAGAAGAAGGTCTGGAAGAAGAATGGTCATTAGTTTTTGCGTTGGTATTACGCAATTTGACCTTATCCTCCTCAATGGCGCAGAGTTCAAGCTTTCGAGCCATGGTAAAAGCTTCGTTGAAAGTGCAGAATGTCTGAATCTGCAAGGTAGAAGAGATGTGCCTGGCACATGATCGAGAAAAGAGCTCGATGAGCTCAGGTTGAGGTAAAGAGAAAGAGAGCTGGTTAATCAAGCCTCTCCAACGGGTGACAAAATCGACTATTGATTCGTCGTCGAATTGCCTGATGGAGTAAAGGTCTGTGATTGAGACTTGTTTGGTGATGTTGATAGAAAAATGGTTGAGAAATAATTGGGCAAGTTGAATAAATGAAAAGATAGAATGTCTGGCAAGAGAGCTATACCAGTCAAGGGTAGGGCCAGCAAGGGACATAGGGAACGTATGTAAAAGTAACGCATCGTCATGGGCAATAAGATAGCAGGCATGTCTGAATGCCCGTAGATGTTGTTGTGGGTCCTCCTTACCCTGGAAGCAAGTGAATTTAGGAAGCTCCCATTGGTTAGGGTATGGTCGGATAGGGACAGAAGGATGAATGGGCTCGTTGCAAATTTGCTCATACGAGAGAGCATTGCGTGAACCAGAGATAGAGGTCTCGAGACTGGACATTTTATCCATCAGCATTTTAATGACGTCTGCTGACAGATTGGCGGATGGAGCACCCCCTAGGTTGTAGGGCACTTGAAAGAGGCTAGAGGAGGCATATGACGTAGTCGGTTGTACCAGTAAGGGGGCAACGTATGGATGACTAGTCGCAAGGACATAAGTGGAGGCCAAAAGTGGTTGAGTTATGAAGGTCGAGGGTATAAGTTGACTAGATACCACCAAGGGTGGTTGTGTGATGGCACTGGTAGAAGGATAGGTTGGCACTCCTGCATTCATGGGCGCAAGAGTGTGAGGGGTCGAGACAATCAAGTTCTGGTATGATGTAGAACTTGGTTGAATTGCTTGTGGTTGAGGGGGTAATGGAACCCCGATGGAGGTCGGTCCAAAAATGGATGAGGAGGCCAAACTTTGCATATTTGCCATGGTCGAGTAAACAGTTGAGGCAAAAGGCTGGGTAGCAGACGGTGTTAATGTCATCACTGCTTTACCCGAAAGTTCTCGCATTGGGTCTCTTGCGAGATAGTTTTGGAGGGCTGTGACGTTGAGGTCCAAGAATCTTTCAAAATCTTGATCCCCTTCAGGGATGATGGGAGTCTGAGTCGGGGTCGGTCCTGTAGGAGTTCTTTTAGTCTCCGAGTGGAACTCCATGATAGGATTGGTTAGGGATGAGAGAGCGTGGTCAAGAAGAGGGTCAGGTTCCAGAAACTGTGTGTTTTCAGTTTCAGAAACTCAGAATGAGGTTTTGGCATAAAAAGGGGTCGGGTTTTAAGTTGCTGTTTTGGAAAAAAGGACTGTGATAGTGACCGACGTCGGTTGAAAAACTGATGTCGGTAAGGGAAAATGGCTGACGTCGGTCAGATAACCGATGCCAGTGGAGGAAGGTTGCCAACGTCGATGGAAAAGCCGATACCGGTGACTGTGGTTTCCAGAAACTCAGAAAATTTTGAAGATTCTTGGAAAAAAAGGAAGAGAACGTCCTCACTAGCTCAAAAAACCAGATAAGAACAGAAAAATAGAGAGAGAGACAGACAGGCCCTAAGCGTTAAATCCTAAGAATCAAATTTTTAGAATCTTGTGGCTTATGTCTTAAAGTGATGTTTGGGGAGGTTGGCTGTTAGAAGGGTCCTAGAATAGGTAATCTAAAGATGGTTTCAGGTATGTTAAGGCGCTCAAAAGTCTATATTAGGTTTTGTACAGGCCTAGTGCTAAGGAGCAAGCTCCCCTCACTTCACGATTCCAGTGGTTAGCTGGTTTCATTTAGCCAAAATATACTTTCCCTATAGTTTAGACTCTGCTAGAGAACAGAGTTGGCTTTCCCCTTGGTGGTGAAATCCAAGTAGGATTGTCGGGATGGGTAAGGTATCCGTTGGGTGATGAAATCCCAATCGGGCCTTGTCTCAAGTGAGTTTTATGTTTAATTGAGTGCACGTGGTCTGGTTGTGTAACATCAAGTGATCTACGATTTATTCAATATGCGTTTTACTGATTACTAAGTGTGGACTAGAAAATGCAAGAAAGCAGGAAATGAAATGCAGTATATTTTAAAGCCCCAAATCGAAATGTTAAATTGGAATAAAAACAAGTTGGAGAAAGGGTTGAAGAAAATGATTTTTTTTACTAGTCTAAAGATGCAAGAAAAAGTAAGAACAAGTTCTTTTTATTTCCTGCTTATGATGTCTTTTTAGAAAAGAAGAAAGAGGTGAAGATTAAGAAGCCTAATGCACCTAAATGAACCAAGAAGAAAGGGAACCCAAGGAAAGCCCTAAAGGGGTCCCACCGGGCGTGCCAGAATGTTTCTATTCAAATTTCACTTTCTATATTCAAGAGAAGAATTAAGAAACTAAGAGATATGGTCAAGGCTTGTATGTACCTGGATATAGTCTGCGCACCGTAATCCAGACGCTGTGAGGACTCCTCTTTGGCTGTGGAGGAATGACACCTGCAAAGAAAAGAGACTTGGACAAAAGAAGGCGTTAGATGGATAGATGGTGGGTTGCCAAGCGAAAGCTTGATCCCAGAAGTATGAAGACTTCCTTAAGGGATATCAACCCACTAGTCAATAAAAAGAAGTGTCTGATAAATAGCAAAATGTTAAAAGACTGAAAGTGATAAAACATGGAAATGAAAAGGAAGCAAAAGCTTACCTGAGAGATGCTGTCGGACTGGTCACAGTCACCGGCATCGGTGGTCCTATCGGCGTCGATTGTTTAGGTCTGCCGACGTCGGTTGGGGAAGTAGCCGGGGTTGGTCGGGGCAATGGTCTTTGGACGAGGTCTGGTCAAATTTGTGGTCTGTGGACAGAGTCTGGTCAGGTCTGGTTTATGGACAAGGCCAAGGAAGGCTCTGGGTCTATTTGAGTGGTCTAAGACAAAGTTTTGGGCTTGGTTAAATAGTCTGGGATCTGGGTCTGAGAGTCTGGTTGAATGGGCAGAGTGTATGGTTCAACAGAGGACAGAGGCAATAGGGAGATGGAGAAGTAAAGATTCGGGTCTGGGAATAGTTTGGTCTGGGGGAGATAGTGCTGAATCTAATTCATAATACTTAGAAGCAAATGATTAGAAAACACAAAGAAAACACAAACAATATACATACCTGTGTCTTGTTGAAGGTGTGTTGCTGCTGATGATCCCCATACCTGTTGTTGATGTAGCCTGTGTGGAGGACCTGTTGCTGATGTAAAAGTCTGATGCTACACCTGAGGGAGAGAGTGAGAGGCTTCGCTGAGAGATTGGCAGAATGACGGAAGGTCCAAGACTCTAGATTCCAGATTCATGATTAGCTCCCGAGATTCAGAGTCTGATTAGAATTTGTGATTTTTGGTGATTAGACGTGTGATTACCCAGAAATTGTGATTAGCCAAGAAAGAGGTTAGACGCCGATTTAAGTAAACCAACATCGGCGATCCCGCCGGCATCAGCCGATAGTTGACCGATGTCGGCAGGTACAGAACACGTAAAAGGGCCAACAAGCCCGTTCTACATCCGCCAGGGGCATAATCAATGGAAGAATTATCGAAGGTTAAGATAAATATGCACGAGAGTTGGTTAGACGATTGGAAAGGAGTAAGAATAGGTCTTGGGTGAGTCATAAGGTGGGAAATAGTCCAAGGCGAGGTGTCCTAGGCGAGGTGTCATGGGTGATATGTCAAAGGAGGGGGGGTTAATTCAAAATAAGTTTATTATTTTAAATTAGTAATTAAATGGTTTAGGAATGGGTTAGGAATGGACCAAGGGGGGAATGAACAAGGTTTAGACACGATTTCGGTGTCTACAGTAAAATCACACTCCTAAATTAAAAAGGAAATTTGCTTAACACATTTTTTGTAAAAGAAAACACACTTTTCTTAGAAAGGAAATGACTTTAGAATAAGGAAATGCCTTTTAAACTGTGAATTTGTTTTGATGTTTTTATGAATAAATGCAAACATTAACAAGATTCTAATTAGTTATAACAAAGAGTTAATAGAACATAACATAAGTACCATACACAATTCCTAGTTCCAAGGAGAGTGGGCCCTTTCTCCTCTCAGACTCAGGAACAAAGATTAATCAATGCTGGAAACTAAAGTGATAATTCATAAAACTGAAATGATTACAATCTGGCTAAAACCTATAATATGCTTGTATGTATCTTTCCTCTATTCTTTAATAATTTTCAATGACAAAAGTTTTACCTTTTATACTAATACAATAAACTCAAAATAGGATGCAAAGAAATAGGATTCCTTAGTTGATCCACTCATCCAAAGATAGGAGATTGGATTTCCAAGAGATCCAATTATTTTGATGAAATAAATATACTATCCTATAATAGTCTTAAGATCCAAATATATAAAACTTTATCAACAGAAAATACTATAAAATAGTAGGTGGGTATTTTCCTCATTTGACTCCATCTATAATTATTCTCTCTCATCTTATCTAGCTGTCAGCTTCCCTATTTGTAGCTTTATCTTTACAGAATCCATGAAATTGACCTTGTAGAGTTGGTAGGAACGAGCCTGCAGAATCCATAGAAATAAGCCTATGGAGTCCATAGAAACAAGCCTATAGAGTCCATAGAAACAAGCATGTGAAGTCTATAGAAACAAGCCTACAAAGTTCGTATAAACAAGCCTACAGAGTCCGTAGAAACAAGCCTGTGGAGTCCGTAGTTCTGTTGGATGGAGACCAAAATTAAACTTTCACTATACATCACCTGTGTCTTCTTCCTAAGCATTATTCACAACAAAAATCACTAAAACATGCTATGTATTAGACATTAATGACAAAGTAAAGGTTTAGTCTTTGGTTCAATATAAACAAGACAAATATCTACTTTCCATGTAATAGCTATCTAACAATCTATGATTTGCATAAGATAATATCCTTAGAGAGATGAATTGAGGGAAATAACATGTCAATAATGAGCCGTATTCTAAACTCATCAATGAATATCTAACAAAGGTTTTTCATATGAAGATTAAGATCAGAAGACCTAATCAAGCCATGAAGAGGACTAGTTGAGTGAAGAAGGCAAGAGGCTATTTTGAGAGGGATATAAGTGAGTAAAGAGCTGAAGGAGAATATCATCATGTATTATGTGAGAATCAAGGATTTCTAAAGGTGATCTATTTATCATCATGATAAATGCAACCTAGCTAAGCTAGAATCAAGTTTTGGAAGCCTACAAATGATTGGGAATAAGGAAAAATTTTCTAGAAGGGTCATTGGAACATGCAAGAGGGACCTATGGGTTAGGTGTCACAAGCCACACTCAAGCTACCAATTTTCATAATTTATATGACTAAAAATAATAATGGCCATGTAACAAACCCTGTGAGACATTCTTGGATAATTTGATCAAATGCATGTTATTCTTCTTTACTAAAATCATACCCAAAATTAAGTTTTACATTGGTGTGTTGAATCATCTAGGGGGTTAGTGCCCCTTGCAAGTGGGTGCTTGTTAAAAGCCTAGCTAAGTTAGTGTTGAGCTAGTTGGGGTTGGTGCTCCATGTAAAGTGGGTGCTTCACTAAAGATTTATGTTTGTCTTATAGGATGATATTCCATTATCTTCATTAGTAGGTTTTATTCCCCTTGAGAGTTTCCCATGTATATGATGTGTTCATGTGTTTCGTGCTTTTAAGTTTTAGTGTTTATGTTTGCCTAGATGAACATGCTTGTCAGAATGGTTCATATATGATTAAGTGGAATTGAATGATTTTTTTTTAATATTGATTCACCCCCACCCTCTCATTCATCTTGTTTCTAACAACATCCACCAAGCATCAAAATCTCTAACATCTCTACAAAATATCAAACAACAGAGGATGTATTATATCTCGATGTCATAATAAAAAAATACTTTCTTAAATATTCTCAAAAATTATATAAATTAACTAATTCATCAACTTATATGATCTTGTTTTCTTATTCTTCTACATAATTGGCCTATTTAATACTAAATCGGCCCTATCACAGTCTTGTCATACTGCATCGTCTCACTACTACATAGTCAGCCCATTATTTCTAATATTATCAACCTCTTTAATACTAAATCAACCCTTTTCTAGATTTAACATAATATATCGACCCTCTAGTACATAGTTATCCTCATTTAACAAACCATATCAGCCACATAGTATGAATTGTAACAGTTAAAGAGTATGTTAGCCATCTTGTTGTTTCCAATTAGATCGGCCCACTACTATGCAGTCAGCCATCTCCAATGATACTATATCAGTCCACTGCTATGCAGTCCACCACTAATTTTCTCTCACCTTTAAAATTGAGAAGATAAGGCTGACTCTATTCTTAGTTTGTAATGACTTTTTGACCATTTACCATAAATGCCTTAGGCATTTATTGGTTTGATCTTTTCCTACCTACTACACCATTCTACCCTTACTCTACCTAAAAATTTCCTAGGGTCAATTTTGGTGTCTAGATTTTACCTACCATATAATTCTTTATATTTAGATTAATTTAATTAAAATCTCTCTAAAATTTGAAATTAAATTTTTCTTACTTGTATTGCACCTGTTGTAGTTGCTATGTGTCCTCTACATCATAGTTGTCGCCTCCTCACCATGGTTGCTCTATAGGCTCAAACTAGGTCTCTTAGAGTACTATTTTTTCATAATAATAAAATAAAAAATGAAATAATTTTCACCCTATTTATATTTACTATTCAAAATTATTTACATGTCAATTATTTAGCATTAGATTATGTTTTTTAACAATATCTTTGTTTCTACTAGCTTTTTTTTCTAATTATAAGATGTTCTATAATCCTGACATTATATAGAATCGTTTCACATATTACATGTATATTTTACAAAAAAAATGATTTTTTCTCTAATTTTTATAGGTTCACTTAATGTTTCCTATATTGGACACCTTCACATTTCTTTCACTTCATTCCTTATCTAAAATACTAAGGTAAGTAGAGTTATGCATTTTTCAATTCTATCCTTTCATTTATCCTATTCACTCCTTAATATAATTTATTTAGCTTTAACATTATGCATTACTATGTTGTTTTCCTAAATCACCATCCCATGTTATACCTATGTGACACATGATGAGTTCCAAGTGGGACATATGTATACACAATATTTTCAAATTTTATCAATTATTGATGTTTTCTCTTAAAGGAACCCATTGAGTCTCAATATCTCTAAGTTTACACCTTAAAAGGTGTACTAGGAAAGGGGTGGGCAGACCATTAGTGCTTTACAATATTTTTGTACCTTATACCACCACTTGCAATCTACACAACCATATTCTATACACTTTCTTAAGCTTTGACACATCATTTACACACTCTTCCAAGCAATTCACTACCTTATTTAACCCTCACCTAAGCCAAAACCCCATTTTTAAATTTACCAAATAATGTTGGCCTAAGCTGACCCTGTATTCAAATTTATATTAGCATTTTAAGGGTCTAGTTTGGCCTTGGCCAACCCAGACTGGGACCTAACTTGATTTTATCAATTAGTGATACAAGGTCAAATTGGGCGGACCCTATCGGCTAAACTTTTAAAAAAGTTTAGGGTTAGATTAAGATATATATACACATTTATTTTACTATTTATTAGGAAGAGAAGAAGAAGAATATTATATTGTGCATCCACTAATGCACCATTCTACTTGAGGAGAATTGCTTAGGGTTCCAATACTACACTTGGAGATATGAATCTTATCTTTTGAAAACTTGGGATTCACTAAAAGGTCCTTGGTTAAATTTTAGTCCATTTTCCATCCTTATATTATTAAACATACATAACAACCTCTTGTGAATCACCTTGGCTAAGGGAGAGATTAAGTCTCAATAGTTTGTTTTCAAAGTAAGTATTCCTAACTTTGTTCCTCCTTTGTTAAAGTAGATAGATTTGCATTTGTACTTATCTCCCATGCATTATAATTTTTCATACATTAGATTAAGTGTTGGAGAGTTATCAATGATGTCATGATGATTTCATACAAGTGTTCTGATGAGTGGATGAAGTGCTTTGATAGCCTAAATGATAATGACAAAGTGTGCAATGTGTTTATCATAGTATGCTTGAAGTTGGCTTGGTTGATTTTTAGTTTTGGCATGATTAGAGATGTTTAAGGATGAGTATGGAGTATTAAAAATGTGAAATAAGTCCATAATATGTTTTCTAGGCTTTGATTGATTATGTGCATGAGTGAAATTCACCTAGTTCATCATTGTTCTCATCATGACATTTTGGGTCTAATGGCAAAAAATCTGAGTAGGCAATTTGATGACATCACCATTACTATGTGTGGATGAGTCAATGGGAGTTGGTCATATGATTGTGATCACATTAGTCCCTATTTTTTATGTGTTAAGTATCAATTCATTCACCTAATCGTAGTCAAATATATGTGAGTGCAAATTTAGGCTCTCAAGCATTTTGACAATGTTTTCTATGTTCAAATAGAGCCAAGTAAACGTGTTGATGATGTCAACATTTACACGCATGGAGGTTTCAAGAATAAATGGTCACATGGGTTTGTTCAATATTTTTCCAAGTTATTATATGCTAAATTCTAGTTCATGCACCTAAACACGATAAAATATATGCAAGTGCAAAGTTGGGCTCCCAGACATTTTGACAGTGTTTTCCCATACTTGGCCAAATTTGTAATATGGCAAGAAGAGCTAAGTAAGTATTTTGATGGTAGAATATCTCACACATATGGACATTTCAAAACAAGATGTCATATTGGTTTATTTAGTTTTGAGCCTAATTTATTTTTGCTAATTTTTAGGTCAAGTGTTGAAGCACGACAAAAGATATGCATGTTCAAAGTTGGCCTTCCAAATAAGTTTTTTGACATAGTTAGCTCTATGGCATAAAAATCTAAGTGAGCATTTTAATGTAATTATATCTCACACAAGTGAGGGTTATAGGATTATTTTTTCACATGGTTGGATTATTCTATTTGAGTTATCATATGGTCCAAATTTGAGAGCATGCAAGTGAGTGAGGTAAAAGTTATTGAGGTTCAAAGTTGGCTTCTCAGACAGATTGCAATGGTCCCCATACTTAGTCTATTTTGCATGAGTTAAAAGTCAGGACTAAATGAAGATCTAATGGTTTATAGGCAATCATACAGTTTTGATCTAATGGTGCATGTTGAGCAAGATGGTAAGAAGTGTACGATGTTTAATAGCTAAAGTGCTCAGAAGGCACACAAAAGTGTAAAGTGTCATGATCACGGGGGTTCTAAGCAAGATCGAATGGTGAGCGTAATAAGATAAAGACCTAATTGATCCACAAAAATTGATGGAGTCTATTGGGTCAAAGTTTTTAGATTACATGAGATGAGGTCAACTATTAGATGTTTAACTGTGACCATTTACATTTTAAAAAATTGAATTTAATAAAGGGAAAAATCAGTATGTGGTTTTTGGACCATATATTTTGATCAAGGATGAATTTTCTCATGGTTTAAAAATAGAAGTGGTAGAAGACTCCAAGGCACATCTGGAAAGATGGATTTGAAGATCTGAAAGTGTGTATAGACAAATATTTTAATCTCTAAAGTTGACTGTGTGTTCATGCATGTTCTACAAGTAACCTAAAGAAGGGTAATTGAGCTCATTTTGATGTTGTTTAAATATCTCTTGATGAATTAGTTATTAAGGAGTGCTTTAAAATCCATAAGGATGCTCTATGTGCATTATGAAGGTTTGATCAATCATATCCAATATAAATAAAGGTTTTGAAGTCAACTATGTTTTCATTCATAATGACTATGTGTACAGAGAAGTATTTGAGCTATGTGTGCTTAAGATAAAGGGTACTATGATGGTTGTTAGAACTTAAAGAGGACCTATATATCATGTAGAATGGGTCCATGCTTTTTTAAAATGTTTCTATGTTCTTTATTTACTCAGAAAAGTGTCAAAGATTTGAATGGATCTCCATAGGACCTAAAAGTGACTTAGGCCTCTTTAAAAGTGTGTTGTGTTTAAGTGTGACCCATTTAAGATGCCTTAAGGGTGAAGGCATGTATTATGGCTGACAAAGAAAATATTTTGAACTTTATGATTCATGAGTGCTCTATATATAGTGAAACCAAATGCGATGGTTTCTAGGAGTGTGGAAGATTTGTGAGAGAGACTTGTGCAAAGTGGATGTGAGAGTTGTGAAGCGAAGGAGAGGTAGAGTGCCCAGTTGGATGAGTTGACAATAAAGGTAGATTGATGACTATGTGTATAACCTATAGTTCATATTTATAATGTCATAAAAATTCTCTTACAGATTGAGGATACATGGAGAGTTCTAAGTGCACATATGAGGTATGTTTAAGATAGAGAGGAAGTTTGTATAGGGGTTAGATAAATAGAGATCCATCATAAGGTGTTGAATACATCATTTCTAAGGTGGAGGTGTTTAAAGGAAGGTCTAAAGGACTTGTTCTTCCTTAGGGGTAGTTGTTTCTTATGAAATAAGTTTTTCACTAAATACCTTTGGTTAGGAGGACATGATCAAGGTTTTCTAGTTTAAAGGAGTTAACTAGTCTCTTGTTTGTAATTTCTTATAGGATAGTAGTCCATATGTTGCAGGCTTGAGAGTGGGTTTTATTCCCCATGAGTGTTTCCCATAGGAACTATGTGTCATGTGTTTGATCTTGTGTATACATTGAATGAATGAGCTCTCTTATTAATGTTTCTTGATCAAGTTAATATATGCAGATTGTTTAATAGTTTGAAAAGACTGTAATTATAATTGAAGTATCTAGGCTCATTGATTCACCCCCACCCCTCTCAATGATTATTCCTCTAACATTAAGTATAGATCTTATATTCATGTTTAATTTTTATGTTTAGTACCCCCATTTTGTGCCACAAGCTTTGGTGAGCATTAGGTTAGATTTTAATTTACATTGAATTTACTTAGCGAATATAGAAAACATAGGATTTAACTAGGGTTAACACATGGTGTTGCTTGACTAGAGGCTTTGGAACCCTCTCTAGTGATTTTATTATGGTAAGAGACACCTTGGGTAGGTCTAGTAGATCCATCTTGGCCATGACCCCAAATGTCTAAATATATCAACAAGAGGAAGTGTAAGTGTGATTTATCTTCTTTGATCTAGGATTAATTTGTAGGTCAGCTATATTTTCTCTTGTATACACAACTCACCTAAATTAGTGAGCATTTTTTATGGAGATATATCTCCTATTTTAGAGGAGAAAATTCATTTATAAAAAAATTATAAGTTATTGAATTAAGATAATGAATTGATAATTGATTGATTGATTGATTGGCACATCTATGTTTGAGCTTCAATTCTCCCACAATGGAATTCTATAACTTCATTTAGTCTCAGAGTAGGTTCACTAAACCTTTCTAAAAATTCAAGTCTTGGTTATAATAAGGGTTTGTAGTGTAGAACATGTGAATTACCATTTCATTCAACATGACTTTCATTTTGTATGTTAACATTTTTGCAGTGCAAACCACCACAAACTTTGTTGTTATTCATTTATTGATAAATTAGTTTTGTGTGCATATATATAAGAAAAATCATAGATTTCCCATACTATTTGTAGATTTAGTTTTTAGGGTTTGATTTTTTGCATTTTAGATTTGAGTTTTATAGATATGAGTTTGATTTATAGTTTGACCATATGGGTTTGAAATATCTTTGTGCGTGGTTTGCATTGGTGGCTTGACCTAGAACATTACATCAAAAGCTTCATTTTGTATTAGGTTTTAGCTTGACTTGGATCTACATCAAAAAAAAAAAATTCATTAGAAGGCACTCAATTTTTTGCACAAATCCTTAATTAGATTGGTTCACCATCTACCCCACATCAGAAATAACTTACTCTAACTACACCATAGGTAGATTGACCTAATAGACCCTGAGATCTCAACTTGATCCATGTGAGTTCTTTGGAATTTGGGTTGTATTTTTTACTTTATTGCACTATGTTTGATGAAAAATCGATGTCTCACTCGAATGCATCAATATAGAACTCACCAAACTTCTCTCTTTAAATGACATTTGCATCATATCATGTTAAACATTGAATTTGTCAGTAAAGGCACTGCATACATCAACTTGGTTGTATTGTTTAAAGTCTTTGCATACCACATCCAACTTGATAGACTCCATCCGCCACCTTGGCTTGATTGTGGTATGTTCCTCTCCAAAATACCTTTGTTTCACCACATCTCCCACCATTTTATATCAAATTACCTCACATCTCTAGTCGATCTTGATTCTTATGTCATCTCCATCAAAGCCCATGGTTTTGACATGTGATAAAAGTTTATCATTAGTTAATATGAACCCCATCATAGTTTTTAGTTTTTAATGTTTAATATATAGTTTAATTATTGTTTGGATTTTAAAGGCATTTAATATTTTATGTTAATTTATCTAAAGTCTTTAGTATGTTAATAATGTTTAGTATCTAATCTTTTAGTTTTTCATCAATTTTTTGTTTTGTCTTTTATAAAGGTTCATTAAATATTATGTGTCTAGTGTCAAATTTCATAAGTGGTATCCCCACATTTATAATGCATTGATTTATGTGTCAAAGTAGTCTTTAGAATAGTTGAGATTGTTTATCAATATCAAATAAGTGGTTATATACCACATCGCAAATTATGTCAATAAGTCCATGTTAATAATTTTTGTATCACTTCAATATTGTCAATTTTTATTTATTGTCTATTTATCAAAAAAAATTAAATAAGTCTATAAAGTAAGTTATCAATAAAGCATGTACATCAATCTTCAATATAATAATCTCTTTTTTTTGTCAATGGATGTGTTATCTATAGAAATTGATATCCATCATGTTTTGCTTTGTGGGGGGATTCATATTCACCCATGTGAGCACTAAGGGGTGGAATGTTAGGAATTAGTGCTCCATTAGAATATTTATGTGAGTAAATATATCATATTAGTAAAATAATAATGAGTGTGAATGAGTGTTGAGAAATAACTCATATTAGTTATACATGAGTGGTGAGTTGTTTAAACAACTCACCTGAATTAACGAGAGTTATTTGTGGAGATAGAATAGGTCTCATATTCTATAGGATAAAATTCATGTATTAAAAGGCTATAAGCTATTGAATAAAGATAATGAATTGATGATCGACTAATTGACACATGTGTGTTCAAGATTCGACTCTCCCACAATGGGGTTCTATAAAGTTTATGGCCAATTGACCAACATCGAACTAGTTTGATATTAGTTTAACCACTATCACACTGGGTTGATAGTGGTCATGTTAGTTGTGGGTCCTTTTAGCCACTTTTTTTAACTTTTCATGTTTTATTATACCTTGATTTTCAACTTCCCCACTTCCATAATTTTGGCTTGCATGTTAATAAGGTCTTAATTTGAATTCAATAATTTTATATATACATTAGCATGTTAAGGAATTTATCATCAAGTAGAATCAAGTATCACAAAGATATTTCACATCATCAAGGTTGATCTATCCTCACACACTTTACTTTGTACTACATTTTTCATTTATTGAAATGTTTTAGCTGCCTACTTATATTAAGAGAAGGACTATTGAAAGAACATATATGATTGACTAATTTCTTGCATATCATGCATATGTATACAGGTTGGGATATTTATTTTTGGAATGCATAAGTGTTGTTTTCCAAACTATCTAAGAGCAAGGGTCTAACTGAGGCATTCCTCTCCTACCTACCCCATATTATATGCTCTTGTAAGGTATCTTCGATTAAAATAAGGGTTGAAGCAAGGGGAAAGAGTTTTGTAAGTTTCATGAATCAGATTGAAAAACTAAAACATATTTCTATAATTTAGGTGTTAATAAATACATCTATAAAGTTTTAGACTAATTTGAGATAGTCTACTAATATCAAACCAAACTTCCAGTATTGAATCTACTACTTATTCAAACTAGTTTGATGGTGATCACTTTATGTGTGTAATCAGATCTCTATAATTTTATAGGTTGATTTTTGTAATTCTTCTATACCAAAAATTTATCGCTTTTAGTTATTGCCAATACACAAGTAATTCAAAAACCAAAGATTTATCTACAAACCTTGTTTCTCCCATTTCTAGCATCTTAATCTCAGTTTCGATACATTTCATATCTTTATTTACTTTTATTTAGCTATATTTAGATTATATTTGATATTGACCCCCCTCCCCCCACCTAATTATGGTTTATTATAGTGTGTTTAACCTAAACCCACTTTACCATAAAACATTCTAGTGAACCCATGCTCCCTTATACTGATTAGAGTTAGATTTGCATATTGGATCTAATCTAGTTTAGAGTTTTCTACATTATTGCATTATTCCCTTATCATATTAGGGTTATCCTTTGCATGTGCCTATTGTATTAGCATTAGTTTGTATGCTCTCTTTCCCTATAGGATTAGCTCTTGCTAGTATAGATCTAGCTTATCTAAGGTTATGCTTATTTGCTTTTAAAATATTTATCCTAGCTCCTTGTATGTTTTATATGTTTTCATCTTGTGCCACTAAATAATATTAGATATAAGTCTCTTATCAAGTGAAGTGGAAGATTAAATTATATGATGGTTGATTTTGTTGAGCTTCCTTTGACTTATACTCAAGTAAATTTGAAAAAAAGAATGTAAATTGTTAATGAGGTTGATGTTCCTTTCATTGATACATGTGAATGAAAATTTAGGTGATATAAATGATATAGATGACTTGAATGATAATGATATGAATGTAAATGATCTGAATGATGAAAATGCCAATGTTTTGAATGCTAGTGATACAAATGATAATAGTGCTAGTGGATATTATAATATTAAACATTTTAAAGTAGACAAAGACAGAGTAGACAGACTTATTATATTTAAACAATATATTAGATAAATAATGGTGCTAGTGGATATTAGAATATTAAACATTTTAAAGTAGACAAAGAAAGAGTAGACAGACTTATTATATTTAAACAATATATTAGATAACACCCTGATGAAATGAGTGCAAATTAGGTATGTTAAAATATGCACAAATAAAAACTCTATCTAAAAAATATATACATGAGGAAGTACCCATTGCAACTAATAATGAATCTTTGAATGCTTGTAATATTCTACCTTCAAGATGTTCCTCTATCATACCAACCAGTTTGCCTAATGATTAAATTTCTTATCCTTTGGTTAATATTATTGTTTTTTCTGCTCAAATTCCATGACTTTGCCTTCTCAGATTGGTCTTAGTGCTTATTTTGTTGCTCCTCAAGTAATAACTTTAGACGGTAACTTCTTAACTCAATTTTCAATTAACATTAGCCAAAAGGCCACATTTTCATAGCTAGATCAACTTAAATAAAGACCTAATGAGGATGTCTATGAATATATGCTTAAGTTAATAATAATGATTGTGAATTTGACTCACCAATTATCAGATACCAAATTGCAAACTATATTCTCTCAAGTTTACTTTAACCCATCAAGGATAAAGTGGTTTTCCACTCATATCAATCTTTCGATGAATTTTTCCATGTAGTTAGAAACAATGAGATCAATATTTTATAGGAAAAAATGTTTAAATATGGGATTAATGCCCCTACCTCTAGTGGAGCTAAATATCAAGGTAAATCAACATTTAAAGCTATGGTTAATGATAGTACTTTTCAACCTAAGAATGAGATTAAGAATGCAATCAATGTGATAGATCAACCACCTAATAGGCTTGTCCTTTTGAAACAAATGGAGTGAAGGCAATTTAAATGGTTATTTGAAAGTCCTAAAATGGTGTTGATGTTATTATTGAGTATTAGATGCATATATAGGGTATACATATGATTATATATTCATAGTTACTTGGGGGTAGTCTCATGCTTACATCAAAGGCATGTACTTGCCAATTTTGAGGGAATCTTTATTTGTGCTTCAGATTATATAATTATTTATTTCCATATCATAATGAGCTTTGTACATGATTATACATATCCCTAGTTACCATATATATTGCATGCTTTAATTTAGTGTTGCTTTATGCTTAACATTAGCTATAGATTTCTTCACATTACTTGTTATATTGTGTGGTCATCTTGTTTGCTCTTTGATTGATATGATTATTTGTGCTTGTGCATGTGTGTGTTGCTTGACATGTTTATCTTATTTTTATTATAGATTATTCTCTAGTTGTATACTTTATCACTTTTTTATGATTGATTGCTCATTTTATATTGATTATGTTTGCTTCACTTGCTTGCTTTGGTTGTTGTATGTTTGTTACATAATTGGGCATGCTTACATTGTTTGAATTGAATACTTTACATGACATTGCTTGATTTGTCTAGTCCATGTATACAACTTATTTTATATACTTTGAGTGTCATATAGTTGATCCATGCTTGGTATGTTTATCTTGCTTATTTTGTACATTCTTTGCTACTATGATTAATGACATGATCTATATTGTGTATTATATTATTAGAGTTGTTATATGTTTATTTTCTACCTTTCAATGGTTTATACCATGCATTTATTGGGGAATAATATAGTCCTATATCATTGGTTATATGTTGCTTATATTGAGGCATGATATTGTCATATGTCTCATCCTGTACACATTAGGGCATATAATTGTTTGTGTCTTTATTTATATATTTTTTCCATATTGGGGAATACCATTACATTGGGGCATATTTCTTGCATCCTCTTAGCTTACCCCTACCAATGTAGGGGAAACTTACACTACCTTTTCTTATATAGTTTTGACACTCAATGGTCTTACTCATTTTAGTTA
Source organism: Torreya grandis (assembly GCA_037957365.1). Lineage (NCBI taxonomy): Eukaryota > Viridiplantae > Streptophyta > Pinopsida > Cupressales > Taxaceae > Torreya > Torreya grandis. Next base: position 526,270 of record JARHVA010000195.1, read on the forward strand.
TACACATGATTTAATGATGATATATTTACATTTAGACGTGATAAAAATACTTTACATGATTACATCAGCTTATGATTTTATATATTTTACACAAGGTATGATAATCACTTTATTTTGAGATTAGTGATATGCAGGTTATCCCATATCTCAAAAGGGAAGAATATGATTCAATTATTCTACCTTCATATGCATGATGATACACTAAATATACTTTTCCCATATAGTTGGATCCCATCAACATGACACACTATGGATATTTTCCCCCACATAGTTGGAGGTGCATACCAAAGAGTTATAATATATTTGCTTCTTCAGTTGGGAAGCTCATAACAAAGAGTTATAAGGAAAATTATGCAGATCAAAGAGCATCAAGTCATCACCTTCCACATTCATAGATTCTATAGAGATGATGACATGGTTCACATACAACAAGGTGTACTCATCCCCACCCTTTTTATTTTACTTACTTATTTCATAAGTTATTACACACACATACATATATTTATGTTTGCTTTCAGATACTTTAGAGCATTGGAAATAGGATCATTGATGCTCATTCATGGATAGTTAGTGGTAGTCATGACATTTATGCAAATAGTGAGGAAACAAAGTTTTTATGGTTTACAGGTCAAAAGTGTTAAGACTTTGTGATGATGTAACCTCTCTCCTTTTATATTTTAGATCATTATCATATCCAATATTAACTTCAAGCATAACTTATAGGCTTCAGCTGCATTTTTGTCATCAAGCCTTTACACCCTTGTGGGTGCACTTATTTGTTTTACTTTAATGTATATGGAGCATTATGTAGATAATTAATCTCAGTATGTGCCTATGATTTGTTATGTTATTAGTATGTTTATGTGTAATTATATTATTGGTTCATATTGGTCTCTTATTAACATATTTTCTTTTGTGTTGGGCCTCATATAACCTTCCCTTGCCCTTGCAACTTTACTTCTAGTCATATAGGGTCAATAAACATGTTATTATTCAATCCAAAATACTTGATAGCCTAAATCAATTATTTATTTGCCTCAGGATGCTCACAAATTCTCCTACAATCTTTAGACATTTATTTTTAGGGTTTATGGTCAATTAATCATTATCAAATTGGTTTGATTATGGTCATGTCAATTGTGGGTCTTTTTGGCCCCTTTCCTCAATTTTGCGTGCTTTTGGTACCTTGATTATTGGATTTTTTATTTCTACAATGTCAACTTGCACACTAACAAGATATTAATTTTAATTTAATAAGTTTGTGTGTGTGTGTTTGCGCGCGCACACACTTGCTCTCTAGCATCATCATCTAGTAGAACCAAGTATGATAAATAGATATCGCATCATCACGATTGATCTATCCTTGCACAATATTCTTTTTATTGTTCTATGTATTTAAGTGTTACAATTACATACTTGTATCAAGAGAAACACTAGTGGAATATCATATAAAATAAACTACATATTTTCATCTCATACATATGGATAAGGGATGGGATCTTCATACACGTCAAATTTCTTATTGAAGTGCACAAGTGTTGATTTCCAAATTATCTTATACTAGGGGTTTGACTAAGGTAATTCCCTCATAAATACCCTAATTTTTTATGTTCTTGCAAGGTTTCTTATAGTGGATTAGGGGATGGATCAAGGAGTAGGAAGTTTGAAAGTTTCACTCATCAAATCAACAAATTGAGAGAGGTTTTTAGAAAGAATGTATTGATGAAGACATTTGTAAAGTTTTAGACTAATATAACATCATCTCTGAATATCAAACTGGCCTTCTAATGTCGAATTAATTCAATACTAGTCTTAGAATTATTGAACTACTTCAAAATATACCTTTACCTCCGGTTGAGCACTTAAAATGAAAATGACAAATTAGTGATGCGATAATCTTGTTGGTTGCTTTTTTTGTATAACTTTCATACATCATAGGACATACTTATTAGACCTAGGTGTAGGGTATTGGGTCCTCTTCTCTAATTAATAATGAATATTCTTATTTTATGATTTTATAATTCTTATATATTGATAAATAATTCAAAATAACAATAAGCATTTATTAGTTGTACACTTGAATTGGCTAAATGAGGAAGAACTCAATCTCTTAAAATAAAGGTGTCAAGTTCAAATTTTGCATGAGGTAGGATATATATGCCTTGATGGTCTCATATAATCTAATGAAGAGGTCCCATGCTGAGGGCTACCACTTCTATAATTTTATTTACAGTAGTCCCATGCACCATCAAAAGTTTAAAAAACGTTAAAAAAATCTACCCCTTAAAATAAGGAAGAACTAATGTTTAGGAATAAGCTTTTGGGGAATGGGAAAGAAATATGGTGCTAACATTTGCATCGTTGATCATGGATAAAAAATATTCTTCTCTCTAAAAAATCATGTTGTAAAGTTTGTTTGAAATAATAATTTGAAGTTGTATCCATTTGGCCTCCAACCTTTGCATTATTTTTATCTCAATACTTGGGTCTAATTGGTATTAGAGCCACTACAACATAAGTTTCTGATGAAAGTCACCATTTGAGTATACTATTACCTTGAATTTATTGTATCTCGTGCTTCAAAAAAAATTCTATTATCTTTATCTTTTTTAAAATATTACATTGCTCTTATTAGGGTATTCCTAGTAATTCTTGTAGTCCTAGTTAATGGTAGAATTCCAAAAACTAAGCAGTACCACTCTAGGGTACCAAATCCTGAACAAAGTTAAAACCAAGGGATATTATGAATTACCTCCTATAGAAGTTGGAGAAGGCATATTTGAATTAGATATTAGTTTACTTGAAATTAAAGTCACAAATCAAGCTATTTCATGTATGGTTACATACTACAAACCCCCTTCTATTAAACCCACCCAAGTCTATAAACAATCTGCTTTGAAAGGAGAATCTATTTTTGGCAAGCTTAAGTATAAATCTACATTCAAGACTTTTATCAAGCCAAGAATTAAGGATGTAGAATTAGCTATTGAATATAAGCCAATAAAAAGTTACCAAACTCATTTACTTCCTCTGATTACCCAGTCTGAGATCGACTATATCCATAGTCATCTAGATGTACAATTCATACACTCTGGATTAATTAGAATTAGTAAAAAACCTCTGGTCCTTGATAATATCAAATTAGTGTCATATGTATCCTTGTGTGATAAATAATATTTTGAATTTAAACATGTTTGTTAATTGTCTACTATTGTTATACTTAATGAAGGTATTGCTAGTTATGAGTTATATCCTAACATGTTTGCTAGTTCTTGTGACAAGGGATGTACAGAAGTTAAGCTTGGATCCTTAGATTTTTGGGGTCTATGCTCATCTATATATGGTCTTAAATTATTTGGTCCTTTCTAGTATGTCTTTGTTAATATCACTATGTTATATATTCCATGATTAATAATAGTAATCCTAAAATTCTAGAATATATTCCTTATGCCAAAAGACTTAATGGTATTGTCCAAATCAAAAAGGGTCATATAGACTCTATAGAAATTATGGATTCATGAAAACTAGACTAGTTGAAGCATGTAGCTCCTAAAATGCATAATAAAGATAAAGAGATCCAACAGGTAGATGGAAATCAAATCAACATACTTCTGAGATCATTCTCTGCAAAATATCCTTATGTTTCTCTTAGATTCAACGCATACAGTCATTCTGAAAGATCTAGTAGAAACCATAGAAGAGCAAATTTGGTTGTCAAATTAGAAGAAGAACAAGTAAATGATGGTCCATATCCATTCCATCTCATCACCATGTCTACTCTTTCTAGAGAAGGAACTCTATATTTTTATAAGGAAAACAATATAACATTGTATAAGGGTGGAAGATGGCCACCTCACAAAGGCCATTATAAGCAAGTATAAGGTGAGATAGCCTATTTTTCTGCTACTTAACCAACCTACTTCTTCTTCTAAAAAAGATCCCTCTTCTTATTTCAAGCAAAGAAATTACCTTGCTAGATATAATGCCCATTATTAAGAGAAATTTGATGACCTTTGTCATGACGTTTGAATCATAAGACAATCCTTAGATCAAGTCACTATCTTAGGGAATTATGTTAATGAAATTAAAAAGTCTACTAATTATCTCCATTCAATTAATGAAACTGTGCAACATATCAAAAAGATCAATGATGAAACAAATATTGTTGTTCAATAGTCATTAAATAATGTATTAATCTCAACATCATTGGAGATCAGTTGACTACAGTTGATAGTAAATTGCATAAACTAGAAAATAGTCTTGATTGGCAAGAAGAAATAGAAAAGAATAAGGAAGTTAGAAGAGAATCGAAGAATTTGGGAACTTCTACCAGTACTGATCGATCTATATTGTCATTAGATTTTACTCCAAATTTTATTCCAGATACCTCTAAAAAGGAAGAAAAATTCAAATCAAAGGTGTTGTCATTAACCATGATGATTAGATCCCAAATCCCTATTAATCCTTAGTTTCTCAATATAGATGATCTGTTAAATCCTTTTATTCAAATTACTACATGTTGCAATACCATGCAAGCCTTAGGTATTGTTGCAAACCTAAATGCCCATAGTAATGCAATTTTTACTACTAAATATTCTTGGGGTGTTGTATTAAAATGGTGGAATGGCTTAGGTCCAAATCTACAAGAAACTAGGATTTTAACACAACAACCACCTATGTAGTCATTGTTTCAAGTTATTACTAATGAATTTATTCCTCCTCAAGGGAATACATAACTGGAAAGTCATAAATGGTTAGCCAAAAGAAACTCTGTGATTTGGCTCAATTTGAAGAATATGTTGTTCAGTATAGAAAACTTGCATATGAGGTAAAAACTCAAAATGTTGATCTTACTAAGATGTAATTCCTAAATTCTCTTCCATACAATTTAGTCGAGTGTGTTACTGCCTATATGGATCTTAAAGGCCTCAATTTATCTACAATGACACTCACTGATGTCATTTATTTTTACCAACAATAGATTATGCAGTTCATTACCCAAGCTTGTGCTACCCAAAATTTGAACAAGCATCAATCCTCTAATGCTATTAAGAAGTTCCTTGAGACATATCCATTTGGTTTCAAACCATTTATTCTTAAGCAAAAATGCCAACACCTTACATATAGATATCATTTTTTACCAAAATGTCACACTCTTACTCCATGCCATAAGTATCTTAATCGTCATAGATTTCCTTGACCTCCTTCAAAAATGGTTTGTTGTTATATCTATTACCAGCCTGGTCATATTGCTCCATAATGTTCTTTCAAAAATAAATTGATTAATGTTGTTTATTCCACTAACATATTAGGGTGGTGGGATATGGTTGAAGAGAATGAAGATTTATATCAACAAAAAGATATATTTGAGCCAGTACTTGAAGAAGTTGAAGACCACAATGAGAATGATGATCTCTCTAATGATGAAGATGAACTTGAATAGTTGGTCAATGATCTTGATGAATAACTAACGACTATGATGCAAATACCATTGAAGGATCCAAGAAAAAGTAGTTCATGATCTCCCAAACAACCATCATCTAGAAGAAGGATGAATAGGTATCTAGGTAGAGGAAGATAATCTCATTTTGATTATGTTCCTCCTACTATGCATAAACCAGAATCAAAGCCATTATAGTTTGATTATACTTTTAACTCTTCTAATAATTAGATTAAAAACAAGTTCAACTATTTATTATCAGATGAGCAACTAGCTAATTCTTCTAAAATAGTTACTTTAGAACCAGTTGCTCATAACTTTTAAACTGAACTTAGCTAGAATGATTTATTTTTTCACATTGATGAATATGACGACAAGTGTTTTGAAGATTGCCAACCAAGTTTAAAAGATAGATTGATGGCATGGTACAAAAGGCTTGAAACCCCTAATGCAAAATTATGAGAAGAACCATTGAAAGAAGAAGATGATGAAGCTGAGAAGGTACAAGTTGAAATTTTAGAAGAGAATCCTCTTCATTGTAGACTAATATGTACCTTTGTTCCTTAAGAAGATGAATAAAAACTAGTTTATATTACCCAATTGATAAATGGGATATTTACTCAATTTATATATGTATAAATTAATGAAAGAAGGCATGATGAACAACTAGATACTAGAGCCTCTCATTCTTTTACTAAATCTCCAATTATTAGGGACTGAGAACAACTTGCACACAACCAAGTGTATAAATCACTAAATGTCCAAGGAAATTATTTCACTAATTGTTATTATAAACATTATGAGTCTGTAAATATCCAAGGACATACATTCTACTGTGATTTCTTCTGATATAATAATATGCTTGTAGATATATTTCTTGGAGGATCCTTTATAGATAAGTACTCCCATTATGGATCTACTCCCAAGAGTGTTTTTTTCACTCTTCATGGTGAAAAGATTAAAGCTTGTAGGCTTAATAATGCTTCAGAACAGTTTCCTAGTACTATGAACCAATAAACTATAAATTCTACACATTAAAAAAAATTGAAAATAGGGACAAAACTAAAAAAAAAATCTGAAAATCCTAGATTATTTGGGCCAAGAAGATGCTAGAAATGGAAATCTAAATTAAGGAAGGAAAACAAATGAAAATAAGAAAGAAAATTATAATTCGAATGACAAATTAACTTGATATGGAAAAGGCAATCCAAAAATTGAAAGCTACCAAATTTATAGTTCCCTCTACTTCACCATTCTATTATTACGCTTTCATGGTGAATAAGCATTCAAAATAGAAAAGAGACAAGAAGAGAATGGCAATTAATTATAAGCCTTTGAATGCCATAACAAAGCCTTATCCTTATCCCATTATAGACAAGTCTTATTTTGATTACAAGTCAGGTTTCTATCAGACACAAGTTAAACCAGAAAATAGACACAAAATAGAATTTAGTTGTCCTTTGAGACATTACTAGTGGAATGTTATGCCATTTAGTCTAATGAATGCTCCAACCTGTTTTCAAGCACATATGGTTGAAACCTTTCAAGGAACATCATACTTTCTATGTGTATATATTAATGATATTTTAATCTTTAGTCAAACTCTTAAAAAACATCTTGACCATTTAACTCAGTTTTATCAGATTGTTAAGAATGCAGGAATAGTGCTATCCAACACTAATATCTAATTATTGCAAGACAACTTCAATTTCTTAAGCCTTGTTGTTAAAAATAGAGAATTACAAGTTTAGCCTCATATTACTGAGAAAGTCCTTCAGTTTCCTAATATTATTGATAAAAAGCAACTTCAAGCTTTTCTTAGAATGTTTAATTATGTTAATAGTTTTTATTCTAACACTAGTAGTGACATAACAATTCTTCAAGAAATGCTTAAAAAGAAAAAGAAATATCTTTGGGTTGAAGATCATATAAAGGTTGTCCAAATCATCAAAGGAAAGGTATCCAAGCTGTTGATTCTTTATGTTCCACAATCAGATCAATTTATTTTGTATACAAATGCATCAGACACAACATGGGGAGGAATACTCTGCTGCTTAGAAAATAAAAAATAATATGTAAATGAATATGTTAGTGGAGTATTCTCAAATGATGTTAGAAAATAATTTTCATCTAATAAGGATATTTATTTTGTTAAAAAGTGTCTTGAAAATTTTGCTCTTAAACTCATGCATTTACCTCAATTTATCATTAGAATTGATTGTACTCAATTCTTGACTTTTAAAGACAAGGATCATGGAAGAAAAGATGGGCAGGGCAAATATGTTAGATGGAAAACATACTTTAACTAGTTTAATTATACTTCAAAACCTATTGAAGGAAAGAAAAATTATGTAGCAAATTGATTAAGCAAGAATCATGCAACTACCTTAATGCACCAACCATACACTGGTTTCAATTTGACAAGGATTTATAATCAAAAGTTTATTAATTTAACTTTGTTGATCCAAGAACATATTCTTCAGGGAAGCCTTCATCCTTAATATTTGTAATTTTCTTGTACTACTTCAGATTTGTAAATGTGAGGAGTAACACACGTAGCAACTGACCGACACTGACAAGAAGGTGTAATCACTATTTATCGCCTGAATAGTGAATTACTCATGAGACAATTTTATGATCTAATCAGAAGACCAAATTAGACATTGTGAATAAAAATCCAAATAGGACATCATGAATATCTTTACAAGGGGATAACACACTTTGGTCCTCAATTCATTAACAGGGACAACATAGCCAAGACCTTGTGGTCCATCCATCATCTGTCGAAAGCTTGAATGGGAGTCTTACTTTTATATTGTCCCACGTCATAAATATAATGAAGAAAGAAGGTACTGGAACACGAGGCATGTTTTTCAAATAAGATGCCTATTCCATTCAATCAACGAGGACGATCTTTTGATGAAAGTAAAAGTTTTGTTGGACCCACAACCACTAAGTTCTTCATCATCTAGTGGTCATAGATCATCTAGTGGATCCAACACCATCTAGCTTTAATAATTGATGTATACATAAAGTAGAATATTGTGAGTTGTAAAGTAGATGAACAATAGACACCGCCAAAACAAAGATTCTTTGGCAGGTTCCTGCTCTCTACTATAAATAAATGGGTATACCTTGTAAACGATATTAGAAGTTTTCGAGTCTTAAGGAGTCTAAGGGCTATAAGAAGAAAGACATATGCTCTCCTCTGGCATTTAGTGTGATATTAAGGATCAAAAATCTTCTTCTATCTCTGAAAAAACATGCTATAAAATTTGTTTGAAATAATAAATCTAAAGCCATAACCATTCAACCTCTAGACTCTGCCTTGTTTTTGTCTCAATACCCAGGGCTATTTTTTTATTACTATCTATAAATTTTTATCCAATTAAATATTTTCTATTTATTTTTAAAACATAATTTCTTGGTAAAATACTTGTATTTTTTTTTAACAACATATATTACACAAAATTTAAAAAATCATAAAACTAATTACAAGAAAAACACCAAATCCTTACCTAAACTCCCTAAACTTTCTCCTATAATTTCTCAACAATACCCCTTAAAAATAATTAACACACGCCCAACACAAAACCCTTACCTAAGCTCCTTGAACCTTTCCCTTTCCCTGCTGTCTTCCCACTTCCCGTTTACCAAAAATATTTTTAAATTTTAATAAACCCCGTCTAAACTTCAACCACGCCACATATTTGAAATTAAAGTCAAATTAGAAAAAATCCAAAACTTTTCCCAACGTTTTAAAGCGCAATTATGTCAATCAACCTAAGACTATTGGATCCGGAATCCAACGGTGCAGAGGGCCCCAATGGATTTGACCGTTAACACCGCAGCAAATTCAAATGCTAACACCGACAATCTCTTCGGTTTCTTTCATTTTTTCTTCATTCAATCATAACACTCGATACCCATGTATGTTTTCCACTCAAAAAATCCAACCATTCCACCCGATTTTCAGCCTAAAAATTCTGTTCGGAAGTTCGTTTGAATCCTCTCTGGGCATGATCAAAAACAGGGATTCACCAATTATATAAAAAAGCAGGGTTTCAGCAATGCAGGAGGATTTTGGGTCTGTCAGGCGGTCTCTGGTGTTTAGGAAATCGGAAGCCAGCAATGACGGTTTTGGATCGAGTTTGAGGCGATCTGATGTGTATAAAATGACAAAGGAAAACGATCCCCCTACTATTAGGTGGAGGAAGGGTGAGATTATTGGGTGTGGTGCTTATGGCAGGGTTTATATGGGCATGAATCTCGACTCAGGGGAGCTTTTGGCAGTCAAACAGGTGAGCTTTTAGTTCGATTCAAATTTTTTTAGGCAGTTGGTGGTAATGGTAATTGCAGTTTTGAGTTGGGAATTATGGATGATTGTAGTATTCAATTGGGGATAATGGGTGATGGTATTTTTCAGTTGGTTTTCTCTGGTTTTATTGCGAAACCCTAATTCTCTGTTGGGTCATTTAGGGTTTTTGGTAAAACCCATTTTTTGGGGGTTAATTTGGATTTTGCTTTGGGGTAAAAGCCTAATGCAGTGGGGATTTATTTTTTAATCTTTAGAAATTGCTTCTCAGTAATATAAGGCAAGCAAAAAAGTTGTTAGGATAGATTGAGCTCCAGGATCACAATCCACCTTTCCCTCTAAATTGGATTGAAGTAAATACAGGTGGGATGGGTTTTTAGCTTGATTGAAACTTATAGAGGACAGGTTGTAATAGAGGATTGTAGTTTTCAGTTGGGTTTCTGACGTTTGAGGGTGGAATCCGACTTTTCTCTTTTGCATTTGGGGTTTATAGTGAAACCCTAATTTCAGAGGTTTTGGTAAAATCGTTTTAGCCTGGCTGATCTTGATTTCACTTGGGGTAAAACCTTGTTTTGCAGGTGCTGATTGCAGCTAACAATGGATCAAAGGAGAAGGCTCAGGTGAGTAGGCACATTTTGTTTTCTGATTTGGAAGTTAAGGCTTTGTGGTTTAGAATAGTAATTTAGTGGTGTAATGGTAAGCAAAAAGCCAATATTCCCTATGTGATCCATGCTATGATCTATCTGGGTATATGAGATGTTAATATGATATGATGATGAACTGAGATGGCATTTAACATCCTTAGGTCAAAATGGTCTGTAAGACGAATCAAGGCACATTTATGTGTTATGGCTGCAAATGTCTGTGTATTACGTATATTATCATTGTGAAGTGCGCAGATTAAAAGGAAATGTACTTCATCCTCAATTTGATTTGAATTGCATATCTCACAGAATCTTTGCTCTCACGGTGTTGGTTGGTGGGTCCATCAACATTCGTGCGAGTTGGGTCTTGGTTATGCCATCATATTTTTATTTTGAGGCTAGTTACCATATGCAGATATCTGGGGTCATATGATTGCAAGGCATCATCTTTACAGTAAACTATCTCACATTGAAAAAAAATCAAATTTCCAGTTCTTATGCGTTGTTTCTATAGTTTTTCTGCTTAAGTTGATGCAATTTTGTTCTGCGCACTGTTCATCCTTTTTGGGCAATATCATCTTTTTGCACATAAGATATAACAACTCAAAGGGTTGAGCCAGTAAGTGTTTATTGGAAAAACAACCATATTAATTGGTCAAATTATATTGGCAACATATTTATTCCATTACTTTCCTATAATGCCATCTATGCCATGGATAGGCACGACAGTTGTGACCCAGTGGCTTTAGGTTTTGGATGTGGTCCATAAAGTTGCTCTACAAAATTATTTTGGAATGAGTGGTCCTGAACTAATTAATGTAAGGACTCTGCGAATGAAAAATGGATCTTGTCATGAAATATAGTTGCTGCCAATGCTATGGACAGCTCTTGTTGACAGCTGTGGAAGTAGGGGGCTAGCTTTTTGCTACTACTTATCAGCTAATTTTATTTAATGCTTGGGCAACACTAACGTTTTTCAAAAAGTATGTTAAAATTTCTTATCGCTCCACAATATCATAAAACTACCGAAGGATTATAAGTTCCTCTCAGCAATAACTGCAACTGTAAAAATTATACAGAAGCTCCTTCCAAGAGGAATATGGAAGGCCCCATGGTGCTACGAGGCTTGTGAAAAATAGTTTGTAAAATTTATTTATGTTTGTTATTGTGTTTTATTACCTTCATAGTGTTCCATTTTCTTTCATTTTCATACATCCAACCTTGCAATGAGTGTCCACTGTCTTGTATACCTGGTTTTTATGTATGTATGTATGTATGTATGTAGTTTTCCATTTTCTTTCATGTTCATCCATCTTTGTCGTCTACGTATGTAGTTGTTGAATTATCACAGATTAGGAGCTGGTTATTGGCAAAATTAACCAAGAACTGCTAAAAGATGTACCTTGTCAACAATATCTTCAAGCGTATGATGTTGCTATTTTAGTGGTTATGAAATTGGCAATAAATACTAACTGCTTCCCAAAACGATTGTGTTAATGATTCCTTGTATAATTTTATTTTATGTTTGTGTTTCCCTTCTTTAAATCTTATTCCAATTTCAATGGGGGGGGCTTGAAGTAGTTTCTATGTAGAATTTACATGTAATCTGTGAGTGAGTGTTACAAATGCTATCCAGTTTTGTATGTTACACCCCCTACTGACAATTCTACGTAACTTCCAATTAATTCTGGTATACTTTGTGATGTTCAGGCCCATATCAGAGAGCTTGAGGAAGAGGTTAAATTACTTCGCAACCTATCCCATAGAAACATAGTGGTATGAGGCATACCACTAAGTACATAATTGTTATTTGAATTTTCTTTCATTTTTTGTTGAATCTATACTTATTTTCTGATCAGTATTTGTATTCCTCCCTTGTTTTTATAGCGATATCTAGGAACTGCTAGAGAAGATCATGCGTTGAATATCCTTTTGGAATTTGTTCCTGGTGGATCTATTTCTTCTCTGCTTGGAAAATTTGGCTCTTTCACAGAACCGGTGAGAATTTCATTTTTCCAACATTCTTTCAATAGAAAACATAGCTTTCTCATGGTCTAACAACCATTTGAATTATTTGATTAGGTTATTCGAATGTACACAAAACAGCTACTGCAGGGTCTGGAATATCTTCATAAGAATGGTATCATGCACAGAGATATCAAGGTAATTTAATCAGTGTTCAGTCATTTCAATTTTGAAAATGTGTTAGTGGACACATCTTGAACAGAAAATAAACTTCTTAATTTCCGGTAAAATTGGAATGTGTGTGGAAATAGTTAGCCGGAGTTTGTATTTGATGTCAGTGTGATATGCAGTCTTGAAAAGAGACCACTCAGGAGTGGTACATGGCAATGGATGATTATTTCTGGCGCACAAAAATTCTTTTAATCTGTTTCTATGTTATTCTGTGTAAATTAATATCATACAAGTAAATTATACCTTTTTAGAAAGACTTTAATCCTTAGTATTGCTGGTACACTTTGCTTCTGTTCTGTTTTATTAGAGCCACTTCTGTTTTTGGGTTGCTGAGAAATGTCAAAGTTCAAGTTTGCTTCTGTTCTGATTTATTATAGTCACTACTGTCTTTGAGTTGCAGACAAATGTCAAAGTTCAACTTTGCTTCTGTTCGGATTTATTTGAGCCACTACTGTTTTTGAGTTGCAGGGGGCAAATATTCTTGTTGACAACAAGGGATGCATTAAATTAGCAGACTTTGGTGCATCCAAGCAAGTGGTGGAGCTGGTATTGAACCCTTCTAGACCTCCAGTGCTGGTGTCTGTTATTTTTGTATTAATTATCATGCTTGTTGATATTGATTTACACTTTGCAGGCAACGGTCACCGGGGCAAAGTCAATGAAAGGGACCCCATATTGGATGGCACCTGAAGTTATTCGTCAAACTGGGCATGGCCTGTAAGTCTTTCATACCCTAAATGCTTTTGCACAGGTTCTTGATATGTGAGTTCAAGTTGTATAACGGTTTTGGAGCATCTCCAAACAACAACACAATTAACTAGAAAATAATCTGTGTGATAATGGTTTTCCATTTTTTGTTTGCCTATTTTTGCCCTTTTAAACAGAATTCCCTCTTCTACTTGTTTGAAAAAATGCCAATTAATGTCAATTATAGTAGGAATGCAGAGATGAACAGAATGTTTCACAATTTCTCATATCAGTTAGGTGTGAATGAAAACAATTTGCATCCTAGAGCGATCTCCCTTTAATGCTGAGCCAAGAACAAAGTCTCTTTGAGCTGGCAAACTGAAGGAAATCTGATAGAGCCCTTGGTATTCTCAGATGACACTCTGGTCAGGAGTTTATCCTCTTCTTAGATCATGGATATTCATTGCTTTTCACATGGTGGTGAGTTCATTAAATTTAGAACTTTCAGTTCTGACAATTTATGGATATCATCTTTGCTGATCTTATAAAAAGTGTGACAGGTTCCCTAAATTTGATTGTTGATAATTAATATATTTTTAGTGAGTGGCCTACTGACCGACATTCATGAGTTCCACAAAACAAGGGAAATCCGTCTGGGACAGTTCTGTTGAAAGTCTCTTTGTGTTGGAAAATTGAAGGGAATCTGATAGAACCCTTGGTACTCTCCGATGACACTCTGGTCACAAGTTCCTTATATGTTTTCACTGAGTTGCCTACTGACCGACATTCACGAGTTCTACAAAATAAGGGAAAACCGCATAGGACAGTTCTATTGAAACTCCTTATTTTCCATGAAGTAAGGAAGATGCTTTAATTGCTTAATTTGTAAGCTTGCTAACGACATAATGCTTATATTTTGTATAGGAACAGTGCTCTTTAGAGGTCCAGCAAGTAGTTCAAACTTCCTAACATGCATATAAACCTAATCTATATGATTCATTAAGAATCCAGGTCTGCAGCTATGACAGGACCTGTGACCATAAATATAGACATCACTCTGGGCTGAGCAAAACCCCAAAGTCCAAGATTTTGTGCTTCAAAATGAAAGAGCTGTAGTTCAAATTGGAGAATATGTTATGATGAGGTACTGTGCTTGTAGCCTCGTAGATCCTTCATGCTGAACAGAGTCTTACTGTTTAACATAAAATTAATATTTTAAAAAGGATTCACCTGAACTTAATTTTTTGCAGGTCCATGGGGTCATTGGATAGACCAATGGATTATAAATCTATAAACAAGAACATGATATTATCTGAAATTCAAATTACGTAACTGAGATCATTTATAGCTTATTAGATTACTCACATATTCAAGGAACTATTGAAAATGGAGGAGCAAGAAAATGGCTTTCTTATTGGCCGAACTAGTATATATTCTATAGAAACAAAGATATTCAATGACAAAGAAGAGCATTGACACTTACTTGGGTTACAGAGGTGGTACTGACAGAGTAAGTTAATCTGATGTACTTGACCGTTGCTTTAGCATGATGCTGTGCCACTTCTCCACATTATCACAGAAATGGTCTTGATATGTGTGTCATCATTGGCACATTAGTAAAACATTAAAACTAATTGACCATTTCTTGATCTGTGTGTGTCATCTTTGTGCAGAGGCCATGCTAATCTTCTCTGTATTGTTCCAATTTTATTGGATGTCTTTGAAGAGATTGCTATTAAAAATTATTTTCAGAGGTTTTAATCAGAAAGTGATTTCTCTTTTGTTTCTTGATATCAGGTAAGTAAGTTCTATTCTTTGTAAATGTTTTCAATGGTCTATGATGTTTTCCTTTGCTTATCATTCATTGTAATTGAGCTTGATTGTATTTTTAACATTTTTATTTTGCACCTAGCCAGTTTCAGGCTTTCAGTACAAGTAGAAAATTTATACATTATGCTGTTTTTAGTTTAGCATTTGATTTTGAATTGAAACACCTAGTCTCATCTTGATGCTATGGTTCATAAATGAATCAAATTTTTTGAGAGTTTGACTAGATGCTTTTCATGCTTTAGATAGATCTACAAAGAGAGTAGTTCTTGATGGCAGGTTGATCATTCCGGATTTACTTAATTAATCTTCAATTTTTTCAAACAATTGTAACTACTAGTTCATATTGTATACTGTTGAAAAATTATGATTATTCTTGGTACGAGCTCTGCTTAGTAAGGTAAAAAATCCTTTGTTAAGAAAATTATGTGTCTAAGATCATATTTACAACTTTTTGCTTGTTGCTTAGACAGGCAATCGTGATAGCTTTCATACTCCCTGTTTACTGCTATTAAATGTGCCAATACAATAGATCTTTGCCAGTATTAGGCTTTTATTGTTCAAAAACAATGAGCAAGTCTCAATGAATTTTGTAATGTTTGCTCAGGTCTGCTGATATATGGAGCGTTGGTTGTACCGTAATTGAAATGGCAACAGGGAAACCTCCATGGAGCCAACAATTTCAAGAGGTCTTCTTCAAAACTTCTCTTAAAATGGATGTGTATTTTTCTTTGCTTTTTTTGGTATAATATATAAGGAAAGGCACGATCGGATTAGATATTTCAAACATTAAAATTTATTTGAATTGCTTTCAGCTTTTGCTATTCATGCATTGGTTGACAAGAACTTTCCACCTTTTAATCTCTCTGTCAAAATATCCACATCGTGTCGAATTATGTTGTGCTTGCTAAAGTGCTTATAATTGCAATTGCATAGTCTACTTAATTTAAATATCCTTATTTTGGTATGGTGATATCTTGCAGGTGGCAGCATTATTTCATATTGGGACAACAAAGTCGCATCCTCCCATTCCTGACCATCTCTCAACAGAGGCAAAAGATTTTCTACTGAAATGTTTGAAGAAGTATGTATTCTAACAAAAACAATGTATTGTGTGTGGATCTAAAGAATTAACAAGAAGGAAATTAACGATTTTATGTTGAATGAGTATGATGGATATATTTTGGAGTCTATGTTAACAATTTTGTCTTGACTTTGACGCTGTGTCAAATATGGGGGCCCCTCACCTCTATTGAGAGATGGACACTACGGGATTTGGTTAGAGCTTAGCGATTTGATATACTTTCTGATATAATAACAGTATATTTTTCTTTTGGGGCCCTCACCCGTTGATAGTAAGAAAATAAAGGGTACAAAAAAATCTATAATATGCAAATGTGGCAAAGAGATGGCCATAATCAAACCAAGTAAAATACCATTATACACAAAACTTCAAAGTCTACAAAGATGGATACAAAAGAGGAGAGAAGAAGAACAGAGATGTGGAAGGGTGGCCATTCACGTTATGGCAACGCAACCCTCCCATCAATGCACTTAAGAGGACTAGACTGAAAGAGCCCCACTGTTCTGATCCTCAGACCCCCATCGTAAATGCCATAGCAGACTCAAAAATTGATGCAACCCGTCAACACAGAAGACCTACAACCTCCAAAACCAGGAAGGCCGCCCTGCCACCAAAATATTCTGCATGATCCAAAGGCAAAACAGACTGGACCACAAACAATGGAACACCAAGATGAACCTATTAGACGAAGCACCAAAACCACCAAAAACAGCCAAGCCCCAACCGAACACAGTCCCACAAAAAACTTGCAGACCTCCAAACATAGGATCCAAGGAAATTAAATCTAGCGGGTGGGGAAGATAAACCTGCTGCTGCCAACTCACCAGACCCAGGAGTGGGATTAGAACACCCCATGACAGAAGAGTCACCTGCCACCATATTCTCCAAAGAAGCCTGCTGATGCTTGGCACAGCTAATATTCTCTCTGAGAAGCAGAGCAAAATCCAAAAACACAATTTTCTGAATAGGATGTTGAAGGTTAGCTTTCTGTTGAGAAAATTTTGGCCAATTCCCTTTGGCTGCCAAGACAAAATTGACCTTGAAGGAAACACAACACACATACCCAACTTCGTCAACTCCTTCAAACTCTGGGTCAGACCATTCAGAATCTCCTCAATATCATAAGGTCTCTGTTTCTCTCAAATCCACAGCTCTACATTAAAGCCTCCATAATTTTGAGGGTGCTTAACTCCCCTTCGAGCTGGCTTCTCTGAAGAGGCCAGAGATGGGTTTGAGGGAGAGTGGGGAGAGGAAAGGCGTTGAAACTCTTTAGTGACATCAACATCACTTACTAGACAAACAAAATCCTTCCTCAATTCAATAAGAAGAGAAGAAGCAAATTCAGAGAGCTTGGTAATTAGCAATTTCCTTTTCCACAGACCCTAACCTTGATTGCCAATGGCTTTTCTTCTTTGAAACAAACTTTCCTGCATCTCTTCACACCTTGAACAGGATGCCAGCCGGGCAGAGATTGTGTGAAAGCTTGCAAAGGTTCGATCTTGTAGCAATATCCTTTTCCACAGACCCTACCTTGATTGCCAATGGCTTTTCTTCTTTGAAACAACTTCCTGCATCATATCATAAGGTCTCCGTTTCTCTCGAATCCATAGCTCTACATTAAGGTCTGCATACTTTCGAGGGTGCTTAACTCCCCTTTGAGCTGGCTTCTCTGAAGAGGCCAGATATGGGTTTGAGGGAGAGCGGGGAGAGGAAAGGCGTGGAAACTCTTTAGTGACATCAACATCACTTACCAGACAAAGTCCTCCCTCAATTCAATACGAAAAGAAGAAGCAAATTCAGAGAGCTTGGCAATTACCAATATCCTTTGCCACAGACCCTACCTTGGTTGCCAATGGCTTTTCTTCTTTGAAACAAATTTTCCTGCATCTCTTCACACCTTGAACAGGATCCAGCCCAGCAGAGATTGTGTGAAAGCTTGCAAAGGTTCAATCTTGTAGCAATATCTGTTTCCACAGACCCTACCTTGATTGCCAATGACTTTTCTTCTTTGAAACAAACTTTCCTGCCTCTCTTCACACCTTGAACAGGATGCCAGCCCGGCAGAGACTGTGTGAAAGCTTGCAAAGATTTGATCTCTTGTTACCTTTGCCCACTCAATAGGTGGACATGCAGCTTCTCAAACAGCTCGTAACTCAAGACGTGAGGAAAAAGAGGAAGGAGGAAGCAGCATCTTTGCTAGGAATTGGAATGTACAGAGTGCAGGAGTCTATGCAGCAAGTTTGAACATGAGATTTTCCCGGATAGATGAAACCGTACATCTTACACCAGCAATGTCCCTGCACCCCTAAACACCCACCATCCTCGCAAAATCTTCCCCCGTTCCTTTATCAATGTTGAAACAAACCACCTACCCAAAAAACATTAGATTCCTTACCGGATTGAGGAGGACACCACGGAAGGGTTTGCAGAGCTAAGGGCAAATGTTGCAGAGAAGATAGCGAACAGGCAGAGAAAACAAACAATCCATCCCTTGGAAATCCTTCCACACACAAAGCAATTATTCATATGTGAAAAGAGGTGGCGCGAAGAATCACTGCCATGCTGGTGCTTCTCAAATAAAGCCACTATATCTCCACAAAATTAGAATTAATGTTTACAAAGCATTGGAATTTTGTAAAAAAGCGCACCAATGACTTTCCTTTTTTATTATTAATAAAACCCAATCTTGACTAACTAGGGAGAGGAAAGTCCATGTTATCAAGAGAAAGATGGTCAATCAGGACTTGCCAATCAGGAAGATCATAGCTTTCAATTTTCAAGAATTAGCCAAGCTCAACCCTAGCACTGGCTAGTAAGTCTGCAAGACCATTAGCTTCTTGGAAGCAATGGGTGAAAAAACTTGCTTGAAAGTGCTCTCGTATAATTCTTTGGATGACAAATGACGTCAAAGCCTTAAGTTTTGACTAGTTCGAAGGAGGATGAGTGTCTATCGCCTATAATTGGGTAAGCAGGATAGTTCTGTAAAATAATGAATATGGAATGGTGAGATTGCACCACTGATATTTGGTTAATGTATTTAAGCTAAATGTACTCAACTTATTTTGGCAGTAGAGGATATTGTGAAAAGATTCAATCAGTCAAGTACTTAGAAAATATTAAAATAGTCTTATGCATTTCTTTGGTTGTTTAGGTCATTTCATTTTATCTTTACTTTAGAGTATGAATAGAAGTTTGGAGGGTGTTTTCCTGTAGTTGTATGTTGCATAGCAGTTTTTTAAAACCAAACGGCTTTTGCATGCTTTGTGCAGAGAACCAAATCTTAGGCCAACTGCAACTGAACTGCTCCAGGTTTAGTCTTCAAACATATTTTCCCTAATGTGATTCTTTTTCCCTACATTGATGAGTGTTATGTCTTCCGTTACTAATGCTTGGCTTTGATTTTACAGCATCCTTTTGTTGTTGGGAATTATAGAGAACCACATCCTCTTGTTAGGTCCTCTACTCTTGGGGACTATCGAGATCCACATCTTACTAGGTCCTCCGGTCGTGGAAACAGCCAAGATCCACTGCCTCTTGTTAGGTACTCTGCTGTCGGCACCTACCAAGATTCACATCCTCTTGTTAGGGCCTCTGCTCTGGTCAGTAGTATTGCATTTCCCTTAGTATTGATGTTTGACTAGAAGCAAAGGTATGTTCTATGGATTTTCAATTCTAACTTTTACATTTCCATTATTTCAGGAACGCTCGGTGAATTTCTTACGCCAGTCAACTGCTTTCATCAGGAACTCGTAAGTGGTTGCTTTGTCGATTTCTTCAAGCCCGTCTCCATAATTTGGATTTGAAATGGATTGCTCTGAAGTATCTCCGGCATTTTGGAGGGAACATTGTAGAGAGTTTTTACATGTTAGTGCCTGTGTTAGGGTTTTTTCCCTGTACATGTTTATGATAAAACTGTTTGGTATTTCGCTAAAGACATTTTACTGTTAAAACTTTAATCCAAGTGAAGCCTTCTGATTGTGTTCTGATTGCGTTGAGCCTTGTTTCATTTCAAACAAACGTGTATCCTTTTTTAATGCAGCCTTGATATCAATAGTATACTAAGTTCAGCTAAAAGCATGCAAGATATGCCAAATCTTGGGAGTGTGAGGAGCTCACTTGGAAGGGCATTTTCTGTGCGACAGTCAACTGCAAAAGGTGTACAAGAGTCAAATTTGAAAAATGAAATGTCTAATAACTTCCTTCAGGAGGAGGATCTCAATTGTTCCGTGCGGCTTGACTCTGTGGGACCTGATTTCTTTAGAAAGGTGAGTTCTACTGCAAGGTCAGATTTGAATTAAAATGTAAACTTGATTAAAATTTGACATGTAAATTGACTCTCAGTGGCTATATTAGAACTTAAATCGTTTTTAATTATTAAGACAAAGATATTTGAAATTTTAATTTTTTTAAACCAGCGAGGGATATTAAATTTCTTTTTGAATTTTTAATTCACTTTTTTATATTCAGAGTTTTAATCCTATGTCTGAGTCATCAGACATAGGAGATGAATGGGGGTGCAAATTAAGGGAAAGCAGGGCTATGAGGGCCTCACAGAGACTTTCTTATGACATGCGTAAATCATCTATTCTGGGTGAGAATCCTGAAAAAGATGGAAATGATTTCAGCTTTCAATTTGGGCGTCCACCATATGATGATGATGATGAGGTTACAGAGTCTAAAATAAGAGCGTTTCTGGATGAGAAGGTAATATGTTTGGTTTGTATTTATCTTTTGAAGCACTATGATCATCATGTTACACTTTATTTCAATGTGTTGTAAATTTTACCATGACAGGCTTTAGAACTAAAAAAGCTGCAAACACCACTTTATGAGGAGTTCTACAACACTATGAATGCAGCTCAAGATCAGGAAAATGATGTTGATGATAGTGATGGTGCACCAACACGAATAATATGCAACTCACCTAGTAAAGGTTCCAATGGCGCGTCACCTGATAGGAGCAACCGCAATAGTGATGTAAGTGTAAGCTCATATAGTCCAGCAAGAGCTGCTTCTGGAACTAATGCCAATCCTCTAAGAGAGGTTTCCTCACCACGTCTAAATGAATGGAGAGGCCTGATTCAAGAAACGCAGCCAGGGCCGGCCAGCCCAAGGTATTTTCCTAATAACCATAATTGTCTGACATTCATTTCTCTGTGTATGACAGACCCAATGAATCTTACATAAATTGATTGTTAGGTCTAAGTTTTTTTTCTTTCCATACTGTAACATTAAATGCTTTGTAGCTTCATCTTTTCGGAGCGCCAACGGATCTGGAAAGAAGAGCTTGATCAGGAACTTGAGAGAAAGCGAGGTAAGTGTTTCTCGCGTCTGATGGGGTAAGTAATTCAGAGTATTTCTTCATAGAAAATATAATTAAGTCTCCGATACATGCCTTTGATGCAGAAGAAATGAAGCGGCGTTTAGCAGCAAATGGTGGCAAGACGTCTTCACCTAAAGACAAGTTGATGCAACGCCATAGAGATCGTTCAGCTTGTCCTACTCCCCCTAAATAAATCGCTATAAGACCCAAAAATGTTCTTTGTCTATCAGTCGACCTCATTCCGATGAGTCAGGCAAAATGGTGCATTAAGTAAGCAGTCTTTCTGAGCATTTGCACCATGCCTGTTGCCCACCATGGATCTGTACATTTCTAAATTTCTGTTATAGTCATCCATAGAGCACAATGGGCACTTAGAGGTCAGCATCTTGGTAAAGATTTTATGTTAGAAAACACTGAGCGAATGGCAGTTATGATTTAGCATTGGTAAGAATCTTGGTAAAGTGCAATGCTTTGGTCAAAGGGCGGTCACAGGGCAACGCCAACATGGTCATTCTGTGTAAATGCAGAATGGTGATTTTGGGATTTTCTTGTGTTTGGTCAAGTTGTCCTTGTCAAAAATAAACAGCAAGCAAACTGATCTCTTGGAAAAAAAAAAAATGAGCATATCTCAAGAGAGTGGGGGAGTAAGGACAACTTGCTACATGGTAGAAGTAATTGTGCCGAATATGTGCCCCTTTGGTAAGCTGCAGCCTTAATTTGTATCATACTTTATAAAGTTTCAAATGTATTGTATATGATTTTGAACTAAAATTGACGTACTCAGGGTTTGGAATACCTTACTCTAGTAGATTTATTATATAATTCATATATATGAGAGCTTGGCCAATCTTTCGTGGAAAATGCAAAGTGGGTTTTTAAAGAATGTGTAGATGTCAACTTATCATGCAATTTGTTAATTTGTTGAGCTTCCCTGGCGTTAACTTCTGAGAGGTTATTACAGAGTAGTTACAAAATAATTTAGCTTCTTGCAATATCAGACTAGCACAGATGAAATGGCAACTAGAGCTTGAGCAGGTTATTTAAGACTGGATATTCCTAGACCTGTGTGCTTTGCATGGTCCTGCAAACCTGAGAGATTGTATTTTTCTTTCAAGGGGTTCTCCTAATGCTTCTTTTGTAGGATTACTATTAAAGCTCTCAGGTAATGCTATAAATTATCTTTCATAGAGTTCTTTTTTCCCCGGGGACTAATCCATATAAGAAATCTCAACATTTTAGTATGTTTAGATGATAATCAAAATAATCACTTGTTGACATTGTTGCCACTCAATATTTGGTACCATTTAATTCATATCCCAAAAAGATCAGGAAGCAAAAGGGAATTTGAGGATGTTAGGAATTTGCTTGGTGTCTTGGTCATAGACATGAAGATAGTTTTTTCCCTACCTTAATTGTTAAATATATATGGAACTTCTGCAAAACTTTACTGTTACATACATGAAGATTATTCTTCTTTTTCCTATCTTTACCGATAAATTGTTTTTTAGATAATAGGAACTTTGCAAAGCTTAAATGATTCATACAACAAGGTATTTATTAGCCCCAAAATTGCATTATTTGAGGGTACTTGTGTGTTTGTTGATTATTGGTCTAGATTAGGCTCTTTTGGTGTGTTTCCCTTTTTTTTAGTATTTCCCATCACGTTCTCTCTCTTTTTCTCTCTCTTGCTTCCTTGGCTCTCCTCGTGTTTATATTTTTTTGAGTTTTAGGTCTTGATTTGTCAACATTTTTGTCCAGCTTGTGCGCCACTAGAGTCTTAATTTGAATTTGAGAAGTCTATAAATGTTTATTTACGCTATGCAATGAATGAGCATAAACAATTAATACAAAATTTTAGAGCAAACATTCAAAAATCTAAGAAAATCTAAACCATTTATTAATGCATTCTTAGAAGAAATCAATCATTCATTGTAGTTTTGCAAGTCATAGTAGATTAGGCATTGCATTACATTGGATTACCTTGCTGAATTGCATTATATTGGCATTTTTTTAAAGATATAATTGCATCACATTGGATTGCTTAGTTGAATTGCATTATTCTTGGCATGTTGTTTTCAATATCGTGAACTCTAGAGGGCTCTAATAAGTAGTCAGTGTTTAAAAACTTGATTGACTTTGAGCACAAGACCCAAAACAATTGTTTTCTTGTCCTGTGTAAGTTTTTTTTAATATTATACAACTCGCAAGTCAACCAATCAACTACACCAACCCAAAAGGAGCCCAACTATGGCAACCAACATAGAAAAGTCACCAGGGCAAAGCCCCCCAAAAAGAATAGTGAGTTACATTACATCCACAACGTCATGCCATGAAACTAGAATTGGAATATATATAAAAAAACTCAAGGCCCTCGGCATTATCTTGTAAAAGATTAAAAGGTCCCTTAGAAAAAGCTTTATTTGAAGAAGTATCCACCTCTTTAGTATGTTCAACTACTTGATTAGTTTGTTCGACCAATTCACCACCTTCCAATCTTTGTTCTACTCCCTGACAAAATTCTTTCACACGTTGTTTTACCAAGTCCTTAATCCAATTTTGCACATCACTGTTTCAAGAACCAACCCTTGCACTCAAATTTTGCATCTCAGACAACACCTTGGCCAAAGATTTCTCATTTTCAATCTCAACCACATCAACATTGGCAGGTATTTCAAAATCATTCAAATATGTTTGTCTACTTTCTATCCAAGCAAGACATCAAAAATAGCAATCTGAATTTCAGTTTGTGAAGGAGCTTTGAGAGAATCATTTTTGGTAGGCACATCCACTAGTTTAGTTTTGGGATCATCCTAGGGAATGCCCTCTGTATTCTCTAGGCCAACTTGCAAATAGAAGGGTTGAGTAATAAGGTCTCAGCCATGCATCACCTCACCATCCTCCGAGTATTTATCAACAAGGTCAATACCATTAGGCATTCTACCCACCTTTGCAAAGTTACCAACCTGTTTTAAGAATACCGGTTCTACCTAGATGGTTCCTGAGGCCAAAATCTTCCTCAGAGCTTTTATAGGGATATGCATTTGGACATTAACTTGCACAATAATAAGGTGATTCCTGACTTATAAGTTGAAGTCAGTAATCCCCTTACATATACCTTGAAAAATATCATCATTCATCGCTTTCCAAATGTACTATAACACTTCAATAGACATGGAATACCAGAGTTAAAGTATAAATGAATGTAACCTTTTATCAACACTTATAATTTCAAAAAGAACATCAACTAGTTTAGTTTTGGGGTCATCCCAGGCAATGTCCTATGTGTTCTCTAGGCCAACCTGCAAATAGAAGGTTTGAGTAATAGGGTCCCAGTTATGCATCACCTCACCATCCCCTGGTTATTTATCAACAAGGTCTATACCACTAGGCATTCTACCCACCTTTGCAAAGTTACCAACCTGTTTTAAGAACACCGGGTCTACCTAGATGGTTCCTAAGGCCAAAAACTTCCTCAGCTCTTCTATAGGAATATGCAGTTGGACATTAACTTGCACAATAATAAGGTGATTCATGACTTATGAGTTGAAGTCAATAATCCCCTTACCTATACCTTGAAAAATGTCATCATTTCTAGATATACTCTAAAGTGGATAGGACTCAAAGAAACTACAAAAAGAGGGTAAGGTAAGGTAGAAAAGGGGATCTATAAATAGAGAGCATGAATTCTTTCTAACCAGCTCCAAGGGCAAATGCCAAAGAGCTAATGTTTGTAGACTGTTACTTTAGCACACAAAACTAACATAGTGAAAAGATTTGAGGGATACGATGCAGTTAGCTTCGAATTATTAACTAAAGGTTGTTTGTTATCAAGATTGTTGTAACATATCTTAACTTCAAGATTATAGCTAATACCAAAGAGCATCTTCGACTAGCTATGGCTTGGTCTAGGAAGTTGCACCACATGGCGTTTCTACACAAATTCCAAAGAGTAATTCAGCTAGCTTGTTACCAGAAAATAAAATCAATCAACCTAAATTGCTACTACACATTCCAATTGATAAACCCTTATTAAATGATTATAAATTTCTTGAAAATGCTATTGCATATATCATGAAAGAATAAGCTATTGGTTAGATCAAAAACACATACTCAATATAACATGGAAATGAAAGAGACAACCCTACAACAAAGACTTGCAGAACACCCTAAATGATTTTTTATTTATATTGAAATGTCAAAATTTCTCCTCCCTTTGGAATGTGGGAGAGACATGTATATATAGGCTTGGGTTGGGGATGCCTCATCACTCAAGTTGTTCTCAAAGTTTACATCTATTTCACAAAATATCTCTCGAAGGAGTACACATGGGACACTTGGCAAAGGATGTTGCCAATAGACAAAACTTATTACAACAAAACCTTTGATACCACCAACTAACATCATTTCGGAGGAAATTTCTTATGATGAGGTAGTTGCAGTGGTGGACACCTGTACTCCCATGGTTATTGTTATTGAAGTTGTAATGGTGGGCCTAGCCATTGAAGATGTTGATGTAGTCAAAACGACTAGTGGGGGTGACGTGTCCTGAGAACCCTGCTTACTTGCTTGAATTTGCGAGTAAAGAGCATGGCTCACCTAAAAATCATTCTCGATGGTCCTGAAGTCCAATAGAGGTCTCTTGAAAAGTTGGGGGAACTTGTCCATTAATTTTCTATGTGCTTTCAATGCAACCCCAATCTCCACATAAAGAGTCTCCGTGTCAAGGACCCTGCTTCTAGAAAAAATTATCAATTGTTGTAGGGCATCATGGGTCTTATATATTGTGCCCTTAGCCTCTGCTCTGAAAATATTTATTTTGTTTAAAGGTCTTCAAAGATGGTCTTAAGGATCAATTCCCTACTCTGATTAACTAAACCATTGATTCTCATTTCCCCCAGAATCGTGATGGCTTGCCCCTCATAACTGGTGAGTTACCGCACTAAATTTCACATCTTCGGATGCCATTTGATCAAGCTATCTCTTTTAGCAGCCACATAGTTTTGGGCCCATGCAACATCCATAGTAATTATCAAATTCAGGTGATTGCAGGCCTTGTCCCTGGCTGCTCGGCCTAGAAAATAAAGCTTGGCCTCCATCTTCTTCATGTCCTCTGCAAGGGAGAAGGCATCCCCCCATTTGGGTTGGGATTTCTTCTTTGCATCTCTTATTAATTGGAGGACATCATACAACTTCTGGGTTGTTCCCTACACACTGCCTCTGAGGTCCCTTGGAGGTTGAATGGTGCTTCTTTCTTGTAGGGCCTCCATAAATTGATCATAACCCCTAAACATCTACTTTATTACTCCCTATACAAAGTTTACAAAAGTATAGGGGTCTTCCATATGTTTGCCCAAGTCAAAGGGGAGAGTTTTACATTTTTTAGTTAATTGGAACACATCTTCTCTTTGTTCCAACTCCACTTGCTACCCTTCAGCCATTATAGTTTTTCTCTTTATCTTCCTCATAGTCTTAGTTTCCTTATCGAAATGAAATTTGGCTATGAGTTGCTCCACAATAACCAAGTCTTGCCTGCCTACCTCTGTGTGTTGCATCTTCTAGATCCACTTAGGAATATTCAAGGCAATTGGTTGTTGTGAAGGTTCTGCCTGGCCTATGGGAGTGGAAGAGGGAGACTATCTAGGGGGAAGCATGGGCTTAGGAGAAGATGTTCCTAGTTGGTGAAAAGGGGGAATGGCTCTTCTCCACCCAATGACCTTCTTGGGAGCCACTATATCAATTATTAGCTTCCCTTTCTCCGACCCTTGCACTGATGTAATATTATTAGACTCTATCTGGGCTACTTGGCCAATCGGAAGGTCCAATTGGGTGGATAGCTGGGGAGGAGTGACTGGGGAAACAAAGATAGTGGAGGAGACTAGGTTCTCAAAGTGCACCTATTTATTGAGTCCAGAGGAGTGAGGATGGAGGCAACAAAGAATGAATAAGTAGGAGAGGTATTGAGCAAGTTTTGAAAATAATCAATTACGGATGTGTAAGCAACCCCAATAGGTCCTTTTGAAGTTTGGCTAGGGGGTACCACATCCTGAATTATGGGGGTTATAGTTGGTATTTGCAAAATTGGCCTTGTAGTTCCCTGGGCCTTATTGATTTGGGACAAAGAATTTGAAGCATGAGAAATAAATGCTATAGAAGTAATTGGGGCAAAAGCAGTTATTGAAATAAATGAGGAATGAGAAGCTTGTATACTCACTCTTAGTGTAGTAATAATCTAGAAATTTATTGTTGTAGATATCACTGTTATGTTGAGAGGTACTGAGGTTGGAGATATATTCACTGGCTGCCCTTGTGTTGAAGTTGGAGGTTTTGACTTTGCTTCATCTTCATTATCACCACCTTAGTCCTGAAGCAATTCAATTGACCCTGAATTGGGCTTGTAAATCATAGTGTCCCCGGACTGAGCTTCCTCTGACAACCATTTGTCCTCTGAATCACTCTCTGTGATCTCACTAATGGTCTCAGAAAAGGAGGTTTCTATTTTATCTTCCCATTCTTCTTCTGTGAACCACTCTCCCTCTACAAGCTTGTCTTTATCATCCTCATCACCACCCCCTATCCCTTCAAATTCACTTGTTGTTGCTTCTCCTTCATCAATAGTAACTACTACTCCCATTAGACCACCTCTGGTGTAATAGAGAAAGGTGAAGGCCCCTTTTGTTTCCCCTTAAGGTACTCCAACAAAGGGAACCTCAAAGGAGAAGTTGGAGAGAGCAAAGGATAAAAGAAAAGGCTCTAAGGAAGCAGATCAACAGAGTCTGATGTCCCTCCAGTTCCTTGTACTTACATACTTACTGCTCAATATGTATTCTCGACTATACCCAATGTCTATACGAGTGTGCTTATATTTGCAACATTATGATGGGGTCACTATTGATAGTTCTGAGGGGGTATTTTTGGTGTTATGCATTTTATGGTGTCTCTTCTACACATTCCCATTTTCTGAATTGTGTTGATTCTTGCACTTACTTCTCATTTGGACGTATTCTCAGTTGTGCCCAATGTCCTCTTCATAAGCGTGCATTTTTCTTGTAACTAAGGGGTCATTGCAGTTGTTTTGTGCAGTTGCACACTTTTTGAGTGTCTTCTCTCAGTCATGTCCACTTCACTTGAGAGACGCTTATGGAGGAAAGTTGTTCTACACCAGTGGTTCTTCTTGGAAAGACCAACTACGTTTCTTGGCATACTTACATGGAACACTTGTTCACAAAAAAGGGAAAAAATTGTTTTCCATTTCTATATGGACATATTCCTACTCCCACTGATCATGAAAAGTACATAAAGTGGGCCAACACTTGTGACAAGGTTCGTGGTACCTTGTTGTTGCATATTTCATGGGATCTACATCACCATGTGCCCCAACACTATTTGGAGCATCTTTCAATCTCTTTTCAAAGATCTTGCTAAGATTTACATCACACCTCCTCCTCCACTTCCTATTGTCTCTTTTGAGACTTTTGTACTCTCACCTCCTACTCCTATTTCTTGTGGTGACACATCCATGGTGGATAGTGCTCTTATTTTTGTTGAGCCACCACTACAGGACGAGATTCTACCCTTACTTAGCCATCCTATTTCAAATTCTACTTTCATTTATGTGCATGTTGTTGCTCATCTAAATCCATCACATGTTGATACTTTGAAGAACTCTATTGTTTCTAGTAAGAGTACACCTTGTGATAATATCAATGACTATTTTCTTCCTATGTATATTTAGTCTACGGATCCATGTGAGCCATTTGTAGTATCTTCTTCAGCTTTGAAAGTTGTTGAGCCATGCTCTCCACTTCACATGGATATTCCTTCAACGAATGTTCCATGCCATTCTTATTCATTGGACTCACTTGTACTTGATGACACATCTGACCCTGAATGCATCTATGAGATTGATGACTCTTCTTCTAGCACATATGACTGTAGTAGTGATGCGGACACACCTCCACCATCTCCTTATCACCTTCTAGATATTGAGGAGTTATTCCTTGATCAACCTACCCTTAGTCCACTTTAGACATTACAAGGTGCAAGCATACTGATTAAGGACTCATCAGACATTAGATAATCTATTCCACAGGTACAGGGCATTTTGTCATCCATTTTAGCCTCTACTCCCATTGCACCATCATTGCATAGAGTAGTTGGCCCTATTTCTATGCATGAGTATAGTTCCTTAGTCAGAGTTATATTAGGGACTTGGTGGACCCATTCACTATTCTAGGGTGATCCACTCTTCATTGCATCTACCTCTAGCATGTTCACTTCAATGACATTACATTCAGCTCTTGTGCATAATCTTGTCAGATCTATGCAACACTTCTAATTTGGACCCTACTCAGAGTGTTTTGTATTGTTGCCTCCTTTATCTTTCATTGTGGAATGTGTTGACTTCCAATACACCATTAGTGTTCTTCTTTTGGCAAAGGTAAGAAACATCATTCGATGCAGATGTAGCTTCTTTAGTCTTCAAGCAGATGATTTCATCAGTGACATTCATATTTTTACGAGTTCTACTATAGGCAACTTCATCATCTTATATGGGGACTTCTAAGTTCTCTTCTCTCTATGTGCTCTATTGCTCTTACTTGTGGACGCATTCTCAGTTGTGCCTGACGTCCTAGAGCATGCACTATTTCTCACTTTGCTCTCTTTTGGAGAGGAGTTTTATTCTTACGGAGTCTTCTAAAGATAGACTTGGCCCATGATTATTAAAATGCTTTAGAATCATAATTAGAATAAACATATATTTTTGCTCTGTGCAGTAGAATTACTGAGTGATTGCATATATTTTTTGAGAAGCCTTGATGTGCTTATATAAGGGAATATTTTAAATATTTATGCTAACTGACCTTGTTAAAAGGTCATAAGAAATAAAATTTAATGTTTCAAATTTAAAAAGTTACTGTTGGAGCACTAAGGACAAGGCTAATTAATGGACAAACCACAATGTAACCCTGTTCAACCTAACACGATCTTGTTCCAAAAGGATAGAGATTGTTGGAACTCATATGATAGGAGTCTATAAGCAAAATAAAGATGTCTAAATGATGTTCTAAGTGGTTGTAATACAATTTGTAGAATAATTAATGCTCATGTATATGTTGCAAGTTAATGGAATGGTGAATAAGCCAAACAAAGTAAAGGTGTCAAGATTAAACATTGTCAAATATTTAATGATTAAATTTGAGTGTCTATATTTACCTTCACTTTATTCTAGTGGTGTAATGAAGTGAAATTACTAGAGTAAAAGAGATGTGAACTTAAGTGTATATACACACTTTGGATTTTGATATGAAACTTGATCATGCAAGATGCTTTAATGTACAACCTACACCAATGCCACTAAAAGTAGTTATTGTCAAGATTTTAAAATTTGACAAAAGAGCAAGGAACATATACACTTGAGATAGTTATGCAATTTAATTTCCATGTAACTTGAAAGTGGAGAAGTGTTTCCCCTTTGTTGAGACATTTGGAGAAATGTTGAAACTGTGACAAATTGAGAGTGATCAAGTCTTAATTTAAAAACTTTTGAAATGCTAAGTTGTAAATATTGTATGGTCCAACTCTCATTTGACTATGCATATTACTCTATAAAATAATTGAATAGTGGAACCACCAAATGTGGCTCGCTACATAGGAAAAGTGCAACCATAGACATTGAGTGTCACTAGACTCTAACATGATGCACTTCCAACATTGAGATGAATCATACCACTAGATACAGGTTTAGATTTTATTTGAAAATTTTAAACTCGATAAATTTTGAAATTTGTAATTGCCATGTAGAAACATGGACATGAATGAATACCATGCCCCCTTTATTTATACTATATTTGATATTGAATGTTATTTTAACATGTAAATTTTAAAGCTTTCAACCTGTAATTATAATTGTTTTCCAGATGCCCATGCATATCCATCCCATGTATGCGAATATATATTGAAGTATCTATAGGAATGAGTGCACATGTATGTCGCATGCCCTCATAATCTGACAATTTTGAATCATATTGTATTCTGAAAATTGTATAGTGCCATAAATTTAAATTTTTTGAGATAACTTTAAAATTTTAAGACAATCCCATTGTGATATCCTCGTTTTGAGTTGAGAGACGTAGCCTACAAGTCACTTATCTCAAAAGAAAGTATATGTGAAAGATATAATCATGTAGTAGCACTTTGAACATTTGAATGTATTGTATCATAATATTTAATATAACATTGAATTGCATGTGAAACATGTGTTAGATAGATATATCATTGAAGCACATAAGCATCATGTGCATGATATGTATCAAAACACAATAATAAAATTAATAGGTAATACATATGCATGATATGAATTAGGACACAATAGTAATAAGTAATGAAAAAACAAGCGATGTCATCCAATTTGCATATAATGTCATACATAAGGCTCAAAGGCGACATACAAGGTACATGTGAATGTCACATAAACATGCAAGGCCAAGGGCCATACATAAATGGCATGATGATGTCATACAAGCAAAACTATGTATATGTTGTACACAAGGCTAAGTGCCACACAAAATAAGTAATCAAGTTCTACCTTATCATGTAGTAAAATAAAAATTAAGCATAGAGTAAATAAAACTATTCTATGTAAACCATATGTATCAATGTCATTGTTAGCAAATAACATATTCATGTAATGCAATGTAAAGTATGAGTATTTAACGAAACATTTATATGATATATAACTCATCATGGTAGAAAGGTTATGGATAGATATAACCTAATTTAAGTGTTCACATAGAACAAAGAGATGCCCCCAACTTAGCAAGGTTGTTGGGTAATAACAAAATCCAAACATCAAAACCACGTAATCGTATGTTTGGTATCACACTCACATACCTTGTGAAAAGTAATGTGTATTAAAAATTGAAATACAATATCTATCTAACATAAAATGAATAACATTTGTAGAGAAGTAAGCTAGCAACACTTGAAAATATTTTTAGTCTTGATTTTTGTATTTTTTGAAAATATTTTATTTTATTTTATTTGAATTTTTGACATACATGAATCTTTTGTATTTTGTCATATTTGATTTTTTTTGAATTTTTGAAATATTTTAAAAGTGATAAGAAGCAAGGCTTAAAAAATAGAGAAAAAGAGAGGGATTCAAACAATCTTTAACAAGGTGTTAAAGCATAGTGTGAGAAGAAGAAAAGCAAGTAAGATGCCTCCAATGTATGTGTAAAAATTCAAAACAATGTAGCGCAAATAATTGATATGGATAAGAATGTATATGCCCCCAATGGGCAAGAGAGACATGTGATCATGTAAGTGTAATGAAATCCATAATATGGTAGGTATGCAATTATAAATAAGTAGAGTGCCATAGAGATAATTGTTTTTATATTGTTTGAATCAGTTCAAGAATCAAGAAGGCAAGTGCCTAAAGTGAAAATAAATCCAAGAGCTATAAGAATACTTGGATAAGGGATAGAAGAAGTAAACATGAATTAAAAGCAAAAAAAATATGTACAAAATAAAAATGCAAGTAGTTAACCAATAACTTGATTAAAAGAAAGTTCCCATAAA
Organism: Torreya grandis; assembly: GCA_037957365.1. NCBI lineage: Eukaryota > Viridiplantae > Streptophyta > Pinopsida > Cupressales > Taxaceae > Torreya > Torreya grandis. The sequence goes on from JARHVA010000195.1 coordinate 559,369, forward strand.
ATTCCTACATAAAGTCTATATTGGCCTACTTCATTTTGTGATAAACCCCCAATTAGAATAGGATGTCATTGTGTAGAACTATGTGATCCATTATACTGTATGATAAGTATTGTATGATTTATATAAGTCATAAATGCATTGGATGTCTTTATTGGCGTATACCATATGTTATGTTCTTATGTTGTGATTATGTTCTCCTTTTGAATTGTGATCATTGCCCTATCTTGATAAAATGTTAGAGAATCATAATTATTATTGAGTGTAGCTCCCATTAATATTTTTCATGATATTCCAAGAATTACATTGTATTGCTATAAAGTAGGATCAATGTGAGATAGTGTTGAACTTGATTTAGGACCAAGGGTGATTGGAAATATGATAGATCCTATGCAAAGCTTTGGTTCTATAGCTTTATTGAGATGATGTGTATCATACACAACATATCTATGAAAAGCTAGGTTGCATATATTAGTATATTGTAAGGAAGTAACCAAAATATTAGTGCATTGTTTACCATCCATAAGTGGCTTAATAATGAGAGGTTCAAGATATGAGGATTTTTTCTTTGTTGCCTCTTTTTAACCATATTTTGAGAATAAACCTTAGAGATTAACTCTTGATTTGAAATGCCTTTATTAAAAAATCCTTTTTTTTAATGTTTTGGTATTGCTTTGGTCATTGTACCTCTTAATGTCGCTTTGTGTGTCTGTAGTTGTTCCTTTCGTGTATTTTCCTTAGGAGATGTAATCAATATGTTAGGAGTACAGAAGTCAATTTATTATTATATGGTATTTTAGTTGTTGAAATATTTTGCAAATATGTTTGATTGAAAATGGGTGTTTTGCCTTTACTTTGTATACAACAAAATATTTATATGTGCCCACTCCAACAAATGTAAATAAAGAATGAGATAAGTCTTCATCTTCATCGATGGGATTACAAATTAACTTACAAATTGATCATCCATTTGCTCTTGTGTATCTTCATCGTCATTATTATAGTAATCCTCAATCTAACAAAAGGAATCATCTGAATTAACCAAAAATGGTAGTTCTTTAAGAGGTTCTTGTACTTTTGTAGGAATATATACTTGTTGTTTCTCTTTTTTTATAGGTTCCTCCACTTGTGCATAAATTTTTATTTTTGTGTAGCTTTCTTGATAGGTTCATGTATTTGCTTAAGAATGTGAGTAACATGTGGGGTATCAACGTTGTTACTTGACTCATCCACTTCATAAGTATGCATGTGTGCCACAAGAATTGTTTTTTCTAGTGGTATGATGGAGACTTTATCAGATTGTGATTGTGTCAATTTACAATATCAAAAAGGTGCATCAATAGTTGGAATTATATACTCACGTGTATCATGTAAAAATTTGATGCATCCATGGAATGTAAAAGGTATAGCTTCCATTGCATGGATCTAAGGCTGATCCAAAAGTAGATTATATTGTAACTAATCAGGTGTGACTTAAAGAGTAATATATGTTATTTTAGGGCCCAACTACAAATCCAATGTGTGTAGATGATATTTATGGATTGTATAGCACCTCTGTCTTTACACTTAGCAAACTCAGTCCCTGGCTATTCTTCTCATTTCTAGATCTTTTTCCATTTCTGCAAGTCTCGCATCTATTGTAGCTTATGCCCCTTGACCTATCTCTTAGTCTGACCAATATTATATTGATGACTCAGGCCTTCTATCTTGTTTAGAATGCTTAAAATGTACTTATTTTCCACCTCTTTGAGTTATGAGTCTGTACCTACTTTTTTGCTCCTTGGCCACTAATGTACAGGACATACATCTATGTCAATACTAGTGTCTTAACTTGATGCAAGTGTCTAGTGCCCTAAAGTCATTTATGTTGTAAATGAAACCTATCATAATGATCAACCTAAGTGCTTTAATGTGAGTTACTTATCCAAATAGATTGATATAAATATAAGATCAGTCCTCATTCATTCCTAACTTAGAAAAGACCAAGGCAACTTATCAAAAAACACTCTATCAAACATTCTATTAAACAAAAATTCCCTTTTTTCATACCAGTCATAAGAACATCACATCTATAGGTCTGAAGTACTTAAAGAGAATCCCAAGAACTATATTTTCCAAATTACAAGCGAGGTCACTATTGTACTTGCTTATCACATATTGCATGATTCACACACAAATTAGCACGTAAAGGAGAAATACATTAGTCTGAGGCCCTTTTTAGAGTATTGGATATGTAGATAGTACTCACTTATAGAGAGGTCTTTAGGGTTAGCTTGACACCATGCGCCCACTAACCCATTCTTACCCAAGGTCACCATGAAGATGAAGAACTAGGGTTTTGACATTTCATGAGGAATAACAATTCATGACCCAGATTTGAATGCACCAGAGTGAAGGTAAAGAAAACCTAAAAGCATATAAGTAGTCAAATCCTTTTCCAATAGGTATTTTGTATAGGAAACTTGTGTTATGTTTAGAGAGTAGTGTCGACACAACCATCCCAAACTGATGCTAGTGTCTATAGCTCTAGAAGCATCCAATCCAGAATCTGATGACTATTGTAAAATCCTCTTCCAACCTGCTTCTCACCTATTTCAGATCCAGGAATACATTATCATTAGAACAAGCTAAGAACATTACTTTTTTTTATCTATCTTAGTTATACTTTCTATATTTAACCTATTCTCAATTTTATAAATTCAACATATGTTATATATGGGTTTAACACGCAATTGGCTTATTATAGATAGTTTATCACCCTTGTGCCCTAGGCTATCTCTATCCCATTTAACCCTATATACCCCAATCTAAAATATTTTAGGTTTAACTATTTGGTGAACCTAGTCTTTGACCATCAAACCCTAAGATAATTAGGGTTTTCTAATTTATCTATATTCTTAATTGTTGTACTTTGTTGTAAATTATAAAATTGTCATTTGTGAAGCAATGGAAAATGTTAATGCAAAAACTCATTTTCAAATGGAGGATAAATAATCATTGATTACTCATATCAATAATAACAAAATATTAATAGACGCATTTTTGTATGTTACAAGAGATGAAATAAGTAAACAATATAAAACTAAGACTTCTTAACCTAGTGATAGTGAATCCTTAGAAGGTACTATAATTGATTCCATACCTATCAATCCATTTACATATAATGGAGGCATAGATTATGTCTTCCAACCTTTGTTTCATGAAACTAATATTTCTACATCTACCATGGAATTACCAATTATTTCAACATAAATGTTGGTTTTAATGCCTATTACTACTCAAACCATGTTTACATCCCCCTTGGTGGCTATTCAACTTACTAATATAAATCCTAATGGGTCTATAATTCAAACACTCCTTCAAGTTATAAAGACCTTGGAGGACAACGTTACAGACATTGAACCAAATGCTTTAAAATCTCATCATGATATTGATTTGCAAGATGTGTTGCATAACCCTCTTGTACTTGAGATATATTTACACACTTTGTCAACTAGTTTTGTTGCACCTAAGTTTCTATTTTATGATGGCAAAGATAATCCTGAACAATACTTTTAATCCTTTTATGTGACATGAATTGACTATGTCTCTAATGATAAAATTTTGACTAAATTATTTTCAAGGAAGCCTCAAGGACTATGCTTTGAGGTGGTTTTATGATTTACCTCTCCAATCTGTGAAAGCATTCAAACCACGTGAAGATCAATTTTTAGCACACTTTCCTATTAATATTTTTGAAAAATTTTCTTATGCTCAAATTGTCAAAATCAAATAAGGAACCAATGAACCTATCAATGAATATGTCTTGAGATATAAGATAATGCTAGCTAAAATGACCAATCCTATGGTAGATAAGGAGTTGCAAGACATATTCAAGAAAAGTTTGCTTGCTTCTTTACATGAGTCCATTATTTTTAAGAATTTTAAATCTGTCGATGACTTATGTCATGTTGTATGAAACTGTAAAATAAAGTTTATTTCATTAAATAAGCTCAAGTATGTAGCAAACACACCAACTACATCTACATTTAGTACCAAATTTACAATCTAACCAAGTTATAAGGTAAAACCTTTTGAGCCCAAAGAGGAAACAACTATTATGGTTAGCACAATTTCACAATAGACTGAACAACTTATTTTATCTAATGCGCCAAGGAAATGGTTCTCCCATTTACCTAAGTCCTTAGCTTCTTTACTCCCATGGTTAGTAAAGTGTCAACTTATGTCTCTCTATCATCCCATACAGGTTGATATAAATAGACCTCTACCCAAAGGATATGATGTGAATGCTTATTATGATAATCATCAGGGACCAAGGCATTCTATAAATAGATGATTTACCTTAAAACACAAGATCCAAGATCTTATTGATGACCAAAAGCTTGATTTTGATGATCCTCCAAAGGAATCAAGTTCACAACTTAGTGATCACCAAAAACAAAAAATATTTAACAATCCTTTACAAGACCATTCTAAGAAGGAACTAGAAGTGCAAATGGCATATAATGCACATCTTCCTTCATCACATTATGGGCACCCACGAGATGAGATTATTGGTACTTACATGTTGGATATACCTCTTATGGTTCAAAGGCCTTCTATTAATTTTGATGACAATGAGATTAAGGATGATGACTCTAATCTTCATTCTTTATTCATTTGATCATACCTTGATAAACAACCTATACGTAGTGTTATGATTAATAATTTTGAAAGCGATAACATTTGCACCATGAAATTACTTACGCACTTGGGTTATACTCATCATAATTTAAATCCTTATACTAGATCAACTAGAGTATTCGATGGGACCTCTGAGAAAGTTCTTGGTGAGATTGACCTACTTTTATATGTCAGTCTCGTACATGTGGTTACTACCTTTTTAGGTATACCTTCCATGGGCATCTTTAATATGTCATTGGGAAGACCTTGGATCCATACACTTTGAGTAATACCTTCTATAGTGCATGGGTGTGTAAAATACATTCATGCCAATTGAGTAGTTACAGTTGCCAAAATTTCATATGAGCATCCTCTTATACAAGAGAAACTTATACCCAAACAATTAATTATCAAGATTACTAATAATAATTCACCATAAAAGGGTAAACAATAGGCAATTCCCTTTACTAGGCGGCCAGTACTTGAGAGACCATTACATCAAAGACATATAGTGTATTCCATAGAATCCCCATCTACTATGCATCATGTTCAGATATCTAGAGCACCCATACATGTTCCTATTATAGTTATTTCAAAGAAACCAAAGAGCACTCAATGGTGGGTTCCATGAACCCCTACTCCTATTACTCCTAATATTGCTTCATGACCACATAGTCCTATTTTACATATGCAAAGCATCACCGATACTGCAATGATAGATATTGAGCCTATACATGCTCCTTGGTAGTGTCACAAGATTATTATGCCAAGCTCACAATGGGGAGATATCTATGACCATCTATTAGATGGCATCATAGGGAAATATTTCCTTTTCAAACATTACAAAAATACCAAAAAAATAAAAAAGACTTTAAAAGAATAAAAAAACACTTTGGGCACCTACATAATATATTGGATCCTTGGCATATATGTATTAGTTCCATGTTGATGGATGTCATATTCAATTACTTATACATACACACATGTGTGTTACACTTATATTTGAGTGTGATACTAGCATACACAAATACATGATATATTCGTATTTTGGATGTTGGGCCTTCTTCTACTCATGTCATGCAGACATTGGGGGAATCCACTTTTTTAATCTTGATACACATAGGTTATATGGTTTGATGATCACATTTCATTATCATGTCTAAAATTACATATGTACTTACACATGCCTTATTCATGATTATATCTTACACATGGTACTTAATTTGATATACACTTGACATTTTTTCCTAACACATTTGATCCATGGGCTACTATGACATATTTATACTAGTTGCTTATGCTTTATTTTATGCACTTATTTGAGTGTCTTGCCTTGATATTTTATTCCTTGTTTGAGCATTTGAATATGCTCTTTTATTTGTAGCCCCATGCCTATGTGTGTTTTCTTTAACATTTGCATATGTCATTATTTATTTATGGACATCTGAATATGTCATTTTTGCTTTTATGGAATTTGACTAAGTCATGTCCCTTCGATTGTGTAGTATTTGAACATGCCCCTTATTTTTGGTCTCCTTGGACCATTGCCTTTTGAGTGCTAACATGCATCTTAGGCCTTCATGTGATCACATTGGTTTTATGCGCTTCAATGCTCTATATACCTAGACATGTTCTTTCTATATAATACAGGGTTCTATTCACAGATTATACAGTCGTCTTATTCTTTTGAGGTGAGATAAGTACCATTTCTTATATTTCCCTCACCTCAAAGGGGGGGAATATTAGTGGGGGAATGTCATAAAGGCATGTTCTCCACATTTTTTACAATTTTTAGATTCAGTGGGGGCATGCTTTGGAAGCATGTTCTCCACACTTATTCAGTATTCAACATCTCCATATTATAGTAGGCACATGTTTTGGAAACATGTTCTCCACATTGGTACTTATATTAATTTTTAGATTTTTCCATATATAGTGGGGCCATGTTTTGGAAGCATGTTCTCCACATTTATATAGCTTTTTCGAATTGGCCAAAACACATAGTTATATGATTTAAATTCATAGTTGTGTCAAAATTCTATACATTGGTACCATTGTTATACACAATTTCAATATGAGACATATCTAAGGTGCATATGCTATGAAATTTGTGCCTAATATTTCAAAATACAAATCAGTTTCAGACTCAAACTTTTTTATTGATTGTTACCATTGTTGGTACTTTGAGTTGCACCCTTTGAGGAGGTGTTTCAGGTCTTCTCACTCAATTTACACAGTAAAAACACTCCTAGGATATGGGTTACTTAAAAGGTGGAGTGCATATCCAAAGAGATTTGGATTCCTTGATGCTACACCTAAAACTAACATACACCTACTCAAACTGCAAGGAAAAGGGAGATAAAAAGTTGAAAGCAATGAAATAAAAGGGGTGATACACTAATTTTTAAGTCTCCTCCACTTGTTTATGATTTGTACTATGAACTAAAACAAGAATAGAATCTAATTTCACAACTCCAAACAAACCTTCCAACATGAGAATTTCAATATGAAGGCTATAGCTAATACATCAATCAAGAGGGATGATCAAGAGGTCTAGAAGAAGACACTAGTGAAATATTTACACACTTAACCTTTACAAAAAACTAATTGACACACATCATATGACCTAAAAGTAGAGGAATTACTCATAAAGAGGCAATAATTAAGAGTACAAATGCAAGGAAGTTAAACACTATCACTACCATTCATCAACAATTCACCATAAAAACATTAGATGTAAGATGAAATAGGTATAAACCAACTTGTATTCATTTTAAAGGCAATAATAGATATCAATTTAGTAGGGCTTACCTTGACCAGCTAAAGGATTCATCTAATCTCACATACAAGATTACTTATAGGAGAAAAGAGAGGTGAGAGAGAAGAGGATGTGTATGAAGCTCATGATGATTGTCATCCATCACAAAATTAGTTACAACCTTTATAAAAGGTGAAAAATAGTTTTATGATTCTTCTACATGTGTTATCTTTGTTTGATGATGGCCTCATGAAAATTGGCATATGAGTGCCTCATTGCCTTCCATGACTCATCCTTGTTCTCTTGAAACTAGCCTCTTTTCTTGATTGAAGAGTTACAAGTCCACACTTGCATTTAACTATCTTTAGGCTTCTTGACACCTTGTCCATGTTTGGGGATCTTCAAAATTGACATTGTAGGTGTGTATTAGGTCCCTTAGGGCTCTTTAGTGGCATGTTTAGTTGTTATAAGGTCTTTATGAGAGACACTTGATGGAAGCAAGCTTTTAGGATTCCTCCCTAGGTTTCTTAGAGGCAAAACTTAGGTTTACCAAGCCATTTACTCAACATTTCCTGTGTATTTATGGTATAGAGTGAAAAACCTTGAGACAAGCATGAAAGAGTTAATGAAGGACTATGTTCATCCTTGAGAGCTACCATCAATATGTAACAAGCAAAATGCTAGTGCATAAGTCCTTTCAAAACTACCTACAGTCATTCAAATGGATTTGTTTATGACTTGGATATTCATAAAAGAGTGTCATTTGATGTCTACAAGGATGTTTTGAAGATTCTTATACCCATGATGACCTTAAGAAGGTCTGCAACTTCAATTACTCTATGAAAGCAAGGGGTATACTTCATTTTATCTTGGTTTAGTAACTTGGAAACTTGTCAAACCACCATGAGATCCTCTTGAATGGCTAGTGGAAAGTAATTAGATTTCTACCCAAGCTTTAAAAGCCTCATCAACTGGTTATGAAGTTATCATTCATTCAAACACATGAAAACAAGCTTGAAAGTGTAGTTTTAGGGCTATTTATTTGTACTTTTCCCATGCCAAAATTTGTGATCCAATAGATTCCCATGAGCCTAGAGATGGTCTTCAAATGTTTTCAAGGTAATTTAGATGCATTGGAGTCACCAAAAATATGTTTACACTCATTGAGTTCTTTTGAAGGTTTCTTAGCAATTTTGAGGTGCTTAACTTCTTAAGAATTGTTCATAAAGCCCTACCCTTTGATGGATTGATAAATACCATGAAATTGGAAGGGATATACCCTATCAACTTCCCCTATATCCATTTTACCCCATGCAACTACTCAATTGACCTCAAAAGTGAAGAATGGACCTTCTCGAGCTTGTAGGCCTATAGGTGCATATTCAAGACAAGTGTTTTGGGAAAAAAGGTGGTCAAATGATTTTTTTTTAATTATAAATGTCTCTTTTGGATCTGATCCATGCCTTGTAATGCCTTTAGGTAGTTCTCCAAATAATTTAACCCCGCTAATGGCCTTTTTTTAGTGGTTTATCTTCATCAAAAGGAGTATAATCATACCTAAAATCTTCTCCAATTTATTTCACACTCATTATGAACTTCTAATCTTCATGTTCAACAAAAAACTTGCACTTTCTCTTCATGTTTGTACTTGTAGCCTTGATACAATCAAGCTTAGTATACATAATCATGTTGTTTCTTTGCAATTTGGACCTTGTGTTTATATTTATAGAAGATTTAGGGGATTGGTGAGGTCTAAAACAATGTTTAAAATTAATTCCAATCACTTTCATATCTAAAAACACCTTCGAACCTCAAAAACTTGCTTGTTGTGTCAAAAGACAATAAAACATGAGATTTCCTACCAATGTAGGTCTGATCCATGGTTGTTTGTGTTGAGTTTTGTGTTGTAGGGGATCTTAGACCTCTATGGAATGATTTTCATCCAACAAGCTCAAAAATGTTGTCCAAAGAATAAAAATGAGTTTCTTGGGTTTGATAGGAATCTAAGAGCACTAAACTTGTTAGTGATTGTTCATAAAGATCAAGCCTCTAAACTCAAACTTATTGATAAAATTTTATAGGGAATAGGGGCACCCTTAAACACATAAGATATTTGTATCTCACACTTTTTTTCCACCATGAACCAATGCCAACTAACTAACCTTTTTAACTATGCCTACAACCCGATGGAGATCTTGAGTGTTTTTTTGTCTTGTTTGGACCTGTAGTTTCTGCTTTAGCATGGTTTTGGCCTAAGTATCATGTAGTTGGCCTTAAAGAGTCCAAGAAGAAAATGTTTAGTTTGAAATCCTTTAAATTATACCTCTTTATCATATGTCCTTGGAATATTTTTATGTACTTTACATTTGTTAAAATTGTATGCTCACTTCACAAACCCTTCTTCATAAAGGAACTTGTTCATTTGAAAAAATACCCTATTGTAGCTACGTAAAATATGTCAAATGGAGTTATTATTAACTTTTAAAATGATAATGTAATGTATAAATAACCTCTTTTGCCTACATTCCCTGCCATTCATCACATTATGCTTTGTTTAGAAGTTAAAGGAATGAATAAAAAAGATTTTAAATGTGAATATACATTAGAAATGGGTGGAGTTGACATCTTGACTAGGTGTATGGGTAGAATGAGGCACAACATGATCTTCATCAAATTTCAAATGGCCTAAGAAGACCTCCTTTGATCTCTACACATGGCATTGACTCCTCACATTTGATATACCTCAAGTGAGTCACTTTCTAAAATTACACTAGACCTTTAATAAAATGCTTGCAAATGCACTTCATGAACTAGTAATGGGGAAAATTATTAACTCATGACTTTGCTCACTCCAAACCATATTGAAACATTGATCCCTAGGACCTACAACCTAACGACAACCTAGTTTTATAACAAGACATTCTTTCATAAATCTACTAGCTGCATGAACATTGAAACCAAAATGACAAAACCCAAAAATCATTGTGAGCATCTCAACATACCTAGTTTAGAGATAAAGCAATCTATGGTGGCTAGCTTGGCCAACAACCACATCACGGACTATCACATACTGATACCCCATTCATACTTTTATGGACTAGATTGAGCTAATCTATTACCGTAGTTGGTTCACTTTTTGGTATGGTTGAGGTGATTAAATTGCTAAATCTTGTCAAGTTTTAATGTTTGAATTTATTGTATCATCTAGCCCCACCAAGTTGTAAGTATGATTGGGTTGAATTATTGATCTAATCTCAACTTTCAGGTGGTAGATCACCTTTGCTCTAAGGTTGGGGGCATGGGCCTCTCTCTCTCTCTCTCTCTCTCTCCCCCCTATATATGCATTTTCTATATTTATCTATATTTTTCCTAAGATCAATTTCAGATCCCTACAATGATACGTATTTTTTAAATCAACTTTCCAATAGGTAAGGCATTTACATCAACACACATGTGTACTCCTAAACCTTGATCTTTTAATTTCAATCTATTTCAAGTACTTTCAAATCCAGATTATAAGCACTGATTATATATTATAACATGTACTTGATATAGTATGTATACAATCAGCAACAAAGCACTCAAGTTGGGCACACCCAAAGACAAAGTGTGTTATACACACCCATGTATGTATTCATTTCCTTTAAACTAACAATTTCATTATTATATTAAAGGGGAGGAATGTAAATGATATTTATAGATTATATAGCACCTCAATCTTGTACACTTGGCAAACTCAAACCTTGGTTATTCCTCTCAATTATATACCTTTTCCTACTTCTGCAAGTCTCGTATATACTCTATATATTACCCCTTGGCCTATCTCTTAGTTTGACCAGTCTTATATTGATGACCCAAGGCTTCTATCTTGCCTAGAATGCTTAAAATGTACTTATCTTTCACCTTTGTAAGTTATGAGTTTGTACCTAATTTTATGCTCCTTGAACACTAACATTTAGGATAGCCACCTATGTTGATGTTAGTGTCTTGACCCAATGCAAGTGTCTAGAGCACTAAAGTCATCTATTTTTCAAATGAAACACATCCTAATGGTTAGCCTAAATGATTTAATGTGAGTTACTTATCCAAAGTGATTGATATAAATAGAAGATCAATCCTCAATCATTCCTCACCTAGAAAAGACCAAGAGAGACCAAGGCAACTTATCAAAAAGTAATCTATCAAACATTCAATTGAAAAAAAACTTCCCTATTTTTATACCAGTCATAAGAACATCACATCTACAAGTCTAAAATACTTAAGGAGCATCCCAAGAGATATATTTGTCAAGTTACAAGCTATGTCATTATTGTACTTGCTTATCACATATTACATGATTCACACACAATCCAACACATAAAGGATAACTACATCATTCTAAGGCCCTTTTTGGAGTATTAGTTATGTATGTAGTGCTCATTGATATATGAGAATTTAGGGTTATCTCTACACCGTGTGCCTACTAACCCATTTTTCCCTAAGGTCACCTTGAAGATAAAGAACTAAGGTTTTAAATTTTCATGAGGAGTGATAATCCATGACCCAGATTTGAATACACCACAGTAAAGGGAAAAAAAACCCAGAAGCATCAAAGAAGTTGCATCCTTTTCTAGCAAGTATTTTGTATAAGACACATGTATCAAGTTTAGATAGTAACATCGACACAACCATCCTAGGCTGACACTAGTGTCCACAGCTCAAGAAGCATCCAGTATAGAATTTGATAACTATTCTAGAATACTCTTCTAGTCTGCTTCCCACTTATTCCAGATCAGAATTGCATTATCATCAGAATAAGTTAAGTACATTACTTCTTTGTCATTTCCATATCTAGCTTAGTTATACTTTTTATATTTAGTCTTTTTTTAGTTTTATAAATTCAGCATATGTTATATTTGAGTTTATCACCCAATTGGCCTGCTATAGATATAGTTTATTTACCCTTATGCGCTAGGCTATCTTTATCCCCTTTAACCCTAGATACCCTAATCTAAACCATTTTAGGGTTAAATAATGTGATAGTCCCCAATATTTGTTTTGGAGAACTATCAAAGCTATGAATAGTTTGCTCATATGTTTGAAAATTATTCTTATTGAAGCCCAATTTATGTATGAATTCATAGCTACAAATATTTATTCCATAACCATTGTCAACCAATGCATATTTGACTAGTTTTTCATGTATTTGAGTTTGGATGAATAATGATTTTTTTTGCTCAATTATATGTTTGAGAAGTACATTTTCCTTACCAAAAGTAACAATAGTATCAATATCCTTGAAGTTATTCATGATAGAAACAAATTAAGTTGGTTATGTACCCATAGGAAGAGTTGTATCATGCAACATTGCTTCTAAGAAATCCTTGTAAGTCGACACTTTCTTTAATAGCTCTATAATATAAATATTGAATGAAGTATTAAGTAATTAGTAAATGAGATTATACCTTTTGATTTGGGAAGCTTTCCTTAGAGGAGGTGGAGGAGGATTATTGTGATTATTAGTATTAGGTTAGGGAGGTAAAGGTGGTTGCCCTTTTCTAGTTTGAATAATATGGACGTAGGAATCTAATATGAGTCATGGATGAATAATGGGAATAGATTAACAAATATAAGTGTGAGATAGGAATTGAAGAGGGGAGTTAGTCAAGTTTTGGTGTGATAAAACTCAATAAAAACACATAAATAAATCTAACACCTCAAGCCTAGACACTCAAGGAGCAAGAGAACAATGCAAGTAACTAACAATGGAAGACAAAAAAAGTATTCTTCACCTTTCTTGTGATCAAGAGTTGCATGTTGGTCTTGGAGGAATGTACTTGGTCATGTGTTCAAAGAATATTTGACAATGGTGTTCCTTGTATCATTTTTCCTTATCACCTTGGCAATGTTTGGCTTGGCTTTGGCAAGATGTAGCAATCTATCAATAATTTTGCATTATAACATTACAAGAAAGCTTTGTTTATCAATAATTCAACATTATAACTTTGGCTCGAGAGCCTCTTTTTAGGAATTATTGTATAATAACATTAAATAAAAAAATATTGTTTCAACAATGGGTAAGGCCTTGTATTTATAGCCTTTCAAACTAACACTAACCCAAGTGTGGTTAGGTTTAGGTTAACCACAGTTAGGTTTGGGAGGGGACAAACCATTAATATTTTAAATTAATAAGCATGGCTCATAAATCCAGATATTTGTTTGATATTTTGTGAGTGTTTGAAAACTCATAAAAGATGATGTCATAATAATGACACCATTTCAGATATTTGTGTGATGACATGATGATGTCATCAATCTAGATTTATGAATTTATAAAAATAAAAATTTAATGATTAATCAACCATGGGATTTTTGCCTATGCACTTAATTGGCTTTAACCAATTAAGAAATCCTAATCAAGTTAATTATCATTTCTAAATTTTGACAAGATATCCCTCACACATGGTTGAAAAGGTCAATTTGCTAGGTTATAACTTGAACAAAGATAAATTAGAGGAAGATGATGATTGTGTGTATTGCATTGCCCTAGTTAGGGATACGTTAATGTAGTTTAGAAGATGCATGTGATGTGCACTGATGAATCAAATCATTCTAGTGATTTCCAAGCTTAACTTGCATTGTTTGTAAAAAGTCACTCCAATGCCCATTTAGACACAAAAGTGGCCAAAAAGGAGTGTTTACAATTTGTCTTGTTTGAGAAGGTGCTGTGATACATAGGCACTATAATGTCTTTTCAAATAATGAAAAATATGAACATAAGAAGAAAAAGAAGATAATTATTGAGGAATGATGTTCTAAACAAAGTTTTGGAAGCCTATGATGCCCCCTTGAGGGAGTGCCAACACATACAATTGATGGATGGTCCCTCGAAAAGAAGAAAGAAGAAGAATGGAATGAACCCATGGACAAAATTAATCTAATTGTGTTAATGCTTGAATGCATTGATTAAAATATTGATTTTCCCAAATGTGGTTAAAATTAGGAACTAAGACTGAGACATTGATTTACCCAAAGGTGGTTATAATCAGTAGCACAAACATGTGCCCTAGTAAGACAGATGGGCCAAAATAATTATTTTTCCAAAGGTGGTTATAATCATTTTGATGACTTGAATTGAATAATGATTTTTGGTTTTGCCCAGTAGGGTGGATTGGAAAGCATAACTCAAGGATATAACCTATTACACAAGTTAAAGACGAACGAGCGTGAATGTAGGTGTGATGGTCTAATGACTTTTCAAACATTGAATAAACCATAAATAACCAGGCACACAAGGTTGTGCAAAGTGATGAAAGAAATTATTGAAAGAATAATAATGGGGTTGGAAGAATAATGGTGGCTGAGCTGACTTGAGATACATCATGTATCTAAGTGTTACCTATATAGTCTAAGTAGATCTCTGGCCAATGTTGTTTACCCAAAAGTGGTAGAAAATAAAATGAGGAATAAAGTAGAAGAGTGAAAATTAATCAATGTGAATGATTCAATTGTACCTACCAATGTGAATATGTTCATCCTTATTAACATTAATACAACCAAAAATGATCAATGGGTTGATTTGATCAAGGAGTATGGAAGGATTTGCCAAAGTGAATAAGGAGAAGTTTCTACAGCACCATTACTTGTAAGATCCCCTGGCCTAGTTTTTTTTATAGCATGTGATAGTATGCACCATGATATAAAACACCATGATGACCTAGTTGTAATATGTATAAGGACTGGTTCCTAATCTAATAAACAATCAAAAATAATGCATTGATGATAATGTTGATGTATGAATATGGATGGACTCAAGTACAATACACAAAGAATCATTCAATGAATGCATATATATTGAGTCAAGGCATGATAATAAAAGAAAATAAATAGACAAACAACTAAGCAAACACACACAAAGCTTGAAAATAAAAACAATAAAAAGCATCATGTTGTCAACCAATTTAATACCTATGTGTGAAGGTTTAATGGAATTATAAACATATGGATCCCCCAAGCAAGGCTTTATGCAAGGGAATAACATGCATGGATAAGATATCCCAATATATGTTGCACACTTTGATTTACCCCAATAGGGTGAAAGTTGCAAACTTGGCCTAAAAGTACAAATTGGATGATTCCCCTAAGTAAGGATATATGCAAAAGGAAGGTCATACCCCCATTGGCAATGGAATGGATTAGAAACAACAATGGATTTACCCCAATAGGGAAAATCAAGGATCACTGACTAGGTTCAAGATAGGGCTAATGTTTTTAAATTTTGGGGCTTTATATCTCTCTAGGAGATTATAAGTCATTTCTAATTTTTAAGTTTTTTAAAATTTTCTAAATGTTTTTGGAATTTTATAGGTATCTCAACTCACTAAAAATTGACAAGATGCCGATCACAAAATGATTAGAGTGTGGGACAAACCAAGGGTAGAGTAATGCATCAATTTTAAATGCCTAATGCACACAAAAGTGACTCGCAAAATAGTGAGAGTGTTTACTTAAATTGATGATAAAATGGTGAGAGCATTAGAAAAGGAGTGACCAAGCTAACCTCAATGTAAAATAAGTGTTGCCTACATAGTCCAAATGGACCTCAAGTCACTATAGTTCAAAGGTATAGTAAGGTACGAAAGGATGGTAAGGCGAGGCAAAGGGCAAGGTGGTGCAAATGGTAAGGCCAGGTAAATGGAAAGGCATGTTAAAGGTATGAAATAATAACAAGGTGAATGAAAAATGGAAAAGGCAAGGTAAATGGAAAATTATGGTAAATGTATGAAATAATGACAAGGCGAATGGCAAATGAAAAATTAAGGTAAATGGCAAGGCAAATGACAAGGTATGAAATAACAAGGTGAAAGGCAAATATGAAAGGTAAAGTAAATGGCAAGGTATGAAATAACAACAAGGTGAATGGAAAATAGAAAAGGCAAGGTAAGTGATGTTGTTGTTTTTGTTGATGTGGAGATGCATGCCCTGATCAACATATAATATAACTATAATAATCAATTGTTTAAATCACTAGCCCACACCCCTTCTGAATAGTTGATTTGTCAACAACTTGTTGATTTGGACTCTAATAATGCTATTGTGATCTTCATTGGTTGTTGATTATGTTTCCTCCACACTTCGAGACAAGATGTCTTCATAACCTTTATAAAGGAAAGTGCGACCAGAGATGGCAAATAAGGATAAACATTGGCTAAAAGGTCTAATTTGGCAATGTAATATAGGTCTAGAATGCATAAATAGATCATAATGGAATGTATAATGGTAGGGTAACAAATGAAGATCAATATTTTTAGTCACACATAATGTTTCTAATTTTGTATTCGACATAATTTTGATAGTGGCAAGGCCAAAGAATTAAGAATATGCTCTTGATAGGACCACCAGATTATTTTGTCATTTAGGTTTGAGAGATGCTGCCATTTGATTATGATATTTATTGGAAGTTGTACTGATGTTATCTTCAATAATGTCTTCATAAATCAATGAAGAACTGGTGTGCTTAGATATTGGTGCCTTGAAGAGGTTTCACTAATAAATTTGTCTTGATTATCCCATAGCACCTTCGAGAAGGTTTCACTAAGGAACGTTGACTTTTGAATTTGATTGTCTTTTAGTGCCTTAAGCAAGGTTGCACTAGAGATGCTAAGTTTGGACTTTGACCACCCCCTAAAACCTTCTAAAAGGTTTCACTAAGATATTGCTCTTCTTCTGCATGAATATAGTCTTGGTCCCCTTGATATTTTGCAACTGATATATTACCATGGATGCAGTTTAACAATGTGTGATTCTGTCGATCCCAATCAACACTTGTGGTAGGTGGAATGTCAATATAATGGCTAGGTTGGTTGGTGTTAATGACAAATGGAATGGTAATGGAATGTGAAAAGGCAACACAATCCTTGTAGAAGATACTAGGAGAATTTATGTCGATGCCAAAGTAATCATCCTCAAAAATCATAGAAGGATAACAAATGTATTCAAATTAATTTGAAAGGTATGTGCAACCAATGTTATAACAACCATGAATGTATTTTGATTCTAAAGCTGAGTCTAACTCAAGGAGGATTCTGAGTTCAATGTTGAGACTAACGTTGGTTATGCTTTTGATGATAAATCTAACATCGATTCAAAAAAAGAACCTAACTTCAATGTTGATTCTTCATCTGGTGTTATGGTAAAGATGTTATGTTGAATGTTTGGTATTGGACAAGTAATGGCCTCGGGTTGAATAATGGGCAGCTCAGTTGAGAAGGTCTCCACAAAGACTGGCTTGTCAAAGTGAGGCTTCTCAACAAAAGGGAAATGATCAACATGCAACTCCATAAAGACTGGCTTGTCAAAGTGAGGCTCCTTAAAAATGAGGCAATGGTCAAAATAATGATTTGCCCAAAGGTAATTATAATCATTAGGGGGTGACTTAAACAAAGATTGGCTTGTCGAAGTGAGACTCCTCAACCAAAGGGAAAGGGTCAAAGGGAGATTCAACACATGTTAACTCATCACAAATAGGTGTTTCAATAAAAACATCACATATTGGTTAGTTCTTTTGACCTTGGTTTACACTTGGTTGTAAAATATAAATTTTGAACATATTTTGGTCTTTAAAAGATGGCTCTTAGAGAGGTAATGACTAGTTTTGTTGTGGCTCGATGATCAGATTTGATTTTATAAAGTGGGGGAAATTTGGTAATGGATGAAGAATGACTTGTGGTTCAATAATGAGCTCTTTGTAAATAGGCTCATCTAATATGGGCTCAACAAATACTGGTTGTGGGTCTGGGATGGTAATTGTGACTTGTCTAGTTGCAATTGAACAACCTTGTTGGGATAATGAGCTACCATATTTTTAAGGGCATAAATTGGTAATGAAAGGGACTATGAAGCTTAGTTGTTGATGCAAGCTAAAAGAAGAGGGACCATAATGGTAATGAATGGGCACTGTGAAGCTTGGTTGTTGATGTAGGCTAAAAGAAGGAGGCCTAAAATGGTGATCCTTGGGCACTATGGAGCTTGGTTGCTAACACAGGCCAAAGGAGGAAGGCCTAGAATGGTTATGAATGGGCACTATGAAATTTGGTTGCTAATGTGGGTCAACAAAAGAGGGCCTATAATGGTAATCCTTGGGTGCTACGGAGCTTAGTTACTAATGCAAGCCAAAAGAAGATTATTGGCATAGGTAGAGGATCAGGTACCGTTATCATTAAAAGGGTGAAATTTGTACTTTAATTGGCCCAAAGAAGGGTGATCTTGAGATATGATAATCGGTATGGCTGTGTTTGGCAATTAGCCCAAAAAGGGTGGTCTTGATCTAAGTCCATGGAACTTGGCATTGGCTTAGGCAAAGTGAAATTAGTCTTGAAAAAAAACATGAGGTAGGCACTTAAAAATAAACTCGATTGAGGTATGTTTGGATTTATGACTAAGTCTCATGAATAAAAGGTTTAAAGTTCACACACCACTTAAAATGTGGCCTAAATAGATTGGTTGATGTTTGCAAACATTTTGAAACTTGGTCTAGATGGAAAACTCAGTTTATTATTTTAAAATTAGCTTGGAATGGATCTCTTCTCGAAAATCATCAAGGTAAATTTAGTCTCAAATATCTCCAATACTCTAAGGTCTTTCACACAAATGGTCAAATGAAAGGCAAATTTAAATCTTGGTCTTGGTAAAGTGTTTCAAACAAATCTAATTTAGGTCTAAAATAAAAAGTGCTAGGTCTTTGGTCAAAAAGCACAAAGCTAGACTTTGAAACAAATTAGGTTTAATTTTTTTTTTAAGGCAATGCTAGGTCCTTGGTAAGAAAGCACAAAGCTATACTTTATAATAAACTAGGTGGAGGTAAAAACTTGTAATTAATCTAACTAGGCAAATAGTTCAAAACACTTGACTCATCTTGGCACATGGATTTTAAAAAAAACTTGACATTGGTATAAAATCATTCACTCTAGGCACACACCTAAAACTAATTGGGAAAGTCAATATGAAGTAATCAAAATAAGATCAGTGAGTAAAACATTCAAGCCCAAGAGATAAACAAAGCTCTAATGTAAACTAACAGTGCTTCTAGTTATACTTAAAAAGTGAGTTTTGACCTTAGTTTAAGGAAACAAATTGACTCAAGGCACACATAAATAAACCACTTATTAGGTCTAGGCAAAGGGATATTTAAAACAAGCAAGGAATTGGTCCAAGTTATATAATTCAAAGGTAAGAGGTAAACACCCAAGCCAAAATTAATCAAGACCTAGGTGTAGACCAATCAATTTTGAATCTGAACTTCGAAAGATAAATTTTAAACTTGGTTTAAAATACTTGGATTTATCAAATAGAGAACATCCTAGACCTAAATGGACAGCATGATGATACCAATTTAGACCAAAGGTACACATGATTTTAAACTTGGTTTGAAACAAGACAATAGTTTTGGAATAACATGAGTAGTGTAACAGCTCCCCTCCAATCAAATGGTATGACAATGGTTTTGGATTCAAAAATCTAAGGCAAATGTTTGAGGCAAAATGGGCAATGTAACGATGCTCATTTTAAACAAGTGACACATAAAAATTTTGGGATACAAATTTTAAGACAAAAGTGTGACACAAAAAGGATAAAATAACACCTCTTAGGCTAAAGTGTGATAAAAACATGTAATGGTTATGACTCATTTCAATTTTGAACAAATAAATAATTTAGTCTCAAAACATACATGTGAATCAAAGAAAATAGAAATATCACAAATGGCTCATCCTATCCCTAAAACTGACATGGGTGTGCATAACTTCTTCCAAAGCTTCCATCGATATACCAATGCTTGTGAGGAATTAAGTGTTAATCCAAAAATTAAAAAACATGTGTAGGTAGAGTTTTTATGCCCCCCTTTGTCTCTCAAACATTGGTGCATGGCACAAACTTAGAGTGATGAACATTCAACATTTGATAATAAATTTCATGACAAGTGAGGTTAAGTAAAAAGCTTTAAGTTTTAAACACACTAAATGGTCCCAAGTGTGGCTAACACAAGGGCGTAATCACATCAATTGGGTTCATACCTGCTAACTTACTATGCAAGAGTTTATTCCTTTGCATAGCGACTCCAAGACCTAACTTAAGTTTTTGTTAGGATCAGAGAGGCTAGCCATTTAGCTCCCTAGCAATCCTGGTATCACATGCCTTGATTTATATACCTCATCATGGAGCAGGATTGGTAAGATGTTGGGAGATGAAACTCTAGGTCAACACACCCCTAAAAAACTTGTGAGGAGGTGATGAACTCACCCCCACAAGCCAAATGCAAGAAAAAAATAAATGGAAAATACAAAGACTTTAGAGGTCATTTTTTAAGTCACCCAAGTCATTTAGAGCTTGGGGAGAGCATATGCAACATTCTTTCTGACAAGACTTAACAAAAAAACAATAAACCAAGTGTTTTTGATCACTCGAGTTCCCTAAAGGAGATAGGGGGGAGCATACATGCTATAGTTTCTATTTGTCAAAAATACAGAATCTATTTTATGAAACTTGAAACTATCTAAAGAACAAACAAGAATTGAAAAAGGCTTTAAGAGTTCTAACTAAAATGTAGGTTCTTTTTAATAGCACCAACTTGAAATGTGTTTGCAATTTTTTGGCTCTTTGGTCTTGTTTGCACTTGTAAAAACCTTTGAAATGCTAAAAGACAAGTCTGATTAGGTTGATTTTAAACATCAAACGAAAGTGTATGTGAAATTTATAAGTGTTTAGGCCTCTCTTTCTCCACCTTAGTTCCTGCAAAAATGTTAGGGAGGTCTCTTGTCTTTAGACAAAAAGGCAAATCAATAAACAACATTCTATTTTGAGCTCTCAGGTTTCTTAAAAAATATAGAGAAATCCTTGATGATTATTATAGGGATCATTACCAATTTTAGCAATTGACATCGATTTGTTAAGATCATCACCATTTCTTGCAATCAAACCAAGGATAGACGTGCTTTGAAATAAAAATGCTTGATAAAAAATATTTCAAACTCAAATTTCTTACTACCCTGCAAGAAGAAGGTTAAAAAAGCAATAAATAGAATGTCAAGCAACAAAAAAATAAGAAAGAATTGATTTTTGCTACATTTCTAGTTTGTTGTGTCTTGACACAGAGATTGTCATCGATTACTGTAGTGATCATTGTTGATTTATTTGATCGACGTCTATTTGATATGATCATCGATGATTTAACATGATCGTCATTAATTCCTGTAATTTTTGCTCACTATGTAGTTTTCGACCAAGAGCTCAAATTTCTTCACTTTTTGGTAATTAAATCAAAAGCTTGTTACAAAAATGGTTAGATGAAGATTTTAAGAAGTAATTATAAGAGTTTTATGGGGTGTGGGTCCCACTAGGCATGCCATTATGTGAGATAGGAATCCAAGATGAGAGTTAGTCAAGTGTTAGTATGATAAACCTTGATAAAAACACATAAAAAAATCTAACACCTCAAGCCTAGACAGTCAAGGAGCAAAAGAACAATACAAGTAACTAACAATGAAAGACAAAATAAGTATTCTTCACCTTCCTGGTGAGCAAGAATTGCATGTTAGCTTTAAAGGAATGTGCTCAATTTTGTGTTAAAAAAGTCTTTGACAATGGTGCTCCTTGCATCATTTCTCCTTGTCACCTTGGCAATGTTTGGCTTGGTTTTGATAGGATGTATCAATCTATCAATAATTTTGCAATATAACATTACAAGAAAGCTTTGTCTCTCAATAATTCAACATTATAACTTTGGTTTGAGAGTCTCTTTTTAGAAATTCTTGCATAATAATATTAAACAGAAAAAACTTGTTGAAAAAATGGGTGAGGCCTTGTATTTTTAGCCTTTCAAACTAACCCTAACCTAAGTGTGATTAAGTTTAGTTTAACCATGGTTAAGTTTGAGAGGGGATAAGCCATTAATATTTTTAATTAATAGGCATGGCTCACAAATCCAGCACACAAAATCAGATATTTGTTTGATATTTTGTGAGTGATTGACAACTCACAAAAGATGATGTCATGATGGTGACATCATTTTAGATATTTATGTGATGTCATCAATATGGATTTATGAATTTCTAAAAATAAAAATTTAACAATTAATTAGTCATGAGATTTTCACCTATGCATTTAATTGGGTTTAATCAATTAAGCAGTCATGATCAAGTTAATTGCCATTTTTAAATTTTGATAAGTTGCCCCTTACACATGGTCGAAAAGGTCAATTTGCTAGATAATGGTGAAAAAACTTTCTTGTGTTTCATAATATCTTGTTGGGAGAATTATTATAGGATGCAATATTACAACAATAAGAATTGAAAAGTGCTTGAGGATATATATTACACATTTTATCCTCTTGATTTGTTTGATATTTTATCCATAGTCTAAGATAATGAATAACACAGTGAAATGAAATAAAAGATGCAACAATGAAGTTCATAATCTTATGCAACATATGAGAAACACCTCCATTCATTGAGCCTATTGTGAATATAATACAAGTAAAAAAGTAAGATATAAGGGTGAATTAGGTAAGGGCTTGAATGATTGTGTGGGCTCTAAAATATACTTTCTCATTCGTAGATTAATGTTAGTTCAATATTTCAGATCACTAACTACAAAGGCTAAACCATGCCTATAACCCACTATCCCATCTCTGAGGATATGGTGAGAGTAACTCTTTGGGTGACATACTCCTCTCAGGGGTTCCACAAATCAAATAGCTAAAAGAGGCTTTCTATGGTATAAACAAGGGATCCTATGTATTTTCTGATATACTATAAGGTACGTGAAAACTAAAATTTATGTTTAGTGTTGTACAATGCCTATGAGTATTAGGGTAGTAGCCCTCACACCACATTGTCAGTAAAAAAAATCACCGTATCACTCATAATGATGAGTAATTTTAAAATTGTTACAACACAGTCTCAAAAAATAAACACAAACAAATAGAAAATAAAATTAAAATATTTTTGTGTAAAGAATAAAAAATTTGTGATTTTTATGAAATCAAAAATTCAGTTGAAACCTTAGACCACACAAAAATCAAACAAACGACAAACAATATTCTAAATAAAATACAGATTCACCATAATGTTTAATGTTCTTTTTGATTTAACAATGAAATGCTAAGAATATATAAACTATTGAACACTGATTTAGATCCACAAAAATAGATTGATTTGAATGTAAAATATAGAATTTACAGAACTTGAAATGAGCTTAAAAATAGTAAATTGACAAACAAATATGCAAACCTAGCTTGGATTGGATTTATTACCAAGGGTATATGTTGATTGTTGATTAAAAAACTAGTTGGAAAGACCTACAAACTATGTCGCATCCGAAAACATGAATTCAAATTATGTTAGGACAAGGCTATGTTAGGAGGGCAGGGTTGTACTACGACCTTATCTATTAACTGTGGCCACGTTTGGTTGACCATGTGACTAATTTTTCAATCCGTGTGCATGCACCTATTTATGAGGGTTGATTGATTTCTTGTGCATGCCAATTTATCGCATGGAAGACCTGTAAAAAATTTAAAACCCTAGCTCCCACATAGTAAAACTAAATATAGATCAAATGCAAATGACAAAATTGGATAAAGATAATAGTCAATCTATCCTCACAAAACTCTGCGTAATTTGAGTGCTATCTTCATAACCCAAAAGGGCCTCAAATCGATAGAGTTCTCCCTCATAGAGGGAGTGTGTGAATCTTGATCTTGTTATATGAATGCAACTAGATAAATTGCTTTGAACGCTTGACAATGAGTACACATGATCTGTAACAAAAAAATATTTAGACTTGGCCTATGACTATTATAATTCTTCAAAATTGGAATTGGAAGAAATAATATTTTTTTGCTCAATGTGTAGTAGAATTGCTAAGTGATTGTTAGATATGTATGGAGAAGCCTTGATGTCTTTATATATGGGAATATTTAAATATTCCTGCTAACCGACCTTTCTAAAAGTATGGGAGGAGTAAAATACAATGTCTCAAATTTAAAAAGTTATCATTTGAGCACAGGGGATAAAGTTGCACTAGTAGACAACGCTGTAGTGCAACCTTATTCGACCTAGCATGGTCTTGTCCCAAAAGGATAAAGACTACTAAAATTTCCCTGACAGGTGTCTGTAAACAAAATATGGATGTTTGAATAATGTTTTGAGTGGTTGTAAGATATTTTTTAGAATAGTAAATGTTCATATATAAATTACAAGTTAACAGAATGACGAATAAACCAAACAAAATAAAAATATCAAGATTAAACATTGTTAAATACTTGATAATTAAATTTAAATATTTACAAATTGTAAAGATACATTATCTTATAAAGAAAAGATTATTAAGTTATATTTCTTTATCCATAATAGATTTTATTTATTTATCAAAATAATATATATTCATAAGCTATTTAGAATACATATGCATTCAATAAATTTACACAAATGCTCTCCCCAATGTTGCAGAGTTAAAAGCGAGGAAAATAAACCCCCTCCCATCTTGTATCTAAATTTATTTGAAAAAATAGTATTATTAAAAGATCCATTTCATCATCTTCTTCATTAAAACCACATGTGCAAATTTGAGCCCGAACAAGTACGATTAAAAAGTAATATATAGATAGAGTCAAAGCCTAAAAACTTTGGCAGATCACCAACATTATCATCTCACAGCCATAACAGAGTGTAAAAATGGCGAAGGGTTCAACAATGCGCATGAAGGCGGTGATTTACTCGCTGTCTCCATTCGAGCAGAAGATTATGTCCGGCCTTTGGAACGATTTCAGTCACAAAGTGGAAAAGAAAATTACCGATAATTGGCTCAATGCCCTCTGCCTCCTTACCCCCATTGTCGGCACCGTTCAGTACGCTTTCTGAATCTCGTTTCCTTTTTGTGTGTGGCATCGACAGATCTGATTAAATGCATGAATATAATTGCAGTTAAATTTGTGGTTAGGGTTAGGGATTTGAATTTGTTTTGTGGATTGGTTGGGATTATTTAGGATTTAGAACTGGTTTAATGAGAACGGGCTTGAATTATTTACGGCGTTGAACTTGTTTTAAGATAATTGGCTGTAGTTATTTAGGGCTTTGATTACGGCTGGGAATCGTTATAGATATAGTTTTATTTGGCAATTTTTTTCTTGCGGGGTGATCGCTGGCTTAGTTTCGACAACCGAGGGGTGTCTCTTCTGTTAAATTCACCCTGTATTTCCAAGCAAGTTGGTGTAGCATTGCGCCCAATTTTAGCACTTTGTCATATAGCTACTGGAATTTGAATCTGGCTTTCCGTTATGAAATCCGGGATGCTTTTATTACTTGAGCTCATCCTATTCGACAGGGTTAGGGTTTTGAATTTACTTTCGTGGATTGGCTGGAACTGTGTAGGGTTTCGAATTAATGACATGCGAATTGGCTGAAATCATATAGGGTTTTGAACTTTTGGGCTTTCGATTACTTTAGGGACGTGTTTTCTATTTTTATTGAGGAACAAATTTCTTTGAGATAAGAGAGATCGTTTTACTTTGGTTTGGTAAATTGTCGTTTACGAAGGAGATGTATTTATTCCGAGTGCTAGGGTGTGAACCACTCAGGATTGGTTACAGTAATTTAGTCAAGGGCGTGAACCACACAGGACTGGATGCAGTAATTTACTCAATTTTACACTTAAAACATCTGGAGAGAGTTTCTTACTATGGTATCCTATAGATCTTAAAATTGATAACGGACAATTTTCTATCGAGAGTAAGTCTTTTTTAAAGTTTTGTAAGTTGCTTGTTTATACCCAAAACGAGGCATACATGTTAAATGCCAGTATGGTGGTGTATCTATTATTTCAAAATTCACCTAGGTGTTAGGTGTGCAATACTCCCAGGATTGGATGTTGAAATTTACCCAGGTTTATGCTTAACTTGTCTTTTGAAGATTTGAGCTTGTGCCATTACCATTAAAGGCCATTGATGTATACTTGGGCCCATCTATTATCCACTTGGGCTCATCACAATTCACACAAGAAGAGAGATTCTTACTGCCCTATTATCTGAGTCCTAAAATTTAATAAGAACAATTTTCATTGAAAATAAGAGTTTTTTTTTGGTTTGCTATATTGCCCCGCTTTTAATCATTGCAAGAGCATGCTTTTGGTTTAGATGCCATGGTGAGGGCTATCTATTCTATCAAATTCACTTAGGGATTACATCCGCCTAGTCTATTGAGATACACACTTGCAGTAACTTATTTAATAGTAAACCCAAAATGTTGTTTAATGATTTCAACCTGGTTCTTTCCTAGGAGAGCACATTGTGTTTCCACTTGGGTTCATGTCAATTGACAAACTAAGTGGGATTGTAGCTCTAGGAACCAAGAGATCTTAAAATAAGTAAGCTTCACATTCATAAATTCTGATTAGCTTAGTTTCTATAACATCCCTGTCAAGTTTTTTGGAAACCCTTTTCCATTTAGTAAGCTCCTAACCTCTTTTTTCGGTATTTTTTTGTTACGCTGAATTCCAATGCATTGTGTGTTATGTGGCAGAACCAAATCATCTATAGTTATTCAAATCCTTTTTCATTGTAATATCTTCCCTTTCCATGAAATGCTATGAACAAGGTCAGCAGACAAGGAAGAGAGGAAAGAAAGAGAGCTCAAGAAATCACTAGCTAGCATATGCAGAATCACACAATGAACAAACCCAAACCTTCTAGCTAATATAATAAATTGACGAAAGGTTAACTGTGCTATGATATAATGGAGGTGAAACCTTTATCATTGTGATCTGCAGTAATGAAGTCCTCAGAAAGCCCACAAAGAGTTGTTAGGTGATCCTACCCAAGATCCTATGCTCTTGCCAAAGGTTTTTGAGCTTTGAAGCATTTTCTAGTTTTACTTTTTCTACAAACTTTTTACACGAGGATTATTTGTCAGATCTGTTAGCTGTGTATCGAACACTGCATTTGACGTTATTCTTAGCAGAGTTCAAAGGGCCTTAAGTAACAGAGGCATAGCAAGACACAAAACACATTATAATGAATGGTTAGGCATTTGAAGAAAAGATTGAATATTGACAAGGATGCAATAAATAAAATGTAAATGGGGTTTCAAAGGGAATTTAAGACGGACAAATAGATTTGAATGGTTATATAGAAACCCATGGTCATTGCATATTCAATTTTTTTTAATACTTTCAAGGGAACAACAGCTTTTTTCTTTTTCTTTTTGATTTATGAATGTACTATTATGAAAAGTTTGTTTGCTTGATAGTTCTTTGTTCCTATATCTATGCATATTGTTATTAGGCATGAATCTATGCCCTGTAATCTAAAGCAATAGCCTGTACTCAATCTGTGATTTATTGCAGACAATGTACAAGTATTGCCATTATCTATACAAAACGGTATTTTAAGCCATTGAACTATGAACAATCACAATGGTTCAGACAGCAAGTTTATTCAGCTTCATGACCACAAGTTTGAGATTTTTCCCCAAAACTGGCCGCACTCTTTAAAAACAGAGTCCCTCCTACGAGTTTATCTAATAAGAATGGTAACCAATTACAATCAAACCTGAGGGCAACTCATCAGTGACAGAAACCCAACGCCATAATTTAAAGAATCTTATACCGTGACAGACCAAACTCCAGCAGATAGCATCGATGGTGATTATGACAATGATAATACTGCTGTTCAAGTTTCCAATAACTCTACTCAGTACAGACTCAAAATACCAGACCATTTCTTCCAGTCCATGCACCGCAGTTACCTAGTATCATTTGGTTCACGATCTCCGTAGGTGTCATACCATCTGACAGGCTGTTATTTGATCCACTTTTGCATTTTTAAGAGGATAAAGGAATATAATGATTCAAATTTTAAAGCTATCCCACTGTTTGAATCACACTTATCTTCTCTCTTCCCCAGGCCCTTTCTGGGACTCTTTTTGATTAAAAGTAGAGTCACTTGCCTACTGATTATTCTGCTGCAATGGAGTGCAGAATAAAGGTTTCCTCTCCAAGTTGCATTGACACGGATATGGATATGGCTAATTTTCAAGACCCTTTAACATGGATGTGTGTGGATACAACATTCATAAAAAAACACACATACATTCATACATACATATATATCAAAAACTGAACGCATACATTTTTAAAGACAAATATAAGCTGAAAAAAGGAGATTTTCATCACTAAAAAAGTGATATATGATCATTGCTATTGTATCCCAAAATGTTATAGATATAATTTCATCATAGTTACCATGTTTGAAAAGTTCGGGTTCGGAAGGGGACAAAAGTTCGGAAGTTCGAAATTTGGCAAAAAGTTCGGTTCGGTAAATTTGGTTCGAATTTTTTTATAAATTTAAAAAATTAAAAAATATCCCCAATTTATATGATTTTATATATAATAAAATTAGTAGTACAATATAATTTTTATAAATACAAAACAGTATAAATTTTAAAATTAAATAAAAATAAAACAAATTAATTATTAAATGTAATTTAAAAAAAAAAATCATTTAGTATATATATATATATATAATACGTATATTATTAGTAATGGAAAATTATAAATATAAAATAAATATATAATAAGTATATTATAACAAAAACATATTGATATAATATTTAATAAATTAATGTATTATAATTGATTAATAACAAGTATGAAATATATGGTTAAAAACAGATTGACATTTAAAAATTAACATATTTGTTGCGGTGATCCCCGATGGCGTCTGTCGACTCTCCCTAGGGCTTGACTGGTGTTTGCACATGCATAGGTTGCGAAACACAGGTTGTAGGGCACAGAAACGTGTGGCACATGTTGAATGGGATTTCCACTTTTGCGTTTCCTGCATTTTCTGAGTTCTCTTCTATTTTCCGTTGTTTTCCTTTTAGCTTTGCTTGCGTTTTCACTTTTAAATTTTTGCCTTAACTACGTTTTACATTTGTTCTTTTGTTATTGCGATTGCTGCACAGTTTAGGGTTTACGTGTTTTGATTTTTTCGCTTTAGGGTTGGCAAGTGGCTCAAAAATAATGTTTATTTATCTATTTTTTAATTTTAAAAAAATAAAAAAATGGCGAACCGAATTTGATGAACTTGTTCGGTCAGGTGAGAAAGTTCGGTTCGAACCGAACCTGCAGCAGGGTTGGACGAACATGGTAACTATGAATTTCATCATTCAAAAAAATTCTTTAATACATTGATAGATTCAAGTGCTTTGAAAAATGTCTTCATTTTTTTTTCTGAAACTAGTGTTCCACATCATCAAGATTTTTTGGAGAGCCAAGATAGTTGGATTGGGTACAACCGCCAACCACAAAGCGTACTTTCTGAGCTGGATGAAGATGCACCAGAGGAATCCCCTGTTGGGTTAGATTTTCTCATCAATGGGATTGAGATGTGTGAATGCATTTATGAATACAATGATGTTCACATCTCAAGCTTTATCCCAAAGCCTACTAGGTCCCTTCTTCCAGCCAGTGAAATAATGTTATAGGAGGCAAAGATTTAAATGGACATATACAAGGTCCTCCGTTTTACTTGTTTCCAAGCTATTATGCTTCACAAGAATGGATGAAGCCATTGGGCTCCAATTCCTTTTAGTTGAGAAAGAATTAGAAACTTTTTACAAAATTTGGTCACAAAATTACAAATAGAGACCAAAAATCAAATAAATAAAATAGAACAAGAAAAAAGTTTAAATTAGAATATAATTCATAAAATGCCAACGTGTGACAGAACCCTGATTGCCCTTTTATGTAGATGTTTAGTTGTACACCATGGAAGTTCACCACTTCATGGGATCCATTTCTTTCTTATATTCCATTGCATCAAGATTTGCGTAAGTCCCATGTGAGGTTGCAAAGGGTCAAATGCTCATTTTCAGTTTCCATTGCAAGTTTGTGATTTGTACACAACTTCTTATAGGCCTTTCTACATTTATATTTGGTGCTATTCTATTTGGCATTCATCATAGAAGTTCTTGGGATTGAAAACATATACCAATAGCTGCAAAGGGGTTGTCATTTTTTTCTGCCTCTTTTTCACCATGTAAGATGTTTATTTGTAAAAAGTTTAAGAGGGATCTAGCTTTTTTGTCATGATAATATCTCTCATTTGCTCTGATCTTAAATATTGCCTAAAATTTGTTTATTTGTGTCCATAGTTACAAGGTTCGGAAATCCGAATGCGTTCGAGAGGCAGAAAAAATGTGGAATGCGAAATTTTTGAAAAAATACGGAAAAAATCCCGGTAAAATCTGGTTCAAAAAATAAAAGAATATATATATATATATATATATATATATATATATATATATATATATATATATATATATGCAAAATATTTCAATCTACTAAGGAATGAACATTAATTTAACACTTGCAAAAATGCGAAATGCATAAGAATTTCAAACTTGAATTACATTAAAAGATAGCAAAATATTCATAGTTTAGAGCCTAAGCTCAAAATTGATATAGAACTTAAGTTTCAAACATTTGCAACATCAAACCCAGCTTCAAAATCAAAACTAGCACTAGCACTAGCACCATCAGTGAATCCTCCATCCAGCTTATCAACACTATCAATATTTTCCTCAACTCCTTCAAAGGATGGTTCTCCAAGATGAAGATTGTCATCTTCTTTTGCAAGATTGTGCTCAGGCAATCTTAAATTGCTATGAACAAACACAAGATCTGATAGCTTTTTGGCTCCTAGTCGATTTCTCTTATTAGTATGGATCAAATCATGCGTGCTCCAATTTCTTTCGCATGCAAAAGCACTGGCACATTGAATGTGGACACGCACGGCAAGCTTTTGTAACTCTGGGGTAGAACCATACGTCTGCCACCATAAATGGGGATCCATGCTAACAATGTCTTCTTGTGCCACTTTAAACCACTCGGCCACTCTCCCGCAGTGTTGAGACCAATCGCAAGCAAGCAAAATGGGAGCCACTCTGAAATCTTGAAACCCTGAAATATGGCTAAGTTTGAAACCCTGAAACCCTGGAATCCGACTAACTCTGAAATATGATAGGATCCTCCAAAACCTAGAATTGCATTATAGCTCCTAGCGGTTTGAAACCCCTCTCAAACATCTTGAAAGTATATAAACAAAATATAACTTAAAGTATAAGAAACTAGATGTCCATATACTTAAATGTTTATTTTATTTCTATACTATTGGGTTCGGACTAGATTTACATTTTCTAAATTTTTTTGTTGACTTCCATTGTTTCTCCCTGTCCGTACAGTTTTAATGTTCAAAAATACGGCGAACCGAATTTTATAATCCGGAAGCCTGCAAAAATTCGGAAAGTTCCGGATTTCGGCCAGATGCGGTCGAATTTGGGAACTATGTTTGTGTCACATCGACGAATGAGGGTATATATTGGCTTAGTGAAAAAAAGCAAATAGTCTCCATGAGTCCACTAATCATCATCAAGAATGATAATCCTAATCTTATTTGCTCTCTGACTGGGATTGCCTCCAATCTACCCAAACATCACTAATGACCATGGTTTTTAAGGCTTGTTTTACATCCACAAGTCTCTTTAGAACACTATTATGTGTGCAAAGCAAGTCTCAACTACCTTCAAGTTCAAAAAATTGAAATTTAAAAAAGTAACATTTATTTCAAAACCAAATCCTTCAATGGCCATTTGAAAAATATTAAAAACAAATCTCCCAAAATTCAAAATAAAATAAAAAGTTACCTTAGTATAGCTCGAATATTTCTTTCCTCAATGAATTCTTTGTATCCATTGGATTTTGACAATGTTTTGCAACAACAGGTTCATAGAATGAACTGCACAAAGAGTCCACCAAATGTGGGAATATTTTGCCTCCACAGCCAACCTTGTTGCTTTGTATATTGTGGCATTATCTGTGATGACTTTGGCAACATTTGGACTCTAATGACTTGATTGGCTCAATGAGAATCTTGGTAATAAACTAGGTATCATTCTGATCACCCTTGCACTGATTGCCCCATTTGGACTTATTGAAATGACATTGATTAATGGCCTATTTCTAATGTCCTTTCATCCATCACAAATGACAAACACCTTCGAGATATATCAAGAAGCTTGAATAATCTCCAACAAGCTATTGATGATATCTCCTTCTTTAGCTGAAAGCGTGGTATGAACCTTTTTGTATCACTACTGTTGTATCTTTTTGGTGTTTCATTTTTTGACTTAACCATCTCCCTCCAATATGGAGAGTGCACCACATAAAATGCAATCCCAAATGGATACAAACAACAAGCAACCGCCTTTTCTCTCTCTCTCAATCTTTCAAAGTAAATGATTTTCAAACAGGTAAAATTGACACAAGCAACAGTTAACCATTTGTTTATATTTAATTTATTTTTTCGGAGGCAAATTGCAAACAGACGAGGGTGTAATCAAACATTGGTAAGAGAGGGAAACATCCTGTAGACAAAAGATCCAGAAGTGAAATACAGATTAAACACTAGTCAATGGACAACATCCTAAAAGAGGAAAACGGTACTACTCATCTATGAACTCCCATTATTGTTGGGGGAAGAAATATTATGGAAGTGATTACATTGGATCCTTTAGGACTTGTCTGTTGAGATTGTAAAAAAACGTT
This sequence comes from Torreya grandis, assembly GCA_037957365.1. NCBI lineage: Eukaryota > Viridiplantae > Streptophyta > Pinopsida > Cupressales > Taxaceae > Torreya > Torreya grandis. The sequence goes on from JARHVA010000195.1 coordinate 592,421, forward strand.
TTATGGTTTGCATTTTCAAATATATGGTTCTGTGTTGAGGGCTCAAATTGCTGGGGGCTCTTTTTGAATGCGAGGTTTTATATTTCAATCATGATTCCGGGACCATAAGCAGATTTGATTGTGTTAACAAGCTGGTGGTGATACGCGACAGTATAAATGATGAAATGCAGAATGAAACTGTAATTTACTGTAGAAGTCTTAGCAAATTGAGATTGAAGATGTATAGGGAGTTATCAGACAGAGATATCCAGGATGGTGCAAATTGATGCACTAGTTTGGAGTAATTGCTGTGTGGTTCTTCAAGTATTGTGTGTGGTTGGAAGAGCTTTCTGTGGTTTGACAGATGGGAATTTTGAGGACATTGGGCTGGTGTGTGTGAATCCTAGGAGGATTTGGCTGAAGGAGCATTACAATGGGCTGTATTTTTGGCCCATGGTTAGACGTCAAATTTTTTTTCTGAATATTTTGAAGTTGTGAGCTGTTAAGGTGATTGGGACAGGTTTCTTGAGTTTATCACTATGTAATGTCCCTTTTAGTTTAATGCCACTTGAAGAGATTTTCTAATCTTTTTTATTCCCGAGATAAGAAATAAATCAAATTCAAGGGAATATGAGAATAATTAAATCGAGGGTAAAAAGCTATAGTCCAAAAAGTTCATTTAATTATTCTTTATGACTTAAAGTGGGCCCACCCTTTCACTAGGCGTTTCATACTAGTGATTAAATAAATTAAAAGTTGCCTATATCTTATTCTCAATAAAGGAAGAGTCTTTTTGAAAGGATAAGATTGAGTGATTTTTGATGAAAGAAGTGGATTTTCATTTAAGGATCAATTATTTTAAAGCTGGGAAAAGATGGCAACTTTTATTTATAAAAAGGATCGACTTGTTTGAGAGGTGCATGGAGAAATTCATTATCTTTATTTTTCTTATTGAGCTTGGCTGAAGATGTTTAACAAGACGGAAACCCTGTGTTGGATGGGACGAAAACCTCAGTCCAAGTATTGATTACTCTGGAACGTCTGAAATTACTGTGCAAGAACAAGATGTGCAGATTGGTGAAGGAGATAAAGGCGAGTCGAAGTTCCTGAGACTAATTCTGTGAGGACGTGTTACTTGGAGGCTGAATTGCTGCACATAGTAAAGGGACGTGGTCTGTTTTTAACTGAATACTGTTTGCTGAGTGTCACGGGGGAATTGAAGACTAGTATATGCATGTGTAGTTGTTGGAATGCTCTCAGCATCAAGTCGTGGTCCCAAGGAGAAGATCTGGGCGCACCATCATAGTGCTCTGAACCTCTGGACAGCGTTTTCTCCAGGTTTTTTATCATTAACATCTTGCTGTTACATTTTTTCAACACTGCATGTAGTCTAGAGGTTTATTAGATGCATGTGCTTGGGCTGCACTATAAGTCTGGGCAGTTTCAAGTTAAATAAATTGTAAGGAAATCTCAGAAACAAGTTATCGTTTACTTGCATTTTTCATTTAACGAAGATGTTCATTATTTCTGCAATACTCTGTGTACAAATTTGTTGAACAAAAACATCTATCAAACGAAATTTTTGCATAAACTCTTCATACTTCCCGGAAAGTATATTTCACACTAAGCATGTTAGCAGTCTGGCGGAGGTGCTATAGAAGAGACTGAAGTTGAGTGACGAGGGGTCAACGTGACGACCCAAGTGAACACATGAGGTTTGCTATTATTTCAAATGTGTGCAAGAATTTGAAGATGGGTGGGATACATTGGATTAAGGATGAGGGGCTCATAGTGGTGGCGAGGAGGTATTGAAGTTTGCAGAGTTGTGTTGAGGTATTGAAATTTGCAGTATTGTGTTTTGATTGGATTAAATTTAAATGGCTGCCGTGAGTTTGAGTCTGATGGCTTCCTATTGCCAGGTTTTACAGGGATTGTGCAACAATCGGTGATTCCAAGATCAGTTGCATTGATGCCAAGTGGCTGTCCTAAAGCTTTTGAAGGTCAAGGTGAAGAAATGTTGGGGGTGATTTGGAAGGGGGCAGACAGGTTGAGGGTGAAAGAGGATTTCAGAGGTTTGGGACACTTTGTAGGTCAGTACTAACATACAGGGTAGTGAATTAAGCACCAATAAACAATATTTTCCTATCCAAGGCTATGTTTCTAGAAGGGACTATATGACCTATACCTTTGAGGTTTATCAAATCAGACTTAAGTGAATGCCTGCAAGGGGATGGAGGGATTCAACATATGTACCATGGGGATGTCTCTCCACCTTTTGGATCCGGTCCCCATGTTATTTTCCTGTTCAACTATTGTTTCTAGGATTTTGAGGTACTAGGCATTCCCCATTTGGGTTCCCCGCAACTGCCACCCAACAGGGGACTTGGGATTTAACAAAAAAGAGGGGGCTGTGGAGGCTGAGTGGGCAGCCTGCCATGGCCACCCTCACCAAAGACAACTCATGTGCCCAGACCTAGAAATGCATCAGGGATGAGTTACAGAACTCTGTCTTGCCTTGCTTGCCACATTTGCACCTCACAGCAAAAACCAGTCCCAGAAAAACATAACCCCTCTTGGAAACCACCCCCCAAAAATTGCTGTCAATAAATAGACTTCTAAAATTATTTTTTGAGTCCCATTGAAGAGTCGAATTGAGCCAAAGTAGATTCAGATTAGATGGCAACACATGCGTATCAACAATGGTTTCAATGAAATTTAAAAAAGCAATTAGTAAACTTAAAAAATCTAGGAGCAAATGCAAGCGAGAGGCATAATAGAAATCAATGGCTTCATGTTTCAACCAGAGTATAAATCAAAGGCTCTAAATAGGTAAGATTCCATAGAATATTCAGTTCCATTTTGCCAGACTATATTCATTTTTGAAAAACAATACTCTTTTAACAAAGGGAAATATTAGATTAAACGATACGGAACCTGTATTTAATGATGCATAAACATATACACCAATGGGGTTTAATTCTAATAAAGCTTTAATAAAATGTAGGCATTATAACAAAGCAAGACAATACAGATTTATTGCTATTGATGAGCAAAAGTCTACTCTTGTTGTAAACTCTATAGGTTATGCACAGACCAATTAGGCATAAACCCTAAAGCTCTTTTGTTTTTTATTTTTTTGCAAACACAAAAGCCATACAAGGCAAAAAATAATTGAGATAATGCTTCTAAGGATAAACCTTGGAGAGAGATAATATCTAACCTTCTTTGTCTCGTTTTTATTGAGAACCATGCAGGTCTATGTGAAAAAAATATACAGAGCAACAGAGAGGGTATGGTTTTCTGAAGAAAAAAATGCCAAAAATTTGCAAAACAGTGTATTTAATGAAAGAACACAAGCAAGAAGGGCACTGAAAGGCCTCATGGTTAGAATATTAAAACCCTAGATACCTTACTCCTTTTAAACAAAACATTTAGACGGATGGATCCTCTTACTTGGAGAGTTATTCATCCAAACCCTATAAAGCTTCTTGTCCTTAAAGTGGCTCATTTGATCCTTCACACAGAATCAAAAGAAGTTTTTTACAGAAGCCTTAACCAAAGTTTTGATATCATGTTGGAATTTTAGATTTAATTTACGAGCAAGTCAACTGCTGGTTCAGGTTCAATGATGGTATGAATCCAATGTTGTACCTTGAATTTCAGTCTCTGTGTGGCCTTTCATATTGAGATTGCTTTCTAAGAAGGAAAACGCGAATCAAGAGCAAACGGTTTTATTGTTGCTTTAGAATGAAGTTGGCTATTGTTTGTCATTGCCATCTTGCATATGGATATTCTCTTTTTTAATAAAACATTTCATAAGTATTATTTCTTCCGTGTGTTTCAAACTGTGTGCATAGTTTTTGGCTAGGTATGTAGTTCATTAATCTACGAGAAATTCCTAGGTTTAAAGATAGTTTATTGTTTATTTTCTGTGATAACTTTGGTATTATGCTATTTATGGAATTCCAATTGTCTACATCTTTCTGAACTTGCTTGTCAATTTTATTTCACAGGTATGCAAAAAATTTTAAAGAGAAGGAGAAGCTAGAACACCGGTACTAGAGTTTGGGATGCAAGACGGAGAGGTCCTTAGATTGATTATAATTTTTAATGATAAATCTATAGGATGAGAGCTGAAGGATTTTATTGATCAATGAACTGAAATTTGATACGGAATAATATCTTGACACTTATGATTAAAGACCCATGCTGTTTGTTTTTTCCTTTTCTTTCTCAAAATGTGTTGATGCTAGCATTGGAAATATAGTGTTAATATGGTAATTGCATTTCCACAAATGTTATTGCGGTATTCAAGTGGTTTTTATTTCCTGGTTTGTCTATTGCATTTTCACCGTTATTTACACCTCAGTGCTGCAAAATACCTCATTTTCTTGGCATAGTTGTGGGAAGAAAGCATGTCTTAAACAAATGCGTGATATACCTAGTTCTTTTTGAAAACGAATTTCATATCCCATAAGGCCTAGTCTTGGTGAACTTTAGTTAGGAACATAATTTCTGTCCCTAAATCCAAGCTTTTCTTCTTCACATATGTAGTTTTAATTAATATTAGGAAAGCAAGAAAATTCTGCTAAAAAGACTAAGGACTTTTTTAATAGTCTCTTTATGAGTAGGTTGTGTCTTAGTCCGTTCTTTATTGGTTCCAAGATCTCCTGCCACCGGTGGGCACAGATTATGGAGTCACCCAAATTGCTCTAGTTGTGATAAACAACAGAACCACAGGATCGAGGCTGAAATTTCCAAAATGGTCCTTTAACCAGGGATCAAACTGCCTTGTCAAAACTTATGATGAAATAATGGTTAACTAGTGTTTATGAATTTATTTAATCAAGAAGTCTACATTTGGACAGAAGCCATTTATCAAATATGTGACTACTAATGGATTCCCTATTTGCAAGGAATAAACATTGAGGTGCTTCCTTGTGCATGGCCTTATTAAGTTGGAGGCTTTATGCAGTGGCGAAGCCTTGGAGATTCGTCACAAAGAGACAAAAAGACAGATGCTGTTTTGGCCCATTCAGGGGCTGCTAGGTGTAGGGAATTGTTGTTGCCAGGTCTTTTGGGCAGGGGGAATCTGTTTTGAGGCCCAAGGTATCTCCAAGAGACACGAAGAGCAATTTCGAGGGAAAGAGTTTTGTCATCTTCTTCGTCGAATGCACAGTTGAAACGTTCTACTTTTGCAGGGAGATGGGGGGTTTGAGCACGCCAATACTGCTCTGAAACCTCTCCTGCCATGGTGTCTTCACCCTATCCTCCTTCACTCGGTGGTATTGTTTGTGGTTTGATTCAGTCTTTTTGGATTTGTCAAAAAATAAGTTTAATGGTTCTATTCCTGCAATAAATTTTCCATATGTTTCTCTGTCCTTGTCAGGGAATACATTGAGTGGAGTGATTCCGTGTTCTATCTACATTGACCAAAGGTACTTGGAGATTTTAGATTTATCAAACAACAGTTTAAAGGATGCGATTTCTGCATATTTGGGAAGATGTTCTTATCTAAAAGTTTTAAATTTGGGAATTAAAATGCTTACTGTAGTGATTTTGTTTTAGTTGCAATGAAAATTTATGGTTTTTCTTTGTTATTGGTAATGGTTTTACGAATCTGGGTTTTGTTTGTAGTAAGCTCTAAATCCTTAGGTGATTGTTAATCCCATGGGACTTACTGACAAAATCATAGAGGGGTCATTCCAATAATTTTTCTGTACCTGGTTATTTCTGATATTTTGTTTCTCCTTGGAAATAGCTCCTTGTCATAGAAGTCTTGGCCTTGAATTTTCTGTTAAGGAGGGATTGGAGTGACACAGAATCTTTTGTTCTGGGTCTTCTTTACAAAGCCCATATTATCGTAATTAATAAATATATACAGTTTTTTTAAATAAATTTACTGTTTGAATTTTCCATATGTTTTTTGGTCCTTTTCAGGGAATAATCTGAGTGGAGTGATTCCGCATTCTATCTACATTGACCGAAGGTACTTGGGAGATTTTAGACTTATCAAACAACAGTTTGAAGGATGTGATTTCTACATATTTGGGAAGATGTTCTTATTTGAAAGTTTTAAATTTGGGAATTAAAATGCTTATTGTAGTAATTTGGTTTTAGTTGCATTGAAAATTTATGGTTTTTCTTTTTTATTGGTAATGGTTTTATGGATCTGGTTTTTGTTTGTAGTAAGCTCTTAATTCTCAAGTTATTGTTAATCCTATGGAACTTATTGCGAAAATCATAGAGAGGTCATTCCAATAATTTTTTTGTACTTAGTTATTTCTGATATTTTGTTTCTCCCTGGAAATAGCTCATTGTCATAGAAATCTCTGCTCTGAATTTTCGAATTAAGGAGGGATTGGAGTGAAACTGAATCTTTTGTTTTGGTTCCTCTTTACAAATCCCACATTATCGTTATTTATAAATATATATAGATTTTTTCTATAAATTTACTGTTTGAAAGTATATATTTATATACAGAAATTTAATTGTTTAACATATTTTAATATATCCATACAAATGTTTTATATATAAAATAATAATAATAATAATAATAATAAAAATGAAATTATATATAAAGTTAAAACAGTTTTTTTATTCTTATTAAAAAAGAAGAGTTTGGGGGCGGTTGAGCCGTTCCTAGCCCCCTCTCATGATAGGGAGGGAGGGGATAGGCCAGCTGGCCCTCTCCATGCATCCCTGCACCCTGGCTGTTGGCCAAGGCTGCGGCTTGGGCTTAAAGCCTAGTGACCGGTTAATAGCCGTCATCGAGGGGTTATGTTATTTTTTTTATTTTTTGGAAACAAACAAATATTGGAAAAATTAAAAAATAAAAAATAAAATAATAATAAATGAAAAAATAAAATTTATATAATATTTAATGAATTAAAATTTGTTTAATTATGTTTTGATTATTATAATAATAATAATAATAATAATAATAATAAGCAATACATAATTAAACAAATTTTAATTCATTAAATATTATATAATTTTATTTTATTTTATTTTTAAATAATAATAATAATAATAATAAGCAAAACATAATTAAACAAATTTTAATTCATAAAATATTATATAAATTTTATTTATTTTATTTTTACATTTATTAATCCACCAACTCTCACCCCCTTCCCCTGCTACCCCCCCCTCCACACACAATGTGGTTTTATGTTTAATCTTTATAATTTGGTTATGATTTGCATAATTAATTACGATAAGATTAATTGGATCAATTGTATTATATATAAAACACAGTTGGGTGTGTTCTCAATCTTGAGAGTGTGAGATACATAAATTAGATTTTGATCCTTGACATGTGATATTGATTCTTGCATGTTCAATTCCTTTGGGTTTTTTTGCACCTTCAAAGCAACTGTTAGTCAAAAAATGTTTTGACCAGTTCCTATTGATCCATTTGAATCAAAGAGGCTCAACTCCATTACAATGCATTTAAATCAGCAAGTCTATTGGGTTGGAGCATCCTCCAAGTTCTCTTATCTTTATGAACACCACCATGAATAGGGTGAGAGGCCTCGTGGGTGTTATGAGCAGCATGAACTTGTGTGTTTATGAATTTATTTAATCAAGAAGTCTCC